>JAQPZY010001265.1:1027500-1627500 GCA_029931535.1 Margaritifera margaritifera | reverse complement strand
CTAATGTGGATCAGAAATGTTATACCGGTGGAACGATGTGTGACTTTGTAATTGGCTAAAGAAGACAAACATGTGTACACAGCAAGCTGTTAATTGATTACCATATTGTTGTTATCTGGAGAGTTTAAGGCCAAATGCAGAATATTTTATGAGATGTTATAAGTAATGAAGGGATCCAAGTTGATCCATGATGGCTTTCAAGACTTTGGATACAAATCGACTGACCTTTAGGCAGAGGTGAGATAAAAAGGAGAAATGGACCAAAAGAAAATTCCAGCAGAAACACTTGAATTAGTATTTTGAGATTTTATATTGTTTAAATGTTATTGTGTTGTTCAAGATGTTTTTAGAGGAATATTGAAGGGCAGATCATATATTTTTTTGTTCAATTCATGACAAAATGCCGAAACATGGCTTTCTCCCAATAGTAAAAAACCACCGGCTAAGAAACATGAAACTCTGGAATACATCTAAGTCCAACTTGGGAACTACTTCCTCAGGGTGAACTTAGCTTGTAGGAGTTTGGGAGAACAGTCAGCAGCCTTAAAAACCTAGCCACATGAAAACTGAAGTTTGAACTTCTTTGCAGGTTGAGCATGGTTATTTTGTCATTGCCACATTCTAATGCTGATGCAGAGAGTACATTCTCCATTCTTCGCAAAATACAAAGTTATGAGGAAATCTGGACCAGAAAACTACTGAGAGCATGTTAAAGTGTGAAACTTAATAATCACAATGAATGTCATCAGTTGTCACCAGTTAGTGATCTTGTGCAGAAAACAAAAAATGCTTGTGGATTTTATACAAAATCTTTGCAGTGAACTATGAGATATACAACTCTTTCTATCTCATTTAATTGACAATACACTGACTACCAGTAGTATTCATTCATTATTATTGCATCACTTTCCGTTAGAATCTCATTGATGTACAAAACTTGCTGTTTTGTTATAATGAAGAGAATACATATTATATTTTAAAAAATCCACTTGTTTTCTTTTCAGTCCCCTTAAAACATGTAAAATTTATGTTGATATAAAATCCACTGGTTTAGAAGTACATGTAAAAAATCTACTGATCAAAATTTGTAAATCTACTGGTTTGATGTCCTGGTTCTGTCACATGTATGCAGATGTAAGATCACCTCATTAACAGTTATGAATCTCAGTCATTCTCGAACTAGTCCAAGGCCTTATATAAGCCTAGGTTACAAGTTTAATTTAAATCAGATAAAAAATCTGGCTTCCATAGTGGTAACAAGCTCAGTCAATCACATGCAAGATCACCTCATTAATATGCATGGGTCTCACTCAGTATCAAATTCACCCAAGATCTTGATGATATAAGCCCATATTCCAAAGAAGCAGGATTAGGGTTTTTATTTGACATTTCTTCTTCAAAGGTTTTTCCGAATAAAAACACAACATAAATGCAATCACTGTTTTTCTACAAGACATTACAAGTGTCCACTGCATTTAATCTCATATCCTGACCAAGGACAATACATCTGCTACTGGAAGTCATTCAATTATGGAATATGAGCCTTACATATACAGAACTGCAGTGTTCCATGGAATCATTCTTAATGAGAGTTATGTCTGTATTAGACTAGAACTTGTGTGTGTTTCTGTGTATGATTGGACAACCTGTTTTCAGTGTGTGACAGTGTTGTCATGGATACATTCAACTGCTTATTCCTCTTATGTCCTAGTACCCATATAAATGGAAGTTCTCTAACTGTAAACATTATGATTCCTTCTTTCATTGTCATATAGCACATTGCATTTCCTGTGATATGCAGTTTATTGAGGGGGTAAAACTAATTTTAATGATGTAATACTTACCTGTTGCTATTGCATAGCTGGTACTTTTCTGGGTGGAAAATACCCCGACCATATGACAAAAATTCCTCCTCCCATTCGGGTGAACCATAAGATTTTGAGAACACTACACTGCCCCTAGGAAACTCCATACTTTTGATGGTCATGTGTACTCCCTTCATTCTTTTCTAGGGAGCAGCCTAATTTAGTGGGACATCAGTGTAGGGTGTAAGCTGAAATGTCAGCTGAACATTTAATGAGGAGGAAAAGATGCTTATTACCCTTCCTTCTCCCTTTAGAGGCTGCCAAATAAAAACATAAAGCCCTAATTGGACATAATAGTCTATCATGATTGTTCCCAGCAAAGATATGGCTGAGACTGGGGATCTTAATCGGGAGTGGAGCAATCAATAGAAGCTGGGTTTTTGCTAAAAAACCTGGTTGACAAAAGAGAGAAACCGAATCATAATTGCCACTGAACCTGATACAGCCGTACTCTATGGATAGGGCATGAAGCTCAAGCCTTCATCACGCAGACACTAAGGCGAACAAGAAGAACGTTTTGAGGGTAACGTTCTCCAAGGAAGCTTCACCCAAAGGCTCATAGGGAGGGTTATTAAGAGACCACAAGACACAAGAAAGATTCCATTTTGGCATTAGAGAACAAGACACTGGTCTTTGCAGCTCGAAATACCTGATCAGGTCTGCTATGTGGGTTTCTGTCCTGATGGCAGGGCCTTTAGAAAATTTGAGAGTGTTGGATGGGGCCGATTTATAGCCCTTAATAGTGGAAACCGAGCATTGTTTCTCTTTGAAAAGGAAGAGCAGAAAATCAGCCACTGCACTCACAGAGGGACATCTAGGATGACACGTTTTCTACTACACCAATTACAAAAAATTCTCCATTTGGCATCATACACCAAAGATGTAGATCATCTCCTGGATTGAATGATGCACTTGGCAACTTTGATCGAAAACTTTGCTTGGCGTAGAGATTGTTTGAGATGAGCCAGGCATGAAGTTGGAGAAACTGTGGGCTGTTGTGAAAGGAGGTCCCTCCTTTGAGGTAGGGTACTGGGATGGTCCACCAGCAGATCGAGAAGATTGTCAAACCACAATCACTGGGGCCACCGAGGGGCGATCAAAATGAACTGAGCAGTAGAGTGCCTTACTTTGTGTAGCACTTGCAGGATCATCCTGAAAGGTGGGACAGTGTAAGTGAACAGACGATCCCACTTCAGGCTGAAAGTGTCCAGCACCCACACCCTCTGGTCGGGAACTGGGGAAGTGTTATAGGGGAACTTGTTGTTTAGCTTGGTGGTGAACAAGTCCACCAGAGGAGTCCCCCAAAGTCAGAACAGGGAGTCTGCTACAGATTGGAGAAGCAACCATTCTGTGAGAACTATCTTCCCTTTCCTTAAGAGACTGTCTTCAAATATTATTTTTGCCAGGAATGTGGTGAACCAGGAGGGTAATTCCTTCTGAAGTAGCCCAGCAAAGGAGGTTCCAAACCTCCACGCTGAGAGAAGGTGCATGTGTGCCTCCTTGCCTCCTGAGGTACATAACCACTGACGTATTGTCAGAGGAGACCATCATGCTGCGACCTCTTATTTTGGTGGATGCACCCCTGAAGTGCTAAGAACACTGCCCTCCTTTCCAAATTGTTGATGTGGAGGGTGGATTTATCCCAGGACCATGAACCCTGAAGAATTAGTCCTTCTGGCTCTAGATAAGCACCCCAACCTGAATCTGACATGTCTGTGAACAGGTAAGAGTTGAATTTGTGTGGGGGTTGCATTGGGACTCCAGCCAGAAACCGGTCCCAATTTGTCCACCAAATCAGATGATGGTGGAAATCCAGACCCAGAGAAATCAGAGCATTCAATGGGTCCCTGTCCCAGTTCCACACCACCAAAAGGAGAAACTGGAGAGGACACAAGTGCAGTCTGCCTGGGGGAACCAGATCTGATGCGGGGTTCAAGGTCCTCAGCAGCGAGAGAAAAAGATGAGCTGACAAGATTGTCTTTACTCTCAGTGTCTCCAACAGGGACAGGATCTTGTCTACGCTGTCCCAAGGGACATGGACTAATCCTCTGTTTGTGAGGAAATTCATCCCCATGTAGACAAAATCTTGAGATGGAGTGAGCTCCAATTTCCTTAGATTTCGCAGAAGGCCCAGCCTGGTCACTATGGACCAACTGTGAGACAGATCTAGCCTGAGGGACTCTAGATGGCCATTGTAGATCAACCAATTGTCAAAGTATTGGAGAATTGGGATACAGAGTGACCTCAAATGGGTTGCGACTACTCTCATGACCCTGATAAAAGGTCTCGGTGTGGAGACTAGGCTGAAGGGCAGAGTTCGAAATTGGAAGACCTCCCCATCCAAGCAAAACCAGAGGTACTTCCTGTGTGGAGGAAAGATAGGGATGTGAAGGAACACATCCTGTGGATCGATGGCGACTGCCGAATCGCCAGGTCTTATGGCATTCCTGACTGAGGTTGTGGTCTCCATCTTCAATGGTTTCTCCAGCAAAAATTTGTTTAGGGAGGAAAGATCGATAATTAGATGGAACTTTCCACCTTTCTTGGGAACCAGGAAAATCTGGGAGTAAAAGGCCAGAGATTGGTCGTTTAGCACCCTCTCTACTGCACCCTTCTGAAGACGAGAGCATACCTCTTCCTTTTAGTGCACCAGATTTAACTGGTGGAAGAACATGGAGGACCTTACTAGAGGAGGGAGGTCCTGAAACTAAAGCCAATAGCCATCTTTTATGATAGAAAGGACCCAGTCATTGACCATTATGCGAAAAAACCAATGACTGTAAAAAGGTTTAGTCTGGTGCCACTAGGAGCCATTGGAATAGGTACACTCTGCAGGAGAGGGAGTGAATCCCTAGGGCTGTCCATCCTTGTCCTTACGAAAGGGGGAAGGGCCTGCAAACTTCCTCCCTGGGTCTTTGCGACATGCCCTTTTAGAGCCAGTCTGTCAAGAGGGAGCTCTGAAATGGGGTTGTTGCTTTGATTGAGGCTGCACAGCTTTAAAGAATTTAGCCAACAGACCCTGAGGGCAGTCAAGATGATGTCACTTCTTGGCCGGTTTCAAAGAGCCTGGAACAGATGCAAGGGACCAGTGTTGTTGGTCCCTCAAATCCTGAGTAGCCACGGAGGGGATAAGCTCTCTGAAGAGAGTATCTGCCTCCTAAACATGTGCATGATTTACAAATGCAATAACTCGAGAGAGAGCTTAATTAACTGAGAAAGGCTTAATTAACTAAGAAAAAACTTGATCAGGGTATAACCAAACATCTGCTAAGAATATGCCGCTAATAGATATTGAAAATTCGCTCATTAATCTTCTGAAATGATGGCAATCTTCTTGGACGTTGACAGTACAGACATTACAGCCATGTGACTGAGAAAAGAATGAAGGCAGTACACATGCCCATCAAAAGAACGGGGTTTCCCAGGGGCAATCCAGTGTTCTGGAATCTTCTGGTTCACCCTAATGGATGGATGAATGCTTGTCATATGGTCAGGGTATTTTTGACCCAGAAAAGTACCAGCTATGCAATAGCAACAAGTATTTACTAATATTAAATTCAATTATCATGAAAACTTTGCATTCATGTGAGCCTCCTGGTCAGGAGGGTTTCCTACTGAGATGAGGGGTGTCTCCTTTACCTCCTGTCACTCACTGAATTCTCCCGCATGCCCAAAATTATTATTGAAAATTTTTTTAAAAATCTGTTTATTTTCAGACACTGCTTCCAATGTAGTATATTTACCGTAAGGCTGCCTATGATCATGTGACTGCAAACTGACTTAAGCAGGGCAAGACAATTTAGTTACTAATTTCAAGCAGCATAAAACAATTAACATCCCTCTGATTCTGTTGGCAGGGTCAGTTTGGCTTCAGTGTTTGAAGTTTGCTGAGATGGATTGTACTACTGATGTAAACACCACTGACCTTGATTTAATCCTTTGTAAACATGTCCACATGTGAAGTGCAGATTTTTCTAAACAGCACTGCTATGAACAACTGTATCGCAAAAACAGAGACAAACACCAATGACCTTTATTTAATCCTTTTTAACCACGAACCCTTAAAAAGTAAAGATTGTTCTAAACAACAAAAAAAAAAAAAGAAGATAAAAATAAGGCTGGCTACTGGTTTCCTCATTTTTACAGGTCATGTTGGTAGTGTCATTTGTAATAGACTGTGAACCATACTAAAGTACATGTCACTAACTGCCATTGTAGTGATGAAGTCATGTGAATACCCATTGAGATTAACCATTCTTTCTTCAAAGGAAAGAGTCATGGATGTATCTTTTGTGAAAACCTGCACAATGTTGATAATGTCATAATGAGAAATCTTTTTAAAGGGCTTCAATGTAGCAGTCGGGTACATCGTTTGCCTTTGGAGTTAATCTGTAATGCCTGGGGTGAATGAGGTCTTTGTCTTCATTTTTAATACTAGTAAGTGATAATCATTTTCCGGATTTGAGTGTCATTGTTAAAGGGTTGTGTTGTTTGTTGCTTTTTTTTATGTTACAATGATTACAACCCACACACCAAGGTGTCATCTGTTTACCTTAGTGCCACCAGTTACACCCTTTGTTTATAGAGTTAATTAATTTATGTTGCCAGTGAATAATGCCTTTGGCTGTTGTCTCTAAATAAATTTATTCTGTTTCTGGACGAGTTAATTATGACTTTTGATTTCAGTCATTGGTACATGTATATATTCCGTATTTACCCAAAGCCTGAGCAAAACTGCTACAGTTGTCATTACAACTGATAACTGATAACATTAATACCTTTATAACAATGGCAGAACCTCCAACGAAAAAGAGAAACATTCTAACATTGGAGGAAACAATTAATGTAATTGAAAGAAAGTGAGGTTAACTTCAGGACAGGATAAATCAATATTACCTTAGTTAATTTTGCAATTCATATGCTAATACATGTATATGTAATCTTCAAATATAAACGTGAATGTTTCATGATAGATGTATCTCTATATTGCTATATAAAATTATTTTCAAATGAATGTAAGCATTTAACAAGAACTATGAATAAAGAATACAATAAATGAAAAGTGATTGTGGGTATTTTTCCTTCTTAAACAGTTTTGAATTTCGAAACTGTCCTTTGCACAAACCTGTTATGAGAGACCAGCTGTCTTGAGAGATCACTTTTTGTTGGCCGAAGGTGTGGTCCCTCAAGACAGGTTTTACTGTAGTAACAATGACAACAACAGTATTGATGGTGATAGTGCTGAGGAGAATTCAGGCTGACCCTAGAGGAAACCTGGATCCAGTAACAATACATCATCACCTAAGAGTTAAGATCAAATTGGTCCACGATTCATAAAAACATCTGCCTCAGCTATTTCGGATAGCATAACATTCATAATCAATTTAAGTATTGCAACCTCATCTGTCCCCAAAATATGGAAACTGCAAAAGTAATGCCTATTCACAAATCAGGTTCTAAGGAAGATGCAGATAACTACCGACCAATTTCGATAGTACCAAATTTGTCTAACTTGATTGAAAAATATGTCCATGACTCGTTCATGTCATATTTAACCAAACAATCACTGTTACACTCTAACCAATCACGCCTTAGACAGAATCATTCATGCAAGACTGCCTTGATCTCCGTAATTGATAAATGGTGTCAAGCACTTGATCAAGGTAGAATAATAGGATCTGTACTTATAGATTTACGGAAAGCTTTTGACATGGTGGATCATGAAATCCTTTTGAACAAACTGAAAATTTACCAGTGTGATGACAGCACAGTTAAATGGTTTACTTCATACTTGAATGAGACAACACAACATATTTATATAAATGTTGTTCTGTCTGAACCTAGAATAATTAGATATGGAATCCCACATGGCTCAATTCTAGGTCCATTACTATTTATATTATTTATTTATGACCTACCACTGTTACTGGGGGACTCAATTTCAATCACAGATGACACAACATTATCAGACATCCAAAACACAAGCATGAACTGAAAATTTCTTTACAGGCTGCCCTAAACAAACTGGACCGCTGGTGCACAAGCAATGGCATGGTAGTTAATATTGGTAAAACTAAAATATGATTTATCTCAACATGGCAAACAAGAAAAAATCGTGATAGTGATGAACTATGTTTAATATGGAAGGATATAAATTTACAAATGGTCTGTCATGATAGAGTATTTGGTGTTTTTGTAGATAAGCTATCATAGACTGAACATCTGAAATATATTAGTAAAATATTTAATTCAAGTTTATGGCTTCTCAGTCGGATAAGACATTTTCTCCCAGAAAGGCACAGGAAACTATTTTATAATAGTTACATACAACCCTATTTAGATTACTGTAATACTGTATGGGGTAATTCAAAATGATAAAACATAACAAAGCTAGCACATCTTCAAAAAAGGTAATTCGGGCTAATATCAATCCAAACAGAAAACAGGGAAAACTTAGCTGATAAGTTAAAAATATTCCCTATTAAAGACCAAATAAATTTGAGAAAAGCTAAGTTAATGTACAAGATATCCAATAACAGTGCTACTGTCTATTTAAAGTCACTATTCCAGTGTAGGCTACCTGGTAACACTCCCCACCTACGATCCAAGTCTACCAAACAGTATAAAATTCCCAAACCAAATATGGAATTATTCAAAAGAAGTTTCCAATACTCAGGAACTTTGTTCTGGAATAGTATTCCAGTTGAGATTAGAAATGGCAACTCTATTTCCTTCTTCCAAACTCAATATATCCAGTGACTTCAGAGATGTAGTTAAAATGAGAATGAAAACAACTGTGTTTGTATTCATCAATACCTCTAGGCATCATTAAATATACTACCCATCTATTTGGCACTAATTGTATATTGCATGTATATTGACTGTGTGGTTTCATATGTATGAATGAGTGTCCATGTGGGGGAGAGAAAGGAAAGAATGTGAATATATTGTTGTATATACATACTGCTATGTATATGTATGCATATGTGTGTATATATGTGTGTGTTTGTATATAAATAAGTTCCTTTGTATGAGGTCCTCAAGGTAGATTAGTTCTTCAGCTAATTGTGCTACCCTCTTTAAATAAAATCATTATTATTATTATTATTAATATTATCAACAATGATGAGGACTGCGATAAAATATAATCCAGGCAATGATCTCGTAATAAATACAAAAAATGCTTGTGGTATAAGGAGAGTATGAATGGCAACACATTACTATGAAAGGACTGATTTGATGAGATGTGCATATTTTAATATGAAAAAATTGCAATTTCTTCAATAGTTGTAATTTTTGCCCATTTGCATGCTAAAAACTGGGACAATGAAAATTCTCCCTCTTTTGAAGTCCAAACTCCTGACCAAATTTTGCAAATCTCCTGATCTGTTCTAAGCTAACCTCTCTGTTCTGTCTCATGTATGACTTTGTTACCCCAATGGTGGTCATACTGGCTGTCAGATCAGCCTCACCATCATTTAGGACCAACTAGACACCAAAAGAAGTCTTCTGGTGAAAACCCTATGTTGATATGACTTTCCATTTAGGAGGAGTAAAGACAAGAAGATTTTCAAGATGACTGCCATGGTAGCCATATCTGAAGTCAGATTGGTACAATTTTTAATTTCAGACCAACTAGACACAATAAGAAGTCTTCTGGTGAAACCCATGTTGATATGACTTCTGTTCAGGAGGAGTTCTTAGTGATAATAAGATTTTCAAGATGGCCACTGTGGTGGCCATATTGGATGTCTGAGTGGAACTATTTTCATGTAGGACCAACTGGACATCATAAGAAGTCTTCCGGTGAAAATCCCATGTCGATATGACTTTCTGTTCAGAAGGAATAGCAATAAAAAGATTTTCAAAATGACTGCAGTGGAGGCCATGTTGGACATGAAATCGGCACCATTTTCACCAATATATATATATATATATATATATATAATTTTTTTTTTTTTTAGGTGAGGCTATGAACAATGTTCAAGTAGTGACACAAGGGCAAATCCAGTATTGTGATATCATATAGTAGTAAGCATGAACTGAATTTATTGAGAACTTAAGATGGGGATGGATCTTTTAAATTCATTCGCATTAAGCTAAAATTTAATTTTTCAGATAAACCATCATGTTTTGGTTTCTGTGTCAATAATAGTTGAAGAAAATGATGGCTGTATGTCTCTTAATGGTTTAAAGTAATAAATTGCATTTGGAATTTTGTACTGAAAATATATTCATGTGGATTTGTTGTTTTGGAAGGCCAACTCACAAGGTCTTTGGCCACTGCCAAAATAATTCATCCACACAAAGATTTTTAAGTGCAAATTCAATAACCCATACTTCTTACCTGTACCAACCAACCTACTTAACTACATTATCTATCTATCTTGCTTTGTCAGTCTGCCTGCTTATCTCCTTCCTCCTTCCCTTTCTTGAGCTCTCTTTCTTACTTCTAATACTCAAATTATTTATCTCAATGTGATCATATTTGTATCCAGTTATGTCTGTCTGTATGTCTAAACCTTGCTCTTAGTACTAACATCCTTTTTAATATTACTAGGACTACACTTAGTGAAGTCTGTCTTTTTGTCTAATTCTTGCTCCTAAAGTTGTTTTCAAGTGGCATCATGAATGGTAACTAGTGCAGCCTCTAAAAATGTGTATTTCTGCAAACTTACTGAAAAATGGAATAAGAGAACTCTTTTAACATGGGCTTGAGTAATTTAATACCATTCTTTTCTCCATTTACACAGACACTATGCATTCCATTAACCCATGAAAGTTCAAGGCTTTTGTAATGTAAACATTTGGCACCCAAGAAGAGTTGCCAGAAGTTGGGATAACCCTGCAGTGGTCACCACACTGAATAATCAGATGCTACTGTGTTTGTTTTGTAATTTGCAATCAGAATTCTTATTGTAATAATAACTAAAAGATCCTTCAGAATAACAGAAAACGTTTTATAAAACCAAACAAAATGTTCAAGACAAATTATTGAAATAGTTATTGACTAGAAATCAGCTGTGCAGCTGGAGCCTGTGCATCCCTGCATGGAAAAACCATCTGACCAACATGGCAGCATTTTAAACATTATGAAGCCCTTTGAGGGTGACTTCAATGCATGCTGCCTACATTTAATTGGAAAAGAACAAAATGAAATTATTCAAGCTCCAATAAAAGGAACTCTCTCTGTCCATTAGTGAAGACGTTTGCATTAATACATATTTTGATGCAGCACCTGGGGTACCATTTGCAATGCTGTTTGAAACCAATTATAGTACTCATGTCTTTAGTATTATGGGTCCTTGTTTAGTGCTGAATATTTGTTTGTTAGTATGTCCAGTCTCAAGTCCTATTCTCACATCTTATATCATTAAGCCTTTGTTTGTGTCCAGTAAGGTCTATCTGTTTGTCTGTCTGTCCAATCCTTGCTCCTGGTACTCACATCTTTGGTATTAGTGGGCCCATGCTTGTGTCCAGCAAGGTCTGGCTCGTCAAGGTACAATGTAATAAAGTTTGGTCTCTGGTCAGCTGGCATCTCCATCCAAGCAAGAGCCTGCTCTATGCGGCTACTATAGGGAACTGACCTGAAAATACATAAGTATCATTCTATAGTTTTTTTTAACTAGACTTTTAATATAAATGAAGGTAAATGATAGTTCTTGTTCCCCTTTTTGATATAATGCTGATTAAGAGAGTCTATAGTCAAACCTGCCTTAAAGGTTATTTACCTGAAGGGTCATTACAAGAAAAGATGGTGTGATGTCATACACTATACATTAAGACCATGGGTACAAAATAATGATAGTCTTAAGGAAAATAATGTCAATTTATCATTAATTCATGTAGAACTGGTAAAACAAAGGTTTTTGCATATTAAAAGAAAAAAAAGAAGAAATTTATGTTTAAATGACAGAAGCTGTACAAAATGTTAGTAGTGCAAGAGTAATTTACTGATGTTGAAATACAATACTTGGTGAAGTTCAGAAATGGGGCAAAATGGAGTGGGGGTGGAGATTTTGTTTACAACCACAACAGGACAGGAATTTTTAATTTTAGCAACAATTCATTAGTCTGAAGATAATTATAAAATTATGTAAATGATGTTAATAACATTTATCCATCACTTTGATGTATTTCTCCATAAAGATAAGTGGCTAAGTGTGCTTGGTTAGATTACTGTCATAATGCTTTTGTAAAGTGAAGTTCTTCTTTTCAATGAATATATAATTGACAGGAAGGTCATAATTTTGATTCGTATTTATTTGTAGAGATTCTTTTCATCAACCTCAACCATTCAGAAGAACGATCTAAATTTTAATTCTATTCCCTACCCATTTCTTGCTCACCATTCTCAGACTCTAACTTAAACCTTAGTTTTCTTTCTTTGTTTTACAACAGGTTTAAGAAAAGCATTATTTGCATATAAATAAATCTACTAATAGACAATACACACTTTCTTCACAATTGTGCTAGCAAAGACTTGATCTACATTCTACATCAATTGTTTATTGTGCTAATACTCCATGGCCGCCATCAGCATATTATCAATCTGTTGTACCATAGGCCATTCCCATGATGAAAAGCATAACCATAACCACTACATTTTCTAATAACGGGTATTAAGCAATTGCCTGTCTTCAAGAATCTGTAAACTAAATCATTGAATAAATAAACTTGTCTTTGAAGGCCACATTTCCCATTTCCCAGATACAGCTGTTTTGAGACAGATTTGACTGTTCTAACCATTTTTGTGGATTTTATGGTTGGTACAAACTACAAATCTGAATACCCAATGAACAACAATCCTTCTGTGAAGACAACTGGACCCACCCATCACCCTACAAACTGCCACAGAGGCAAATATACAAAATTAAGAACAGCTAAACAAATTTATTTGATGCAAAACCATGAAAAGTGATACCAACATAAGCAAAGGAATGAACAATATATGGCTGACTCTTGGTGTAGCAAAAGCTAAATTTTGTGATGATCTTCCATGGGTACAAGCAGATATAGATGACAAAGAGACACTTGCACAAAACAAAAACAAAACAACAACAACAACACAAACAAAAAAGTGAAAATAATGAATTGTTATTTCTAATATCTGAACTAGTTAAGTCAGACAAATTAACTCTAAGCACAAAGAAACTAAGTTTGTTCTTGCTTAAATAAAGATAAAGTAACATGAAATAGGCTACAATAAAAATTGTCCTAACAATACAACTTACCCACTGTACTTTTTGTAATAAGTAGGAAACACTCCTGAAAAAAAAAATGGAACAAGAGTCAAATGAGCAGATAAAGAAACCTTACATTTCAAATGGAACAAGAGTCAAATGAGCAGATAAAGAAACCTTACATTTCAAAGCCCAAGCCTGTACATGAAGAATTGAGAAAAAAATTCCATCAATTTCATGCCAAAATCTAGTCTATGACCAGTAGAGCTAAAAATGAATGTGCACCAAACTCTGAAATAAACCCTTTAACAGCAGCCATATCTGATGGCAGATGAACATCATCTAAATAATCTGATAGGCTTTTATGTTAAAATGCATTCTGTTAAACTTGTTCAGATTCTGATGAATGTATTTTTTTTAGAATTAGTCATTTAAAGTTTTTCCTTTTTAAGATATGGTGTCAATATTTGATGGCAGTTCAGGCCTTTATGGAAGATTGTTCCCTGCCACATTTGGTTGGAAATGATCAAGATTATTGGTGTACATCTGAGCTGCTGAGTCATCATCTGGTTTGATTGGGCAAAGCCTGAATTAAGTTCTGAATTTTCTTCAAAATCCCCAATACACGAGTCCACCCGACTTACAGAGGTGGTTTCAAATATTAACAACTTTGATTCCTTTAAAAGGCAGAATATAGCTAATTTGTTCCAATGATTGCATACAATTAATTGTTTTTCAGGCCAATCTTATCCATATTTTATTGTATCTACTTAGAGTGTTACTTGTTATATTTAAATTTTTGTTATAAAGGTCTCTATGTTTCTTTCAGGTAAAAATTAGAGGTTATTTGATTTAATCCCTACAGTGTATAAATTTATTAATTTAATGAACTTGTTTTATGAATCCTGTATTTTAAAATTATTAAAAAATGTTTTACAGGTAATCCAAAAGAGAGAGAACTCAGCATAACCCCAAAGCTGTGATTCTCAGTAGTCCTCATCACAGGTAACTTTCCATGCTTTTAATAGGTGAACTGTGAACTACATTATTTTTTATTTTTAGTAAAGGCCTCCATATTTGATGGTGGATCAGCATTATTTGTACAAATCTGAAATTCCTCTATGCCAGGATGCTTTCTGTCAAATTTGGTCAAAATCTGCTAAGCAGTTTTTGAGAAGTAATTTTTAAAAAATTCCTATTTTTAGAAATAGTGGCCATCTGATGGTGGATTGGCATCATTTGTACAAGTCTGAAAGGTCTTCATGCCAGGGCGTTTTCTGTCAAGGTTTGTAACATTTTCTATTCAGTGGTTTTAGAGAAGACGTTTCAAGGTTTTTCTATTTTAGTAATGATGGTTATATTTAATGGTGGATCAGCATCATTTGTATAAATTTGAAAGGTCTTCATGCGGGATGCTTTCTGTCAAGTTTGGTCAAATTCTATTCAGCAGTTTTGGAAAAGAAGTCATTTAACAATGGTCATATTGGAATCTTTTTGTCCAGTGACACAAGTACCCAACTTTGATTTTAGGGGTTCTGGGCTTAACTTTGTGACTACTGTGACAACCTGTGAAGTCTGGTGAATGTATGTGCAGTAAACATAACTTGTTATGCAAAAACTGTTCCCTCAGTTCACACTGACCTTGACCTTGTGCCCTAAGCTCCCACTAACCCCCACCTCAACCATGAATAGGTTTCTTTGTACTATCAAGGACAACATATCTGTGAGGTTTGGTAAAGTTATTTCAGATAGAATTGAAGTATTTATGCAGAAACTCATTTCAATCTGGTTTATCACAATGACCTTGAACTTTCACCTTTGGACTCCAAAATATGTTTACTCAACACCTATGTGTTCAGTAGAACTTAAGTCAATAAGTAGAAACTATGTTTATTTGCAAGATCACAGTGACTTTAACCTGGAGACCCCAAAGTCAATAGGTCTCTTTGTATCCTCAAGGGTAATGAGGTTTAGTGAAGGTATATATATATATATATATATATATATATATATATATATATATATATATATATATATATATGTATATATGTATGTACTAGAGTTTAACAGCACTGCAGCACAAAAGTGGTTGTATGTATCTGTAAAATTGACTTAAACTTCAAGTATACTCATAAACTGATGTCCACTTTACAGCTCGAATTACAACATCAATTAAATGGACATAAATGAATTGTATAACTTAAAATTGTTGATAACATATGCAGCATCTTATGCATAATTAAACATTTACCTCTTATCAATCTGATTTCAAGTTTAGCAAATTATTTTCCAACATGTATTAAGGCATTTTTTAAAAATGTATTTACAAATTTATTTTCTGAATAAAAAGACTCTTCAGATAACATGCACATGCAAAATAAAGAAAATATTCTCATGTGTCTTGCTACCTCTGTTACATTCAGTATATTTTTATTCATGTTCTGCACTTTAAAGAAAATGCCATCGATTTATTTCAAGCAGAGTGACCTATACATTTTCAATTGTTTTTCAACAGTCAGTGTCATTCAAAATAGATCTATAAAGTATTTCTAAAAATCTGGATGTAAGAACAGATAAAATATTGCAGACCAGCCAACCCTAAAAAGACCACAGTAAGGTAGCCAATATTTTTTCGTAAGTTCGGTAAATGTTTAGTAAGGTGTAACAAAATATCACATACTGCTATTGTTGACTTGGAAAACATGCATTTAAAGTTCAGAAGTGTGATCTGATGCAGTGAAGGCAACATTATGTTCAACTTAAAAGTTTGTAAAGTACACTTAGTTCAGGAAACTGCAGTTCCAAACCCCATGGTGGTTAATGTCTCTCAACTTGATGTAGTCTTTGTTTTTTTTTTTTATTTTCATGTAACAATAGCAATCATCTCTCCTGCTGTGGGCAATACTCAAATTGACACATGACATGATGTCCAATAAATGTAATTGTAACCTTTCATGCTTTTTCTCCAAGCATAGCCAAGACTCTGTATATTCCTTTTTATACTTCTGTGCTGATTGTTTGAACATTTTAAGATGCTGATTGCCCCTTTTGCCTTCAAGTGTTTTCATTTGTTGGATGACATATCAAAATAAAGCTATAACATAAAACCAAAAGTTTGATCATGCAGTTGTTTTGCATGAAAAACATCGGCAGACTAAAGCATCTGAGGCGCTCCTGTAAAATTAGTCTGGTTCCCTGTCCAACTTCACTCAATCTAATATGAAAACCAGGGTCCGGACCAAACCCAGACAAGCCAATATCCACATTTTTATATTTTTTGCTATTATTCTGTAAGTCCATAATTTAAGGGACACTTAAGTATGACTAATGGTCAAATCATAAGGGTTGGCTGGTCTGATATTGTACAAGCATCTCATCCTGGGCAAAACTCCATTGAATCCTCTGTAAACTCCAATAAGAGAGGAACATATTTCAAATATGCCCATTGCAACAAAACTAGTTCAGTGATGATCTAATTTTTTCACTGTAACATGCTTGCAGTCATATCCTAACTTCAATACCTCTGAATGTAAATAATTTGAGCATACCTCTAACTTAAAATTATAATTGTGAAGCCATTTTTACTTTTAGCTTGTCACAGTGCCTCTGACTTTTAGACCCCCAAATTAATAGTCCTCTTTGTATCCTAAAGGCAACCCACCTACAGAGTTTGATGAAAGTATATAAAGAAAATCTTTAAAAAATCAAACTAAAACTATTTAATGGGCAGAGAGACTAAAGTATGTACGAACAGACATAGCCCTAATATCATACACTTCACTCTATGGAAAACACTTCATAATATAGTGGGCATATGCACAAATACATAAAGGATATTTTCTTTTCCTATATTAATACTGGATATATTTCATTGTGTGGTACAAAAACATGGTATTTTGACAATTGGCAAAGCCACAAGGTAAAATATATCATTTTTTTTACCACATGATGAAATATATCTGGTATTAACATAGAAAAAGAACATTTTCTTTTTATTATATACCAAACTTGCTTCTGAATCGAAGCTTTGAAGATTAAACTCACTCTTCCACAACCCACCCTCACCCCCCTTTTCATAAGTTCACCTCAATTTCAATCACATTTATTAATATATCAATAAATATCAATGATTTGAGAGAACTGTTGATTTGGGATGAACTAATCTGTTGAAATAAATAACATTTTTGACATTTTGCAAACTATTTTACCCTATCTAACAACAAGTCCAAATGCACAGTGCAACAGACTGGGTTTTTCACATTCTTGTCAATCTAGTAAAAGGGGCATAACTTCATAAAGAAAGAAATGGTGATGAGTCAAATATCTTCAAATATTAATTTCAATGCCTGAAAGGTAATTCAGTTTCCATTTATTGCTCAAGCTCATAAAATGCTTGTTTACCTTGCTGCAGATATCACTTCTGTTGGTACACACAATCAAGCATTGCATGGCATGATGGGAAATTTTGTATTTTCACATGTAAAAATACAAGGATATATATTTTTTACATGTGAAAAAATATTTCATGAATAATTTTCTGTATTTCAAACTTAAGTATATAATAAATGTATATTATTCAACTGCTAAATATACAATATAAATCATACCTTGTATTTTAACATCGGAGCCTGGCCAGAAATATGTTGCTGTCTTATGACCTTGTTTTTGTGCTGTAACCCAAATCTAAAAAAAAATTATAAGCAATATTATTAAATACTGTAAAATCTGAATAATAAGCAAATACGACAAAATAAGCCAAGTATATAGAAAATATGATTATAAAAAATAAGCATATACAGAAAGTAAGCTTGTACAGAAAATAAGCAAATACTTGAAAATAAGTGTATACAGTAACTAAACCTATGCAGAAAATAAGCAAATACAGAAAGTACATACAGAAAATAAGATTTTGCTCTTCCTCCAATGTCCTTAGCATTTTTAAGAGCGTTCCATTGAAGCGTTCGCAGGCACCATTCCCCTGTGTGTGAAACGGGGAGGAGCGAGACTTCTGTATGTTCACTAATTTGCATAGCTCTTTTATAACTCCACCCTCGAAATTACATCCCTGGTCGCTGTGAAGCCATTCTGGGAAACTGTAATATTGAAAGAAGTGTGTTCATAAAGGGCTTTAGCGGTAGTCTGAGCCATCTGGTTGCGGCAAGGAACAGCCTGAGGATACCTGGTGAAATGATCAGTTATCACCAAGATATTCTCAAACCCTCCCTTAGATCGCTCAAGAGACAAATAATCTATGCAGACGAGCTCCATCGGGTGAGTGGTGTGAATTGGGGTTAATTTGGCCATTGCCCTAACCGGGGTCTTTCTACGTATGCACCGTTCGCAAGACTCCACCTTACAATTCACGTCCTTCTCCAGACCCGGCCAATAAAATCTTTGCCTGGCTAACCAGAGTGTCTTCTCCTTGCCCTGATGGCCCATATCGTTGTGGATACCTTTCAAGGCTAGGCTCCGGTATGACTCTGGGATCACGAGCTGTTTGATCGATTGACCATCAAGAGAAGTGGTCCTGTAGAGAACGCCATTTTCAACTACAAGGCGGTTCCATTCGCGGAGAAATTTCTGCACAGACGCATTTTCTCTCCGGAGATCCTCCTCCCTGGGCCGAAAACCCTTACTTTTGAGGAAAATAATTTTCGCTAGAGTTTTATCAGTCAACTGTTCCCTGTCCCACTTGATGTTATTATAATGTTTAGACGGAAACACCTCCTCATCGGCCGAATGAGGCGCCGGATCATCCGAAATACTCCCAATCAAGGGTACAAAGACAGTGGCTGCATGGCAAATGGCTTCCACCATGTCTGGGAACATTTGTGGTAAACGCGAGAGACTGTCGGCGTCAACGTTATTTTTGCCAGCTGTATACCTGATGGAAAAATTGTAGTTTGCTAGAGCCGCAACCCATCTATGCCCTGTAGCGTCGAGTTTTGCAGGGCAAAGGACGTATGTTAACGGGTTGCTGTCCGTGACCACCTCGAAGGATGAACCTAAGAGATAGTCATGGAATTTATCTGTCACAGCCCATTTCAACGCCAAAAATTCAAGCTTGTGAGCCGGATAGTGCCGTTCACTGGGTCTCAATCCACGACTCGCGTAGACAATGACTCTTTTCACATCATCTTGCTCTTGATATAGGACCGCACCTAAACCAGAACCACTAGCATCCGTATGCACGATAAATGGTTTAGTATAGTCGGCAAATGCTAAGATGGGGGTAGTGGTCAACTTGTCTATAAGAGTTGCAAAGGCAGTTTCTTGGGCAGTGCCCCAAGTCCAAGGAGCTGTTGGTTTGTCTTTGGACTTATTCTTTCGAGACGCTTTGGTCATGCCATGGCCCTCTAATAGAACGTTTAATGGTTGTGCTATCTGCGAGAATCTCTCGACAAAGCGGCGATAGTACCCTAGGAACCCTAAAAATTGACGTAGCTCCTTAATGTTTTTAGGTTTTTGCCAATTCCCAATCGCACAGGTTTTCTCTGGGTCAGTCTGTATACCTCCCTCAGATATAACATGACCCAGATACACGACTGAGGACATGAACAACTCACATTTAGAGGGTTTCAGCTTAAGACCGTGCTGACTTAAGTTTGCGAACGCTGCCTCTAAACGTTCCATGTGCTCGTTGAACGTCCTGGAGAAAATGAGAATATCATCTATGAAAATGAGGCACTCTTTGAGGTGCATTTCTCCCATGCATTTCTCCATTAGACGCTGAAAAGTAGCCCCCTCGTTGCACAGACCAAAACTCATGTGGTTCGCCTCATAAAAGCCGAGCGGACCCACCGAGAAGGCTGTATATTGCTTGTGTTCTTCCTCCATCTCAACTTGCCAATAGCCTGACCTTAGGTCCAGCTTGGAGAAGAACTTGGCCCCTCGCAATACATCGACTGTATCATCAAACCGTGGAAGCATATAAGCATCCTTCCGAGTCTTTGAATTGAGGGTCCTGTAGTCTATACAGAAACGTAGGCTGTTATCACGTTTCCGGACCAACACAACATTAGAGGAGTAAGGACTATCAGATTCCCTGATTGCACCAGCATCTAACATTTCCTTAATAAGCTGACGCACCTCCTCATACATCCCAGGGGGTATTCTCCTGTATGGCTGTTTGAAAGGCTTATCGTCATCAAGCACTATCTTGTGTTTGATGAGACCAGTCTTACCCAAGTCTGTGGGCCCCCTTGAAAATATGCAGTCCCATTTGCCCAATACTTGCCTGAGTCTATCCAGCTGCTCCGGGGTCAGATTTTCAATATCGATCTTAACCTTCAGATCTTCCAGAGGAGAATGTCCACTGTCTTTGTACATGCTGGGGGTAAAATCAGAAGCTAAGTTGTCAACAACTTTGACTTCACTTATGAGACATATATCAGATTTGGGTCTTATCGTCACACATT
The DNA here is from genome assembly GCA_029931535.1 of Margaritifera margaritifera. Classification (NCBI taxonomy): domain Eukaryota; kingdom Metazoa; phylum Mollusca; class Bivalvia; order Unionida; family Margaritiferidae; genus Margaritifera; species Margaritifera margaritifera. Next base: position 1,607,034 of record JAQPZY010001265.1, on the reverse strand, counting down.
TGGCGGACATATTGCAAAGTTTAACCTGAACCTTGGAATATGACCCGTTTTGATCAACCCTGATCACCCTTGGACGGACCGTAAACTGTTTAGAGTTTCCCAAGTTCTCTGTAACTGCTTCTGCTATATGAGCATCAACATTGCCGGCAATGCCGTTGATAGTGACGGTATGCGTATTGGTAGATCTTACTGTAAATGACTTACACTCAATGCTATCAATAGCAATTTTCCATGTATCTGGAATTCTATCTGTAGGAGGATTATCAATCATGTAATCCCTACATAAACGTATGACATTTGTTCCAATAACGACAGGACAGGTACTGTTGGACTCTGTATCTGGTACAACTAAATGAGGACACTGAGTTCAAAGTCAGAAAAAAACGGCATTAAAATCAGGTACTCAATGTATCCCAGATAACTCAGAAAAGAGCCGTCTGCAATAGTCACTTTGAGACCAAGCAATTCAAGAGATTGAAGCGCTGGCTTATCACTAAGCGACAAATAAAAACTATTTGATACGGTAGTCACCATGGACCCACTGTCAATAAGGGCAGTAACTGGAACATTGTTTAAATAAACAATACTAGTGTTGGAAGAACCAACCAAGCGCTGAAATAGCGTATTCTGGCCTTTAGGATGGTTACCGACCCCCGTATGGCCATCTACAGAGGCAGTTACTCTTTTTAACTGCTGCACTCCTCTACTATAGTCACGCCCTCGGTTGCCGTTACCTCGGTTACCGTTTCCCCGATTTCCCCGGTAGTTGTCACGGCCCCTATTGATGTAGTGGCATCAGTTGTTATCGTCGTCATTTTGGCCCTGTCTTTTGCTGTTATCCTGCCCCCTTTGTTAATTCTAGTCAGTTCTCTGAGGAGTATTGACTGTTCATGCAACTGTTCGGTAAGAGCATTGATTCGAGATCCTAATCTCTCCTCTGTTTGTTGGATCCTTAAATCAAAATCTCTCTCCACCTTGCATCTCTCGTGGCCGCTTTCTACCATGGGCTGGTGGTGTACTTTCTTAGGGGGGATTGGGCCGGCGTCCTTCGACAAGTTCAGCTGCTTGTCGACCATCCTAATTTCTCGCAGTAACTCGTCATAGTTAGTAATGGAGTCGAACTTATGGCGAGTGTGGCTCTTGAGGAGTTCACTCCTCAGTGAAGACCAAAACTTCTATCTGAGGAGGCCATCCTTATCCACTTCTCTGATGTAACCCACTTCGATTGCAGTCTGGAGAAGTGTCTCCAGCCTGCAACCGAAGGTAGTCACAGATTCCACTTCTCTCTGGAAATAGTTGAAAAACTCTTGCATAATCATGGCTTGAGTTGACATATCTCCAAAGGCAGTATCTAGGCGCTTCAATATGGCTTCAATGGATGCTTTCTCGCCTAATGCTATGACGGTATGTCTCGCCCTGCCCCGCAGAGACCGTCTGAGAGCCTGAATCATGATTGTTGGGGGATATTCAGGTATGACATTTTACCTCGAATCTCCACTCATAGTATGTAATGTCACCTTTCTGCATTGATTCGTCCCCCGAAAAAAAAAGGGATCTTAGGTACTACGGCGGAAGTGGGTGGGGTGGGTGTAGCATTGGCTGCGGGTGAAGTACCCTGGGAACCACCAAAGAGTGCTAAAGTACCTACTAGAACCTCGGGCTTGATGTCCACACTGGATATACCAAGCTGCCTGATCGAGCCTCTCCCAATACTTGCAATTGGAGTGCTTTGCGACAAAGGGGTAGACGGGGGTATATAAGATTTGGCTATAGTTATAACGGGTTTAAGTGGGGCCCCCGCGGGCATTACCACATACCCACTGGCATTCAATGCCTGTATCATCTCCATATCTGTCATGGGGTTCTTACCTGTATCCATCATGAAGAGAGCCGTAAAAAAATCGCGCGTATATCTGACCACGGCAAACAAATCGCACAACAGCGATTGGTTGTACAACCACGATTCATGATAAAAAATCAAACTATTTTACCAACGATAAAAAATCAATAAAGGCATATGTTTTCCTCAAGGTGGATATCAATATCACTACTAAATTGCTTTATGTATTGAAATATGCTAAAAATTCTAAATAGCTCCCTAGAAACTGTCTGGCACGCCTGACAATCTTACCTGCAAGCTTGCACATATAATAAAACATATAATGGTGTATACATGTATAACCCAAAACATAAATGTAAACAGCACTATCACCTAGCTTTCTGCCACTTTCTCTTGGGCGTTCAAGCACTGTAAAATTGTGTGAGTGGGATTTAAAGCATAATGATGTGTTAAATAAAGAGGTCAGAGAACTGTCTTGTCAAGTCAACAACACCTCACGCAGTAATCTATAAAACTATCTCATATACTGTAGTCAGATAATCTAATTATAATTCACACCCACATGTATATTTTGCAATAAACGAAACTGACCTGCTTTCTATCAATATTGTAAACAGAAAGTAAACATACGCATGATCTGGAAAATAAATGCCACAAAAATTTTCTCATACACAGTAATTACTAAACTGTCATTAATCTAAATATCCAGACCTCCAAATTTTTGGACATCATATTTTCAAATTTATAACAGTACATACTATTTCTGGACACCAAGTATGTTTTATAAGCTTACAAAAAAAAAATTAAGTTGGAACATAAACAAAAGAATGTTTTATCCATACTAAAAAGACAAGTGATTGAAAAGATGACCATCAGATCATGAATTTAAACTGCTTTAATAACACTAATTATTGCCTGAGTTCCTCTGGCCCTCCAAGATTTTAAAACTCTTTCTACTGGCTGAGAGAGACCAAGACTTACAGGTCACCAGATCTAAGGAGTTTTATTTCTTCGAGGTATCACTGTATTCTCGCCACTCTATTGCCTTATCTAAACAATTTCTAGACATAAACTAGTATGCAGAGATGGCCAATATAATTCAGCTTTCAATACATACTACATTAAGGATCAAACTAAACTTCCTTTTCAATGTGGAGCTTATCAAATTTTCAGGGCAAAAGGCCCATCAGTTTTGTTTACCATTGCCACTGTTGTGAGTCAACAGGCAAATGTGCAAAAAGGGTGATGTCACTCCTACTAAAAAAGGTTAAAATGTTATTCTTTGGAAGTGCATGTCTAACACAACTAGACCTTTGTGCATTCATCTCCAAGGGCAGTATATCTACATGAACAAAGAGAGAAACAAACACCAAAACTGCAACCAGTATCCTTTACATGAAAAAGAAAACATCAGATCACTATCATGTAGGTGTTTTTTATTTGCAAGCAAGAACATAATGCAACCTAGTTTAACTAACCCACTTCCAACCAACAATGAAATTGCTGGTGCATCAGTACAAAATAGAGATACAGCTCTCCCTCATTATAATGCAGTAGTCTGGGTCCATTAATGCCGACCATGTACCAAACTGCGTTATACTGAGAACCACGATATATTGAGAATAGGGTAATATATAGAACCGTGGTATAGCGGGGACTATCAAAAATTGTTTAATAATGGTGTTTTGAAAAGGAAATGAAGATATAAGACTAAGTTTCCCCCTGTTTTATTTCAACCTTTTTTTTTACATTGTTATGATTTTGGTCATCAGGTCCATATTAGTACAGTGTTATATCTGGAATTGTGTTATAATGAAGCACATTATAACAGGGGATAGGTGTATTAATTTTCAAGACAAAATATTTTGGTAAAATAATAATTTTCATTAGCACACAAATTATTTGGACAGTGAGAAAAACAATTATGTTATAATGTCTGGAAATTTAGATAATTGATGGCAATAATAGTTGCAGTGTCAGTGTCAAGAAACATTCTTTACTTACTGGTTCCCCTCCCCACCAGCGAGTGTCACTGGCGTTTGGACTGGACAGGGAAAATCTGGTCCCTATATCTGGGTCATACATGTTGTTGTCTATAATGCCATGTGACTCGGGGTACAATCCCTGAAAAAAATATTTGAAACATTTGATCTCAGAAACATGAATATGAATGCATTCATTGTTTCATTTACATGCATTATTTTATATAGCAGATGGTGGTAGACACAGAAATTCCTGTACAGATATGTCATATTTTAAGTCATTGTGGGTAATTTTCTAAAAGGTAATATGGGTATTGATTTTCTTCTTTGCAAAACTTTTCATTGCTATTGGGGGTGAACTAGTAAAAGTATAACAGTGTAACAGTTTTGCCCTCAATGCCTCACAGAAATAACCCACAATGGCTCGCAAAAATGGCCAATTTGTTTAAGAATTTCCATGTCTAATGGAGTCTGCAATAAATAATATTTCTAACTGAAATTGACAATCATTTACCTGCTCAAAACAACTGAGCTCTCATGTTATCAAAGTCTGAAGTTATCATTTTTAATTTGGTAAAGAATTTTTTCAGAAAACTGGAAGAGTATACATATTAGGCTGTGTTGAAATGGACTTTAGGTGCATCAATGGCAATTCAGTATCTGTATATCAAGTGCATTCAGACAAAGTTCAATCAAAATTCAACAATTCATTGACTTAGCAAATAAAGAAACGACATTGCTAGTCCATTTAACATGCAGTAAATGAAATGTTACCCTACTTATAAAATGTTAATGGTAATCCAACTAGAAATAGGTTTTGGAAACCATAAAAAAAAGGCATTAAAAACTGAAACACAAAACTGTGAGAGTGACTTTAAAGACAAATCATTGATCAAAGGTCATTTCAGCACTGAAGAGGTTAGGAAGAGTGAAGAGTAAAGTTATACATTCTTTGCACACTCACCGTAACAATAGTATAGTGATTGGGGAAAGTCTTCGTGGGATAAACAGACCTCATGTATGGAGCATGGATGCCACACTGGCTCAGACGTCCAATGTGAGGAGTGAAATTCCGCAGCAAATAGTCTGCCCGGAAGCCATCCAATGATATCAACAATACAGGCTGGTAACTGAAATTATACATGACTTTTATATCTAAATCACTGTGAGATTTAGTAATTGTTCCTTAAATTCAATACTTTATTAAACAGCATTGCTAATTTTTTTTGTGTGAATGGCTGTGCAAAATGATCATGACCTTGTCTTGTAAATTGACATGGTAGATATGGATATTTAATTCAGGTATCATGCAGGAAAATATATTGCAAGAATATTTCTCATATAAATTGTCAGACTGAGTGAAATTGTACTGAGCATACAGCTTCAAAAAGCTTGACAGCAACTTTAAGAGGCATCTATTGTACCTGTCTTCGATCACTGATAGATTCAGATTAGTTTTATAAAACCTCATTTCCATTTATTCAATTATTACTTTAATACCATGCCATGAATGGGATTAAATTGTGGAAAGTTAGTTAAAAATAAAACCTTATTATAATAGTCAGTTTATTTGACATTTTGGGGGGCAACCATTTGCATCATATTAACAAAGCTAAACTTTGTGTCAATTCCCTCAGCTTCAGCTTTTCCAACATTTTTCCCAAAAAGTTATCAACCTAATGAAAAATATCCTAACCTACCTTGCAAAAAAGGTCCTTTAAGGTATGTTTGCTAAGGAAATTTTATGATGAAGTAATGAACTTATAATTTAGAAGACGAAAATCCAGTATATTATGTACAAGATGTCACTATTGTTTTGGGCTTTGTAATTGTACACAGACTGGTTCCTCTTCCTTTTGTAAGACTGGTCTCAGCAGAAGGAGTCAGGAAATATATTTACTAAAGCTAGAAATCAGTATCGACACAATGACAATGAAGAAATAACAATGCTGACATTTCATATGTTTGATTTTCATGTGCTAAATTAACAAATCAGTAATAAACTAAATAAACTTTGAGTAAAGAAGAATATGACTATTTTTCAGTCAGATGATTACTTTTCTAGAATATTCTGGAAAAGCAGAATCCTATGACATTGACTGGCATCCATCTCTTTTCAGTAACTGATACAGACAACCGATTGTCTTGGCTAATGCTATTTTTGACCATTTCAGAACCATCATCACTACAATCTGTTCTGTTGTCTGGTAAACTTGTGTGCACAATTTTGTTGACAATTCATTAATGACATTAGGCAATTTTAAAAAATTCAAACCACTTTCTCACTTTTCACAACATTGATCACAGAAAAGATTGAGAGTAATGCCTAAGGATGGAAAGACATGCTAAGGTAGACTGGAAATCTGAACAGCCTGGACACCTGCAGAATTATTTAACATGACAGTATGAAGCTATATGATGTAAGTGCTCTTCTATTTGATAGTGTTGATCTCTCTTTTGAAGCAATGATACTTGCTTACTTTGCCTTTTTTTTATAAATTAAGTCAAACAGAAAAACAAATGAAAGTACATACTCAGTCTGACACTGTGATGTTGCTGGACAAGGGAGATCAATCCACTCTTGTGTAAGTTCTGAAGGCCAGAGCTCCTCAGGAAGGAAGGTACGAAGTCTGGCTGCCACAGAGGTTTCAAATGAGGTCAAAAAGTTAAACCCAACTAGTAGCTCAATGTCATGAATCCTAGCAACATTGTCAATCAGAAAATCTTTATTTTTCTGAAGAAAAAAAGATAAGAAAATTACTCTAGATTAAAGCATGTATGCCATTCTTAAAACTTTGATCTCTTTTCACAGTCATCTTTTTCAAAGTTAAAATTTGCATTCCCCCACTGATGACATTATTGAGGCTTGACCTATGTAGTATGTGTTTGCCACTACAATATCTCATTTTCATTTTGGGCAAAAAAGAGATCCAGAAACTCACTTAACAGACAAGACTTTGCTCATTAGGCAAGCTCTGTTCTTACAATTTAGAAACATAAGATGGATCTGAACAAGAGCTCCTTTCATTTTTGCACCCATGTAGTGACATGGCATAAACTGAATGAAGGACTTGGACCACTAATTCATTTTCTGTAGGCACCAATGTTAATGTCTGAGAAAATACAAATATTTTTGGCACTAGATGGCCCGGTACACAGCACATGCATATCTTGATTGAAGTTGGCACAAACTTTCTCAACAATCAAAATGAGGTACCTCATGGCATTTTTTGAAGATAAATGTCTCTAAAGTTGGGTACTAGTAAAAGCTACCTTAATCAATAGCCTCATACCAGGTTGGCACAAGATAATTTTGGCCTGCCAGAAAAATCTAAATCATGGAAGTGCATACACAGAATCTATTTAGAATTTTAAAGCATTAATAAAAGTGTTGGAAAATTTAACAAGCAAAATTCCATGCTGATAATATGGTCAATGGCCTGATTTTGAAGTATTAAGTATGGTAGTCTCCAAGGTTCCCATACTTTGAGACTTGTACCCTGCTCAGGTAATAATTAGTAGTCTGAGTTCTATGCCAAAAATGTGATTTTACAATAATTAGCCATATGAAGAAAAAAAACCATTTCACTAGCAAACTCTAAGCAGACAAGGTTGTCTAGATATTCTGGAATTTGTGCACATTTTTGCTGCCACTGTAGTCACCACTTTTAAAATCTACTTCAAAACTGACACCTTTTGTTACTTACATTTGCTACAAACACATAAACCTGAGGATTTTGCTTCTGACATGAATTATTGTTAGTCATGTCTTGCATTAGTTAGGTTATGGAGATACTAAATCTACAATATTAACATAGGAAGGTAACCGAGATGTTTACATTGACCTGTATACAGCATGAAATATTGGAAACTCTTATATGATTTTGGCAACTAATCCATGCCACTGACATATTATTCTGTTGGAATAACTCAGCATACCACACAATGATGTGTATATCTAGCTCACATCAGTGTCAGATATATGTTTTTAAAATGAGCTATTACAAAGCGGAAATCACTCTTTGAGCCCACCACTCCTATCTCGCAAGAAGAAAAATACTGCCCCATTTTCAAAACCATGCAGCTTTTCAGCCTAATCAAGACTACTGTGTAAACTGTCATTATTTCACAAATCAGCAATAGTTCTCTAATTTGTAGAAACAATGAAGTTGTCCCAGTCACCAATCCACCTGTAGTAACATGGAAAATATGAAGAAAGCTTATTAAAGATTCCATCAAATTCTATTTAAATCACATGATAGGTTATACCAGCAAGTTTGTATTTTGAGCAAATAACTATTGATAACCCTTGTTTCATACTGTCATGACTTACTTTTTACTTAAAGTATTTCACAAATTTTTCCTCATGTATTTTATAAACAAGTCTAAATCTGAATAATAATAATAATAATAATAATAATAATAGTAATAAATAAATAAATAAAGCACATAAAATTATTATCTCTCTCTCACTTGTGTTGCATAAATACTGACCAGGCAGTTTGGATCCTTGGGTTGGTTGGGAAGAATGAAGGACAGTATGTCAACTTCCCCTCCACAAGGCAGTTGGGTCTTTAGTGTCTTACACTTTATCAGAATCATGTACAGGTGAGTGGGCATAGGCACCTGATCTTGGTCATCTGCATACCTGTCATTGATGAATAACAAAATGCAAATTATTCTAACACAGACAGACATGTGTGTATGCATGCACCTATGACTTAATGTTTGTCCATCTGTCTTTTGTCTTTCTGTATGTTGTATCTTTTTATTGCAAGTGTGTATTATGCATCAATCAAATTTGCAAAAGTTTGCAAATGCATATAATTATCACTGCAAGTACCTCAATTATTCATAGTACATTTTAAATACATTTAATTACATTGAATTCCACATGATGTAAAGAATATGAGAAATATATTTTTTAACATGTTCCATAAAGTAGTTATTTATATTGTACTTGATTTTTGGAATCTGATTGAAATCCAGTTTCATAACCATTTTCCATGGTTATAAAATTTTGTGACCTTTACTTATATTTATGACATGACTGGTGTGTATGTGTGTGTGTGTATATATAAATGGTAGGTGACAGAGGGTGGCAGATGATCAAGCTTCATCTGATAGATAGATACAGGTAAATTCAACCAGTGGATCATGAAAAAATGATGAATAGATCAATAAAATGAATTTTAATTAGATCAAGCTTCTCACATATTTACAGAAAATGATTTTACTCAAGCTTACATCAGCTTTCTTTTAATTATTCTAATTGCACTTGCTGTGATCTCTGTTGCTAGCATTAAGTTACAGTGACTATTATTGTGAATGGTTTTAAGGGCAGTCAGTCAAGACAATGACTGGTGGTAGTACTGTGCCATGCTCTTTTGGTTTCTGTAGATACACAGAAACCAAGTTCAGACAATATTCATCACCTTTACTGGAGGCGGTCTATAATTGAAATCACTAACTGAATAGTTCTGACTGACAAACATGGCAGATGTTCGAGGTTTGTGAGTATTATATCATTTGCACATTGATTAGGTTTGGCAGATTGCAGATAGCAAGGGTGGCGAATGATATAGGCAAACCTTTTTGTAGATTGACATTTATTGGCAGTAACTGAGGGTGATGAGAGACTGGAGAGGGAACTGCATTTCTAATCAACTTCTTTGCTTTAGGGTCTCAGAAGAGAACAGTTTATTGCAACTGAGTTACCATCCCTAAATAAAGCTGTTTATTATTATTATTATTATTATTATTATTCAGTGTGTGAAGAACACACTCCCCTCCACAAGACAATTGTGTGCCTACTGAATTAGATCAATTTTGCAACTGTCCTTTTGTAGAATCTTGTATCGGTTGATATAAGAAGATAATTAGAAAATGTTTAATTTAGACTTCCAGTATAATGTAAACTTTGACCCCACAAAAAGATAAATAAATGCAAACTGAACTCAGCTTCAGTATCAAATGATGTTTACAAACTGCAATTCTACATATGAATGTAATCAGTCTGAGCCCTCGCGGGTTGTAGATATAAAACAATGAAATAAATATATGTCATCTCTGCAAAAAGTCTCTTAAAAAAACTTTTGATCTGGCCAGAATATTTTCTAAAATGTGCTATCAACCTTTTTCAACTTTTAAAATGTGATTGATCTATTAGTTTAGAAAGTCAGTAATTATACAAAATCACATACTGTCATTAAAATTGGGTAGCATTTTGTGTATTACATTTGTTTCAAATAATCTTAAATGATTTACTTAATATCTGACCTGGTTTTGTTGGTAATTTCCTCCCACCGTCCATCATGGTTGTAATCATAAACAGGTCCCACAGTTACACTAATATTACCAAATGTCTTCACATAGTCAGCAGCTAACTCCCAAGTATATCTCAAACTACCTGTAACAGTAAGCAAATGATGGTATAACTTGAAAGTTGTATTTTCTAAAATATAGCCTTTATCATATGACTACAGTGCTACTTAGGTAAATAAACCCATATCATATTTTTGTCATATTACACATGTATTTATGAAATCTCAAATGACATTATCAATACTGTGTTATTTAGGTACATAAGCCCATACATTATTTTTGTCATATTACACATGTATAATAACACATCACATCATAACAAGCAACATCATGACATCATGCAAGTTTAAGCCTTGATGTTCAAGTTATTACACCTGTTCCAGTGGGTACTATTACCCCACACCAATGTTATATGATGTCATATGACCTAACATGGTATATCTGTGTAAATAATAGTGTCACAAGGTAGATTAGTTCCACAAAACTGAGTCACCCTTTATAAATAAAGCCATTATTATTATTATTATTATTGTTATTATTATTATTACTAAATCAATTTTTGTCTTTTCCCTCAGGAACTGTCCTCCTACAGTGCTGTCTGGTCGAGTACAGTGCAAGTACACACATGCTGCCTTGGATTATAAGTAGAGATGCCAAAACATGTGCATACCTATCAGGAATCTTACTGTAAATTTTTCAGAATCTAGGCAGCCTGTCCAGAAAGGATAATATGTTCATTAAAAATCATGAACTTCTAAGTTTTATATGGTATTATTGCATCTTCCTATGAACCCATACATACCTGAACAGAATCAGTAACAATTAAGGTCCAATTAGAATGAATGGGAGTATCCATTTCTTCAATTTCAGAACCCTGAATTCCTTCAACATATTTGGCCAAAACAATAGCCATAACAAGAAACCCAAGTGGGCCTGAGATTGTTCACCTGGTTTACATCTTTCTAATAACCAAATGCAAGAGCACCTGATCAAGAAATCTGGGTCAGTAGGATGCTTTCTGATTAAATTTATTCCAATGCTGTTGATATGTTATGAAAACAACTGTTTCAAGATTTCTCTAGTTTTTACATTTTCATCCATATTTGATAGCACATCAGGATCATTTTTTCAATATTGAATGGCCTCTTTGCCAGGTAACTTTCTCTCAGAGTTGGTCAAATTCTCTTAAGCATTTAAAAAAAAAAATAAAGTTGTATAAATGTGTTCCTTTTTTTAGTAACAACAGCCATAGTGGATGGTGGATTAGCATCATATATATCTATACATGTGAAGGACCTTCAAGCTAAGAAACTTTCTGCTAAGTTTGATCTAATTCTGTTAAATGTTTCTTTCGAAGAAATTATTAAATGTTTTTCTTTATTTAGAAGCAGCAGTCATATTTGATGACAGATGAGCATCATTTATACAAACTTAAAAGCCCTTCATGCATGCAAGGATGCTCTCTGTCAAGTTTGGTCAAGTTCTGTTGAGTGTTTTGATAAATCATTTAAAGGATTTTATATTATTGGTAATGGCTGCAATATTTGATGGCAAATCTTCATCAATTGCATAAATCTGTAAGCCCTTTATGTCAAAATGTTGTCTGTCAAATTTTGTCAAATTCTGCTGAACATTTCTGAGAAAAAGTCATTTAAAGTTTCTTTTCAATATATTAGTAACAATGGCCATATCTGATGATGGATAGGCATCATCTGTACAAAACTGAAAGGCCCTTATGCCAGGATAATTTCTGTGAAAGTTTGTAAATTTAGTCAAGTGGATTTAGAGAAGAAGTGATTTAAAGATTTTTTTTTTTAGTAATGGCAGCCATATTTGGTTGCAGATTGGCATGATGTGTATAAAACAGAAAGTCCTTTTTGCTAGGATGCTTTCTGTAAAATGTGGTCAAATTCTGTTGAGTAGTTTTTAAGAAGTCATTTAAAGGTTCTTTTATTCTTAGTAATGGTGGTCATATTTGATGGCAGATCAGCATCATTTACATAAATTTAGAAACCATCTACACCAGGATGCTTTTTTCAAAATTTTGTAAAAATTTAGTCAATGAGAGGTTTTTGAGAAGTCATTTTAAAGTTTTTTATATTTTTAGTAATGTTGGCCATATTTAATGGTGGATTGGTATCACTTAAACAAATTAGAAAAATCTTCATACCATGATGATTTCTGTAAAATTCTGATGAGCCATTGTTTCAGAAGATGTTTTTAAAGGTTTTTCTGTTTTTAGTAATGGCAGCCATATTGGATGACCGATCAATATCCACTGAACAAATCTGAAAGACCATAATGCTAAGATGTTCCTTGTATATGTGCCAATTGGTCTAGCAGTTTAAGAAAGAGTTGTAAATAGTAATTGCAAACAGACAATGCATGGCAGACAAAGGATCAAGCCATAGGTTCACTACCTGGCTCACACATTAATGACAGATATACACTTGTAAAATGAACTGTTATGAAGGGAAGATCATTCTTTAAGCTCACTACTCCTATCTCTCAAGAATTAAAATACTGCCCCATTTGCAAAACCATGCAAATTTTTCAGCCTACATCAAGACTATGGTGTAAATTGTCTGTATTTCACAAATAAGCAAAAGTTTTCTAATTTTAGAAATACTTAAGATGTCCCAGATACCAATCCACGTGTAGTAACATGGAAAATATGGATAAAGCTTAAAAAAATCCATCAAATTCTATTTAAATTACATGATAGGTCATACCAGCAATTTTGTATTATGAGCACATATATATTGATAACCTTTGTTTCATACTTCATGAATTAAAGGTTTATCCACCCATTTTCCATAAAAAGTAAAAAATGTGATTTTTTCAAGTAGAATTTTTGGTACAAAATGAAATTTTGTTTTGAAAGACAAGCATCAGAAAACATTTTAGAAAGAACATTTGTATAAAGAGCATTTGTATATTTGTGTTTTGTTTCTGACATCATGTTCTTGTGGAAAAATCCAAACAATAATACCTCTTCAAATATAAAGCGGTCCTAAGGATCTGTTGTAGACTCACGATGTCTATATTTCATATATAATGTAGTCCTAAGGATCTGTTGTAGACTCACGATGTCTATATTTCATATATAATGCAGTCCTAAGGATCTGTTGTAGACTCACAATGTCTATATTTCATATATAATGCAGTCCTAAGGATCTGTTGTAGACTCACGATGTCTATATTTCATATATAATGCAGTCCTAAGGATCTGTTGTAGACTCACGATGTCTATATTTCATATATAATGCAGTCCTAAGGATCTGTTGTAGACTCACGATGTCTATATTTCATATATAATGCAGTCCTAAGGATCTGTTGTAGACTCACGATGTCTATATTTCATATATAATGCAGTCCTAAGGATCTGTTGTAGACTCACGATGTCTATATTTCATATATAATGCAGTCCTAAGGATCTGTTGTAGACTCACAATGTCTATATTTTATATATAATGCAGTCCTAAGGATCTGTTGTAGACTCACAATGTCTATATTTCATATATAATGCAGTCCTAAGGATCTGTTGTAGACTCACAATGTCTATATTTCATATATAATGCAGTCCTAAGGATCTGTTGTAGACTCACAATGTCTATATTTCATATATAATGCAGTCCTAAGGATCTGTTGTAGACTCACGATGTCTATATTTCATATATAATGCAGTCCTAAGGATCTGTTGTAGACTCACAATGTCTATATTTCATATATAATGCAGTCCTAAGGATCTGTTGTAGACTCACGATGTCTATATTTCATATATAATGCAGTCCTAAGGATCTGTTGTAGACTCACGATGTCTATATTTCATATATAATGCAGTCCTAAGGATCTGTTGTAGACTCACGATGTCTATATTTCATATATAATGCAGTCCTAAGGATCTGTTGTAGACTCACGATGTCTATATTTCATATATAATGCAGTCCTAAGGATCTGTTGTAGACTCACAATGTCTATATTTTATATATAATGCAGTCCTAAGGATCTGTTGTAGACTCACAATGTCTATATTTCATATATAATGCAGTCCTAAGGATCTGTTGTAGACTCACAATGTCTATATTTCATATATAATGCAGTCCTAAGGATCTGTTGTAGACTCACAATGTCTATATTTCATATATAATGCAGTCCTAAGGATCTGTTGTAGACTCACGATGTCTATATTTCGTATATAATGCAGTCCTAAGGATCTGTTGTAGACTCACGATGTCTATATTTCATATATAATGCAGTCCTAAGGATCTGTTGTAGACTCACGATGTCTATATTTCATATATAATGCAGTCCTAAGGATCTGTTGTAGACTCACGATGTCTATATTTCATATATAATGCAGTCCTAAGGATCTGTTGTAGACTCACGATGTCTATATTTCATATATAATGCAGTCCTAAGGATCTGTTGTAGACTCACAATGTCTATATTTCATATATAAAAAAAAATCATATTTTTTAAAAGTCACAACAAAATGGTTTTTTTTTATAATGTTGATACATATATAGGCCAGTACAGGCAGTTTAAATGAGTTAACAACATCTGTACCAGTTTTATCTGGAATGTAACATATGACAGGCACTCCTTGTAGAGCTCAGACATTTCATTCATTTTGTGCAGACAGAAAAAGTTGTAAATGTAAACAGATGATGCATGGCAGACAAAGGACCATTCCTTAAGCTCACTTGTCCTTACAGCCAGATAAAGTAAATACGGTAATTCATGTTTTCTACCATTTTTCACCTATTAACAGTCTAATGAACTGGTTTCTTGTCCTGGACATTCTTTCAGTACATTAAGAATTTTTTTTTAATGCATTAGTCTATTGAACTTGTGCTAAAACACTTTTTTCCTACCTGTGTCCAAATGGAAAACTCCTGTTAATTTTTTTATCCTTTTCCTGAATTTTGTCATAATTTGTAAAATGGAATGTTCACTAAAAATTCATAATAATTCTGCAAAATCTGGCATGGTTGGTATCTTTGTATAAGTATGCAAAAGTAATGAAAACCATGGTTAATATGTATAGAATCATCCTTTAACAAAATAAAAAATACTTTTCTGACATAGACTATAATGTTTTAGCCCTAATAAAACATCAAACATATTGCTTTAATGATGCTGAAGCAACCATAGTGTTCACCAATGTGACTGATCTGTCAAACTAAAAAGTCCATGTCTTTTTTGAAAGTAGTTCACTTTATGGCACAAGATCAGCATCCAATGTCATATTACAGTTCACAGGATGGGCCAAATATGTTCTGTGAAAAAAGGTTTGGTGTTGAATGGATATAAAATAGGTTAATCCATATTTTGTATTAAAGGTCACTATCATAATCCACAAATGTATGTAGTGAATTCACTATTTTTTGTGGGATACAAATTTTCATGGATTTTGAAGTTGTTGCAAAGCATGAATTTAAAGACTCCATGAACAATGATTCCTCTGTCAAAGTAATAGGACTTCTTCTGCAACACCTGAATTTCTCAGGAAGCAATAGGACTTCTTCCACAACATCCAAATTTCTGTGGAAGCAATAGGACTTCTTCTGCAACACCCAAATTCCTGTGGAAGCAACAGGACTTCTTCCTCAACACCTGAATTTCTGCAGAAGCAATAAGACACTTTCCCTCAGCACCCAAATTTCAGTGGAAGCAACAATGTCATTTTGCACAGAATCATGACAATGTCATTTTGCACAGAATCATGACAATGTCATTTTGCACAGAATCATGGCAACAATGTCATTTTGCACAGAATCATGAAAACTGATAACCACAAAAATAAATCAGAGTATTTAAGAAACTTTTTTGTGTATGATATATGGTTCAACTCACCATTTATAAATCCATCATACATTGAGACAGTCTCTGTTGATAAAAATACCTGTGATCCAAGATTCACAAATACTGTAAAAAAGAACTTAGATAAATTGACATCATACAAAATTTGCATCCACAAGTGATTGTTATTTCAAAGTTAATTTATATCATTAATTAATCAACTTAGTTTTATATAAATATCTTTCATCTCACTCACTTATGTGTTTCTGAACACAAATGCTCACAGGGACCAGTGCTGGAGCAATCCTGAACATTTTATTGCAATATTGGAAATTCAGAGCTGATATGTGACAGAATTACATGTATGTATTTTCTTTGTAGCATATACATACAATGCATACTTAAAGGAATACCACTAACTTAAAAGTAATGTAGAAAAACACCAATAACATCTTGGTCTTCAAATGCTAAAGAAAGACATGAATATGAGAGAATTTTGTGGTTAAATAGTACCAACAACAAAAAAAAAGGAAAATGAAAAAAGAAAAAGTATACACAAGATACATGTTCACTGAAAACAAATGTCCAGTCATAGTGCTGAAGACTGACCTAAATGCAAATCTTATCTGGACAGATGTATGTTAGGATGCATGTAGGAGTGGCTGGACAAGGGTAAATCTCTATTCCTCTACCACATTCATTGTGAGACATACAAACAAACACACTAAATCAGCAACACTTACCTGGATTAAACAGAGGATATGCTATTATATTCTCTCTATAGAGGGAACAATTGGTATCTGTCAAATTAGCTACTCTTGGATCTTTCACTATACAAGGAGACCCAACAATTTCTACTGTCTGGTTCTTCAGCTGAATGTAATATCAAAAAGATTAAACATATTTTAAACATTAATTAAACATATGTAAACATTATTGAAAATATTTAATAACAGTACCAGTATTTTTGTTTTTGATGAAAAATTTGGCTTTTTTTTAAAAGAGCAATAATAACACTTTATTTACAGCTGTATTCAACTTCTTTTTCCTAAAAAAGTTAGTTGTGACTTCTGATGAAAACAATTAAAACCGACACCCAGGTGGGCCCAAGATCACCCACCTGGCTGATGTTGGCTTACAGGATAAATGGGATAACACTTAGCCCACTATTTGGGTTGTAAAATCATGATAACAGGATGATCCTCTCAAATTTGGTTGATACTGGTCAAATATTTTTTTTCTTTTATGAGGAGTCATTTAAAAGTTTCTTACACTTTATGTTGGCAAACTGACACTAATAGTATAAAACTGAAAGGCCGTTAAGCCAGATAAAATCCTTTTGCTAAATTTGGTCTATACTGGTCATGTTTTAATTTAATGAAGTAATTTTTACAAAAATATATAAATGTTTGGTAAGGATGGACATATTTGATGGTGTATTGACATTACTTCTACTGGTAAAAAGAGATAAGTTAATGGAAAACTAATGCCCTAGGACAGTGTCTGAAACCTGACCTAAACACAAAAATAAAAATGAGATGAACAGATGCACAAGAGTCATACAATCTCTGCCCTAAGTTTCTGAACACCCTTAATTTTTTCTGAACATTTTGTTAATGCACCCTAAGTTTTCAGCCAGTGGTGGTTGGTAATTTTATTTCTGACTCTAATTTTCAGTATCAGTTTTGATTAAGAAACAGAAAAGTAATTTAATTTACTGTATATACTCGAGTATAATCTGACACAAACTGCAAACTGCATAGACCCAGATATGCTGTCACATAATGTGCCGGCAGATCTGGGTCTATACAGTTTGTAAGGACTATCTCCCAGTGCATTCTGTGATGGCAGATCAGGGTCTATGTTGCTTGCATTTGGACCCGGATTAAACGTGAGTATATACAGTAATACAGTGCCTGGTATCTGAGAAAAGAAAACTATGACATGTGCTGCCTATAAAAAACTGTCAACAGTTGCTGTTTTCAGATTATCAACCATAGTTTTATATGAGTATCTTTTGAAAATGTCTGAAAATCAAGATTTCTTAAGTTTTATTTATATATTGTTCTTATTTGCAAGTTAACATAAAAAAATAGGCATGATAAATGAGAAATTTGTATCAGTCAAAGAAAGAAGTTCCACAATGAAATTGTTTCCACGAAAAAAAAGTAAAACATTCACTAAAAAGAAAGGATAAATGAATAAAATGGGTACGCATAAACTTTAATTCCTATTGATATTTAAGTAAATGTTGAAAATCATTTGAATCCATCCTACATAAGCCATGTTATGATTCTTTATGATGGTTGGTCGCTCATTAAGTCACAATGTTGGCATCCTATCTAGATTATAAAATGTCTTCCAAGAACAATACACGAAAAATGTTTTCGCCCCTTTATCTAACAGATATTGTAATTGAATTAAAATATCACTTCTCCATTTACATAAATGATTAGTCTTATATATCTGTCACTGAAAGCTGTTTCTTCTTTAACATATGAGAGAGAGAGAGAGAGAGGACTTCAGACCATGATGCTCAAACCCGATTAATATCCACCCTGCTGAATATCAACATGAACCAGCTCATTCAGATGTCAGCATTATTAATATCCATCCTGCTGAATACCAACATGAACCAACTCATTCAGATGTCAGCATGATTAATATCCACTCTGCTGAATACTAACCTGAACCAACCCATTCAGATGTCAGCATTAAAAGTTAGAATTGTAATAATAATAACACATGGAAATAATACTCACAAAACATGCTGACACTGCATGTGACATTACCACTCAATTGCTGATTGGTAATTTTTTATGAAAATGGCAGTGCATATCACAGAGGGTCATACTTCAGACTATGACAAAATTTTAATAATGGAAGCAATATTTTCCTGATGTTTAGCAAGAAAGCTTCAATAGTCTTTTGAAAGTCTACTTTCAATCTACTGATTAAACTGAAACAGTTTAATCTTAAAGAGATGATCATGCGTGGAAGTTCTGACAACTTGAATTTCACTAACAAACTTGTTTCAATGTAGGTATTTTCAAGTTTGGAAAAGCATTTTCATAGAAGATGTCAAAAGTAAATGTTACACAGATTATACAGATTTTGATTTCATTGAATCTACAGTGAAATACGACTGTTTATTAGCCAACTCCAGAAATGAAAATGGTCGTAGAACTTGCTCCACCCCAACTCCAACCCTATGTTTTTGGACAGGTTTATTAGGAATTATTTTCTTTGTCCATAAGTTTTTGGACATCAAAAAAGATTATTAGTTTTGGATATCCAAAAACACAGGGTAAAGAAGGTACTATCTGTCCCATTTATGGTGGAGCACAAAAAAGTGAAAAGTAGTGATATCAAAAAGTACTTGGCCAAAATGAAAATGTGGTTTAAATTGGTGACAAAGTTTTTTGAGGTCATCAAAAGGTTTTGTATTTTTAGTCACAGCTGCCATATTTTCTAGAGGACTGACCTTATTGGAGCAAACTTAAAAGGTCTTGCAACCAGGCTATTCTCTGTCAAGTCAAATTCTGTTAAGCAGTGTTGGGAAAGTAGTCGCTTAAAGGTTTTTCATTTTTAGTAACAATGGCCAAATTTTGATGGAAGATGGATGCCCTCTGCTGAATTTACAAAGCATTCTGTACAGCAGTTTATGAGAAAGAGTTGTTCAGAATTTGAGTAACAGTGGCCATATTTGATGGTTTATCAATATCACTTGTACAAACTTTAAAGACCTTTGTGCAAGGATATTCTCCACAAGATTCTGTGAAATTCTTTAGCAGCTTTTGTGATTACCGGTAGGTCTTTTAAAGGTTTTTTATTTTTTAGTAACAGTGGCCATATTTGATGGCAGAGGAACACCAATTGTACAAATCTAAAAAGTTTTTAATAATAGGATACTCCCTCTCTCTTGAATTTCATCAAATTCTGTTCAGCAGTGTTTGAAAAGAACACATTTTAAAGTTTTGCTTTTATAATAACAGTGGCTGTATTTGATGAAGATTGAGATCAAAAGTACCAACCTAAACTGCCTTGATGCCAGATGCACTCTATCAAATGCACTCAAATTCTGTTGAGCATTTTTAAAGGATTTTCTCTTGTTTAAAAATGGTGAGCATATTTGATGATGGATTTGCATCATTTGTACAAACTTGATATGGCCTGATGCCATGATGTTCCCTGTAAAATCTGGCCTACCAATGATCAATAAGTTTTTGAGAAGAAGTCAAAAATAGCAACTTCTGATGGACAGATGACACACAATATACAATGCACAATGCATGGTGACTGCAGGGCCAACAATAAGCTAAACTTTTGAATTATCAGACTTTGATATCTATTCTAACAATTTATTCTGAGTAATCACAACTACAGACAGTTACAGAAAAGGATCTTTTAGGTGGAGGAAATTGGAATACTTGAAGTAAAATGTTAATAACAGATATAAATCAATACTCATTGCACATGGCAGCATCACACATTAGACTTGTTATCTTTATCTTGTTCAACCAGTCTCTTGTGTGGCGGTGTGAGCTTGCTGCCATATGAGAGTCTGGAAAAATACTTCATTGATCTTTGTTACCAACAGAAGGTGCTTCAGTTATAATTTATAGAAATGAAACTAAAAAGGTATTTCCTCCTATCTCAAAATTTTCTCTTGACATACTTCTCCAATCATTCAAACAAAATTACATTGTAAATTTAAGAGTATATAATTGAAAATCACTTTATAATCAGACAGCAGTACAGGAGACATGTCTCAATCAGCCTATGAAACTATTCATGTTTATGTGCAACATGACATCATCTCATCATAACAATGATATATTACATCATTTCATCAGCCAATCAAATAACTTTTCCAAATTTTGGGAAAGTCTTGTTCTGGCATTAGAAGGAAAACTCATTTTTACCAGTCCCTTGTTTAGTGGAGATTTCAAGAAGCTATGTAAGAGGTCTGGTTGAATGAGACTACCGTTATCTCATAATTTTGGTTCAAGCACAGCACAATCCTTTTCTCCAATATTACCATATATTGTAAGGATTTTAAATTTGTTACCTTTATCTTATTTTATACCATACATTTGAACCTCCCGGATGATAGAGTGTTTGTCCTGAGTTGCGGGGTGTCTCCCATCCCTTCTATATCTCAATGAAATCTCCAGCATATGCAAAATTATTAATGAAATATTTAATTTGTTACTTTTTTTTCTCACTTTGGTTCCAGTGTAGTTTATTTATGGTAATACTGCATGTAATCATGTGACAAAACTGGCTTAAGCAGGGTAAGACAATATAGCTGCTAATTTCAAGCATCATAAAACAATTAACATCCCTTTGATTCTGTCAGCAGGGTGGGTTGGCTTTAGTGTTTGAAGTTTGTAGAGATGGATTAAACTATGTGTGAGCAGAAGTAATTCTGAAAGGATTAAAGATGTTAATTGATTATGGTTGGGTTACTAAAGAGCTCAATCAGCATAAAATAACTGACATTACTTTGATTCTCTCCGGAGGGTATGTTCTGCTTCATACATTCCATAACACAATGTGTCATGCTAAAAACACGATTTTGGACCTCCAAACCCCTGACACGGTTGTGTTTAAAAAAAACACGATTTTCAGCAATCTTAGCAAATAACATTTTTCCCACAACAAAAAAAAAAAAAATCAGAACAAAAATGTACATTTCTTGATCACAATGATATATGCCCGTAATCTGTGGTATGTATAAACAGTATAATGTCTTGCTGAGAGCTCATGTAAAACTATCCTCGGGGCAGTTTATACAGCTGTTTTAGAGACAATTAAAAGGTAAGGTGGTCAGAGATAAACAGACACTTTTCAGAGATTTACTGAATTGGCTCACATTAGCAAGGGTGATGTATCGTGTCAAATCCTTTGAGCACAGCTGAGGGAGAGCCTATTAGGCTAATTTGCATAGGTAAAGTACACTAAGTGGAACAACCCAATTTGTCTGAAGTTAAGTACATCAAACAGATGCATGTTGAAAAACAAATGTTATTACACATCACTGACTGCATTTAATGAGAATGTTAATGTCAACTTTATTAAAGTTTGTGATTAGTGGCAACATTTCTTTGAAGTTGGATTTTTACTCCATATATAAAATTCAAAACATGATTATTTCAGTAGGTTGAACAACAGCACTATTCACTAAATAATGCAGTGTTGCACCTATGATCCAAAGGTCAGGGGACACTGTGTCCCTCACCCTCCAGATTTGGGGGACACACAACATTTTGAAGGGACCAAGGAAAATTGTATTACATAATGCACTAGAAGTGCTAAAAAAATGAGATAATCTTATTTGTTTCGACAGTTTTGCCACCTAAACTTTCTCATATTTTCCTTGGACATTTACATGATTGCAATAAACATTTTATCATGTGATCAAGTAACTCGTGAAAACATCAACATGTTTGAATATCTAATTAACCTAAAATGAACTGCACCATGGAATTTTAAAAATTTAAAAGTAATAAATCATTAATCAAGTGACTAATTGTGTATTTGCATAAATTAGTACCTTTTTTCATTAATTCAGCCTGAGAATAAATTAAATCTTCACTGCTGTAGGTGTGACTTTAACCTTGAAAATACGTTGCAATAGCGGCGGTCAAAGACTTTAGCAACTCGAGCGACTACCACAAACCTTGAATGTTTTCATTGCCAGATTCATTGTTTTGAAATAGATATTCATTGCCATCTTACAGGTTTTATCACTTTTAGTGACTTTGGCCATTGCTTGTGTCAACATAGACGTGGATGCACTTTCGCGAAGGAAAAGTGTAGGCATATTTGTGAACACAAATGACACTTGCATTACTGTCAAACCAACAACTGAACTACTGAAAGCAGCAAAGACTGCATGTAACTAAAACTACATTCCACTGTCCAATGGATTTTAAAGACAGTAACTTGGTGTATTATTGTATTTAATGTCTGTGAGGCTGTGACCATGTTTGTGGTGATGTTATTTGACAATGCTATGTCTACCAATTTGTTTTCTTTTGTAAGTATATTAAATGCTTCAGAGAAAACAGATGGTATTTTCTTTTATTCAGATTTGAATTTCCAGTCATTTGCATTTTGCTGATTTGAAAAGATAGCTTATTCTCATTTCAATGACGTAGCTTTTGGGGGTCAAGCACACTGACCCCCCTTGTGACCTCAAAACACTTTTTGAGTCTCAAAAACCTCCAACACTGTCTAGGAATAAGGCAAGTATGCTGCTTCGGTGCTTAAAGTTGTCGAGATGGATTCAAGTCTATACTATGTATGATCAAAAGTAATTTGGATAGGATTAAAGATGTTAATTGATTATGGTTGGATTACTCAAGACTTCAAGTGGCATAAAACAGGGTTGGGGTGACTTTGGTGTTTAAAGTTTGTCGAGATGTCTAAGTGTGTGTTATCTTCCAATGGCAAAATGTCACAATCTAAGCAATAGAAATATCACATGAAATTCAATGATGGATGGAAACAGGAATTTCAGTGGTTGGAATCAAGTCCGAAGGGACATGAATATTCATTCTGCTCTTCCCGTGAAGCTGATTTTGAAGTCTGTTACAGTGGCAAGAATGACATCATGCATCATGCAGAAACCCCATCTCATAAAAGCATATTAACTGCGACAACAAATATGCCATTACTGAAATCCGTGTTCATGGAATCTGCATCAAATGTGGATAAAGTTACACATGCCAAGACACTATTTGCCAACTTTATATCCGAACATAATCTCCCATTTGTGGTAGCAGATCATTTTCAGATCTAGTGAAAATAATGTTCCCTGACTCAGAAATCACACAAGAGTTCTCATGCAAATATACAAAAACTACTCACAGAGTGACTATTTTATTGTTCATAAGAAATTATAATCTTAATTGCATAATAATAATAATAATAATAATAATATGAAGAATAATAATATGAAGAACAATATTAATAATAATTAATAACAAAAACTCACTGTCATGAGCAACCACCTGCAGAATGCAACCAGCGACCACAATTTTTAGGCAAAATATGCGTTCAGCACTAACTATGAATGACCACATTGCAAAAACTGATTTAAACACCATTGACCTTGATTTAATCCACTGCAAACATGAATGTAAACCAGACTAAAGTACATGTCACTAACTGCCATTGTAATCTGTAATGTCTGGGATGAATTAGTTCTTTGTCTTCATCTATAATACTAGCAAGTGATAATCATTTTCTGGATTTGATTGTCATTATTAAAGAGTGGTGATAGTGTTGATAATGATGACAAGAATGGAGTCTGCAAATTAGGTTTGAAGTAACAATGGGTGTGATGGTATAATGTATGCATTTGTGCTTCATGTGAAGAATCTTACTGACATTAAAACAACATTAGACTCAGACAATACCAATCTTAAGCAGTTCTGGCAGGCAGTCAGCAATCTGAATCTACCCACAGGCAGGAAACAAGTTAAACTTCTTGGTGGACTCAGTAGAGTTGTACTGACATTGCCACATTCCAATGCAAACACTGAAAGGATATTTTCCATTCTGAGGAAAATTCAGGCTGACTCCAGAGGAAACCTGGATCCAGTAATAGTACATCATCTCCTAAGTGTTAAGATCAACAATGATGAGGACTGCCACCAATATAATCCAGCAAGAATCTCCTAAAATATGCTAAAAATGCTTGTGGTACATATAAGAAGAGTATGAATGGCAGCATGTTACTGTGAAGGACTGATTTGATGAGATGATGTGCATATTTTAAGATCAACAAAGATGAGGACTGCCACCAATATAATCCAGGCAATGATCTCCTAAGAAATGCTAAAAATGCTTGTGGTACATATAAGAAGAGTATGAATGGCAGCATGTTACTGTGAAGGACTGATTTGATGAGATGATGTGCATATTTTAATACTTAAAAAATGTAAATTTGTTCAATAGTTGTAATTTTTGTCCATGTGCATGCTAAAAATCGGGTCAATGAAAATCCTCTCCCTTTTAAGGTCAAAATTCCTGACCAACTTTTGTAAATCTCCTGATCTGTCCAGACCTGACCTGTCTTTTCTGTCGCATGTATGTTATATACCATTTGTCACATGAATGTTATATACCTTTTCTGTCACATGTATGTTATATACCTGTTCTGTCACATGTATGTTATATACCTTTTCTGTCACATGTATGTTATATACCTTTTCTGTCACATGTATGTTATATACCTTTTCTGTCACATGTTATATACCTTTTCTGTCACATGTATGTTATATACCTTTTATAGAATATTACCATCTTTACCTTTTATATTTTATCTTGCTTTACTTCATGTTTACTTTTATTTCGAAGGATTGATCTTCCTAAAAATGTTG
The DNA here is from genome assembly GCA_029931535.1 of Margaritifera margaritifera. NCBI lineage: Eukaryota > Metazoa > Mollusca > Bivalvia > Unionida > Margaritiferidae > Margaritifera > Margaritifera margaritifera. The sequence goes on along the minus strand of JAQPZY010001265.1, from coordinate 1,581,688 downwards.
TTCAATTCTTTATTTTTACATTTTTCAAACTTTATTTAGCACCATATAGCCACTATTGTGCTGAAATGCCATTAAACGCTACTAAAAATATACATTTCTCCAATCTCCTCTCCCTAATAATGTTAAAATTTCATGTGGGCCAAGATTTGTTAAATATTTAATTCTAAATACTAGTAATTTATCATTCATTATTGTAGGGGTCAATCTAGGATTCCGGGATATGGGGCCAATGGACCCTTATTATTTTATAAAGGAGCCTGGTCAGATTTGTGACGAGTCAATATTTCACATAATTTCTATTTTTTTAAACAGAAAACTATATTTTTCATTTATTTTGTAATTTCATACTATGCAATTTATAATACTGAATGTAAATAAATCTGCACACTCTTACCATATTCAATGAAACTATCTACCATTTTAATTCACAACAAAATTAGATGTTTATGATGGATTGACCACGAGAGATGTTCAGACTTAATGTAAAGAGGTCAAAAATTTATCAAGTTTTTATGCTGAATTAAATTTAGTTAGGGTGTTTTACTCTTGTACCAGCCAGTATGATGTGGTCATTGCTCACTGCTGATTTGTTCTTTTTGCTTAAAGTGTTCTGAGTAACAACCTGAATCCATTTTACAAAGCAAATATATAATGATAAGAAATGAGAATCACATTTGTATATTATCAACTTTATTACTACTCTAATTTCTTTCCAAAAGTTAATTTGTTCAGTACTGATGGTGTACTAGATAAAGACAGGAAAGGCTCTTTACACAGTTTTAGTTGGATAGTATCACTTTGATGTATTAATTTGATGATTTTCCACAAAAGAGTTGTCAACATATTTTCTTTCTTGAGAAGATGACTGTTTGCATGTAATGAGACCAATTATCATTTATTCTTGCATTAAATATGAAGTTGCTAGCAAATGGCATTGGAACTAGCTTAGCAAAACCATCAGTCTGTCAGTCAAACACTCATTTACCAGTCTGCATTCTCCTATGATCATGAGTAAAAATGTTTACATCACTCTAGATAGCAGCATCAACACTTCCAAGTTTTGTGCAGGAACAAAGTTGACTGGTACACATTATATAGCTCATTCTACAGAGGGCATGTTTAATCAAAATTAGTCATATAATTCAAGTGGTGTTGTGTCTCAGTCACTGCTGTACAAAAGAACTGTCTTGGTTCAATTAAATGTATAGATATTAAACCAGATTTGACTGAATTAGTGAGATCCAACAAAGAATCAAGAAAAAAATATGTGAGGAAATTATATTTACTGTAGGAATACATTTAATAATTAATAGTAATTATAAATAAATATATTTACCTGGTCCTGTGTCAGTATGCTACTCATCCAGACAGGTGATGAGTACAGCTGGCTGAAGGCAGTAACTGAGTGTTTTTGGTATAGGATACAGGTGTTCAGTGAGCTCTCTAACAAGCCAGGCACACCAAACACCAGATGGGCTGAACTAGTATTATGTCTGTCACTTGCATCATCTAGTGTTTGGTTCTGCAAAAGAAAGTTTTACTCCACTGAAGGAATTCAACATACAGCTCCCACTCATTATAATGTATTTTGTTATAATTTGATTCTGGATATAATACGATACCACTATGGATGCCATGAACAAAATTAAACCGTTGTATTTGAACTTGTTTATCAAATGTATGACAATATGGATTGAAAGAAAAGAAAATTAATGAATTTAAGTCTTATATCTTTATTCCAATTTCAAAATATTATTATTTTTAAAAAAACTGATAATTCCCACTATACTGTAGTTTGGTTCATACATGGTTCTCGCTATACTGTAGTTTGGTTTATAATGCAATTCTCACAAGACCATGGTTCGGTACATAACGCAGTCGGTGGCTATGGACCCAAACTACTCCATGATAAAGAGGCAGAGCTGTATATATCTTCTCCATAGGACCGTGGAACATATATTTTAATTCTGCAAAAGTGTTGTTAAAAAATCACATTATATTTAGAACCACCCCTTTAGAAAGCCTCTATGTTGAGGCAAATGAACATAACATTATCTCAGATGAACAAAATAGGTTCTTGAGTATACTACCAAAATATCCTCTAATCCATATAATCCTGCATATCATGTTATCTTTAGGCCTAAATACCAAACCTTGTATGCTCAGACACCAAATTTCATTCCACCTTTTGATATACAAGAATTTGTCCCCATCTAGAAGCAACAAAAATCAATCTTGCCAATGCCACAAAATTCTCTATTCCCAAATTAGAAACTTGGTAATTAAAAACCCCAAAATAACATTTCATCTTTGCCATTACAAAAAGTCCTCTATCATTCCTCTTGTTTCTTAGAGTAAATTCAATGAATTCAGAGCCTCCTAGCATGGTCATATGTCCCTATATACAGATGGTTTGAAAGATGGATACAAGGCTGCCGCTGCCTTTGCAAACCTCACACAGCACCAGCCAAGCCAGTTACTTGATAAAACCTCCAATTTTACTGCAAAAATTACAGCCATACCCATATCTTTCAACTACACGGAAACCTCTCCAAAAACAAATGTAATCTTTTGGGATTCCCATTCCACACTGAAAACCATACAAAACCTTAAATTTGACAACCCATTAATATCCAAAAATCTTAAAGGAACAAAATTTACTCATAAAATCAGGAAAAAGTATTGTGAACTGTTCGCTGCCTAGTCAAATTGGTATTAAGGGTAATGAAAGGGCAGATAAAAAAAAACAACCCAAAGCTGCCCTGCAGTCACCCATTTCTGAATAGAAGATTCCACATACTGACTTCCAATATTATATAAATCTGTATGTCCTATATACTTGACACAATATGCAGAATTAAAACACCACAAAAACACTTAGAAACATTGAATCCATCATTGGAGTGTGGCATTCTTTATACAGAACAAATCGCAGATATGATGTGGTACCATGCTTCTCACATATAGGACACTTATGTCTGACCCATACATACTTCCTGGAGGGTGAACCTCAACCAGAGTGCATACCTTATCAGTGTCCACTGTCTGCAGAACACATTCTTGTTGAGTGTATAAACTTCCCCCTTTTGAAACACAAGTTTTTTTATTTGAACTGAATGAAATAGTTATTTGATGCTGTACCACCAGATACAATCTTGGACTTTATAATATAATGCATAATAAATGAAAACTTTGGACCCTATTTTAGGGACTTTATATTTTTTATCTTTATCTTTTATTTAAATACATTTTACCCTTACAGAAGCTCGCAAAAATGCACTACTTCCCTTCATATGCCTTCAAAGTGGAAGGCCCTCTAGCTGAAGCAATCCTCCCTGCAACTGAAAGGCTGAACTTCATTCTGTGCAAGGCTCTCCTAACAAGAGCCAGGCATGAATGATGAGCCTGTCCAAACAGAGATTGAAAAAAATGCAATCTGGGTTGCTTGAGCAGGTTTGTGAAAATCAGGATTTTTCTGCAAACATATATCAGTAGATCTAACAGATTTCTGACCTACTCTGCAGGTCTGACCTTTTATCTTTTGGATTATTCTCAGGATCAGAACTGTTGGGTGGAAGGCATAGCTCCAAAACATGTCTCAACTGACAGAGCATCCACTACTCAGGCTTCTGGGCCAGGGATGGGAAAGACAAAGGTGGACAGATTGTGGTTCAACCTCACTATAAAGAGATCTATCACTGGATGGCCCCAGAATGTGCAAATCAGATAAAAGACTTACAGGTATTGGGACCACTCGGTATGAAGAGTCTGGCCCCTCCTCGACATCAAACTGGTCAGAATGTTGAGCCTGCCAGAGATGTGTCTGATTCGGACCCTGATCTTGTGCTTTTAACGCCAGTACAGAAAGTCCTAGACCAGGATGCAAAGGTTTGGTTGGACGTGATATGGGTCACCTTCCCACAGAGCTGATCCTTCCAGGCATGGAAGCCATTGATTATGGCTTTCATTTAAGGCTGATAAGAATGGCTCTCACCTACAGCCCCTGATTGCAACTGGCCATGGTGAAATAGGCCAACAGGTACGCCCCCCAACCATATGAACAGGAGTCCATACAGACCATAATCTCCAGTTGAGGTTTTTCCAGAGGTATCCCTTCTGTAAGCCATTCTCTATTCTGCTACTGATGTAGTAACTTTTTAGGTCAAGATAAAAATCTGATGATGTAAGTGACTGGAAAAGGGGTACCACCTAAAGTGGACACATGAAAGTGGCAGAGGTGGAGCAGGTCTGCAGCCATATTGAGTAAGGAGCAATGAGTTGCAGAAACTTCCTGTTAGAAATCTACTATCTGTTGGAAATCAAATCTGAGAGTTCAAGTATCCATGCAATGTGCTTTCATGGGAAGCAAACAAAGCTGAAATGAGTAACAAAATTCCATACAAGATGGACAAAATGCTGGGAGCAAGTGAGATCTGACTTCTTCCTGTACACAAGAATGTCCAGGTGAAGTAAAAGGGAGAGGAGACTGTGCATGTCCCGAATTAACATACCTTATGTTTGTGATGGAACTTGTCCAAATACACTGCAGTTGCTGTTGAAGAGATAGATCTGAACAGGGTGATGACATATTTGATGGTCTTCATGAAGGCTCAGGGGTTGAGGTTGAGTCCAAATGGGAGTGCATGAAACTGGTACATAGTTCCTGAAAATGTGGAATGAAGGACCTTGCGTGAAGCCTCATGGATGGAGATATGAAACAAGGCATACTAAATGTGCCATCTCTATCATGAATTGTGGTGCAGTTATGTATTTGTTAAGGAGCTGACTCGGGTCTATAACTGGTCGGAACTTTCTGCTGTATTTCAGCAGCAGGAACAGCTGGGAGTAAAAACCCATAGAGTTCAACCTATGAACCATCTCAATGGCCCACTTGGTGGGCAAAGAGTAGTTCTCATTCTGTAAAGTCTCCACCTTCTTGGGATTGGATGGGACTTCCATCATGGATGAAAGGTGAGGGGACTGGGTGAATGAAATCTGAAGCCCCTCCAAAATGACTTAAATCACCCATTTGTTTTCCAGAAAAAAATTGATCCAAGTCTGATTTGGATCACCCGTTTGTTTTCAGAAAAAAATTTGATCCAAGTCTGATGCAAATGTAATCTGAAGGGAAGGACGAAAATGAGAGGACTGGGAGAATGAAATCTGAAGCCCCTCAAGAAATAACTTGGATCACCCATTTGTTTTCAAGAAAAAGTCTGATCTAAGTCTGATGCAAATGTAGTCAGGCACCTACAAGCTGATTGTTGGTGGGCAGAGACAGTAGAGAATCATTGGTAGTGAATAGTAGACTTGGGAGAGGAGAAAGTACATTTTTTTAGTAAATTATGTTTCTCCAAGAATACTTACCTGATCATATTACCATTAGGAAGTAAACTTCATTACGTCTCAAATCCAGCAATCCCGGGGAGACAAAAAATTTGTCTTTTCTGTCTATATAGCATATAGAAAAAGGGAAGAAACTCTTACCCAATATCTCCCCTTACCACCACCAGGTTTACCAGTTTAAGCTGAGCAATACATCAACAAGGATGCTCACATTTGCATGGAGGGGTGGGAGGGTTTAATAGAAAAATAATCAAGTAAGTACTCTTGAAGAAACATAATTTACAAAAAAATTGACTTTCTCTAATACATTCCATGATCAAATTAACGTTAGGAGAATAGTTAGTAGGAGCAGGAAATATGTTAACATCCTACCTTTAACATGGGCACCTTTTGAGGGAAGAATGGCTGGATTCCCTACATGAAGGATAAACTGCTCTCCTAAAATGAGGACAGCAAAACTGACGATCACATATCGTGTGACAATGATACCCAGAGGGAAAAAATTAATGACTTTCCTTACCAAGCCAAACATTCTGGCTGAATCCAACAAAAGCATTAAACCCATGCTTGTGAGAAGGTTGTGCTATGTCAAATTGGTCTGGTGGTAGCAACCTGACTCCCAAACAGCCAGTCCAGCTGGCCAACTGGCTGTTGTTCACTGTGAGTTACCAGAAGCTGATCATTTCATTGCAAACTGGCTGATCATTCCATCTTTCATGGCATGCTATTGGGATCCTTACAACCTGTCTGTCCACATGACCATCCAGCCATCCCAGCAATACAAACCATGTTGGTTGCCTGTCCACCAGTTCAGTTGATGGGTCCAATGTTCATGATGTATTCTGTGGGCAGATACCATAATACACAAGTGGACAATACTGCTTCTTCTTCCGTCTTGCTTGGTATGTGGACATGGAAGGGAGAACAAGCCATTCCCAGTGAGTACAGAGAAAATCAGGACTAACTTGTACACTTCAATGTCACTATGGAGACGATGGAGTTTAGTTTCAAAGTGGCTTTAGAGGAAATTTACCATCTTCTTTTTCTGGCTGAGTGCCCTCCACTGCCATCAGTGAATCAGGCCTAGAAGGTGAAGACCTTGTGAATGTGGAGGATGAGAACACCCCTCCTTCCATCTATTCTCCCAGTCAGCAAAGATTAAAGAGATTTCCGACTGCCTGTTAGATAAAATCCAAGACCCAGAGAATTCAAAAGCCTTTATCTCAGAAAGCCAGCTGCCAGTCTCTTCCTCTTCCCACTAGTACAGTCATTTGGATGCCTACCATGTAGAGGTCCCAATCTTAGACAATGATATCATGGCGGTGAACATGATAACCCTGCAGTTTTACAAAACTGACTGTTGCATTTTCCAAGTGATTTCCAAACTGGTACAGAATGTGGTAGTGACTTCATCATTACTTGATCTGCCATCTCTGGTAATTTTTGTCTGGCAGATAAATCAGGTAATGAACATGGTTGGGAATTGACCTACAGCATCACTAAGGTGATAAAAAGAGCCAAGCACCAAACCATGGCCAGTGCTATTACAGCATCTTGCAACCTTGACCTAGTGAGAAGAGATGCTCATTCTGAGGCACTACATTCATTGCCATCTGACTTCCCCTTGCTGTTTGGAGGTTGCATTGAGGATATTCAGAAACAGGCTGCACAAGAGCAGCCTCTTCAACACACATTGCCTCCTCCTTCTGTCTTTCACCTATGTCGGTCCCAGTCCCAATGGAGGGATGAACATAGGCAGAAGGAGTAGAGACTGAACTCCTTTCAGCAACCGTCATTTCTCCCTGAGTCAAACTTTAGGTGGCAACAGATCTCTCAAATTCACAAACAACCTAATAAAGGGGAGCAGAAACCCTGTTTCTCCGTCAAATACATTCCTCGATCACATTAAAGTTAGGAAAAAAAACTCTGCTACTGCTTGAATCCAGCAATCCTGGAAAGATGAAAATTTCATCTTTCCCTTCTATATAACACACAGACAATGGAAACTCTTACTTATTACCTCCCCTTACCACAGTTGGGTGGTTACCCATCAACCAGATGTTTACCAGTTTCAACTTTTGATTGGTACAATCAACATCATACCGTTCCACCTCTCAGAATCCAATGATATCTTCGTTTTTTCTACCCATCCATCTAGAAAGTCAGTTTAGTATCGTGTATTAACGTATTTACTACATGTTGCGATCATTATTTTTTTGCAGTTGTGGACTTCTGTTATTTTGATCTTGTGCTCGAACATGGTATTGTTGGTGTACTCGTTTTTGTTTGTTTATTTGCACACACTGCATGTATATTTAAGTAACAAGTGTTGGTTTTTCGTGTATTTGAACACTTTTGGGTTGTTAATTTCCTATATTTTTCTCATTCTTGGCTTTTCAGGTTGAACAATAGCAATGAAATGTCCTAAGTGCAAGAAGTTTAAAGCCAATTAAAACATGCATGACACTTGTCTAGCTTGTACAAAGTGTTCATCGATTTCTACCTGCAGTGTAAGTCGTAAGAGCAAAGAGAAACATGTGAAGTATTGGTTGATGGAATGCAATGTCTTGAGTCTTGATCTGAAGATGACATCAATTGCCAATGTAGTAGGTGATGCCATTATGGTCCCCCACCCCCAAATAATGTATACAATGCCTACTCTAACTATTTCATCTAGTCAACTCAAAATTATGGAAAAAGGGGTTGTGGAGTTGCCAGTTCTACAGCCTTCCAAGATGCTGCTAGAGTCACAGAATGTAGACTGGTACAATAAGTGACAATGCTGTTGCTGTCCTCGGAAGAGTTTTTGTCCCTACATCACAAATTTCCGATAATGGTTTAGAGTTAATGTGAGAGTGCCTTGCCTTATTTTGACAGTCCAATGGGCATTAGTCACCCTTCATGCCTGAAAATGGCCTTCTGGCCTGTAAGTCCGGGCACCTTGGATATTTCCCAGATATTGATGATCTCGATTGTCTTCCTTCCATGCCATATGCCGCTGCTGTGGCTGCTGACCAGCCAGTCTAGCAATCTGTCCATCCGTACCTTTTGATTAGTAACCTGGGATCCTTCACTTTGTCAAGTCATGCCTCATATTGGCCAGCTGTTCTGTGGTAGGCATAGTCACATGGGAATCTGTGTAGTTGGCCCATCTGTTCTGCTGCACATTTTGCCCAGGTGGTTCACAAATGCTGAAATGCCAACCATCCAGCTGCCTGTCTAGCACACTCACTGGTTGTTCCTACTGGCAAGACAAACCATGGCACTTGCCCAGCTGCAAATTCAACTGGCGGTTCAATTATTCATGGCATATACTGTGGGGAGATACCGTGCTACACACAGGGATGATGGCACCACTTTATCCATTACGCCACGTATGTTCTAAGTTGATATGGACAGAATGTATGATGAGAATAACCACCACAATGAATGTGGAGATAACCTAGAAGAGTTAGCTTACTCCGACTCCACAATGGAGTGTATGGAGTTTTCCAATTTCCAAGTGCACACTGCCACCATCTGCACACCAAGCCTACAAGGTGAAGTCTTCTGTAGACTTGGAAGATAAAGACAATCAACTCTCCTTTTGTCTATTGCTGGAGTTGGCAAAGATAAAGGAGATAACTGATCACCTGTCTAGTAAGATCTGGGACATGGGCAACTTTAATGTTTTCTTTCCGAAGCCAGCTATTCTAGTCATGAAACCACTATGATATCACAACTTTTCCAGTGACACAGTGTCATAGATAATTGCATATGTGACAATGGTCAAGCTAAAATTTAAAAACTGTTTAAATAGAAAAAGACAGTCATAAGTTAGAGGATTTAAGCATGTTAATGGTGGATTTTCTGTCAAAAATATCCATTCTGCTATCTCGGCTGACATGTCACCATCTCAGCTGATGTGTCACCATTGTGGCTAGCATTGTTACCATCTTGACTGATGTGTCACCATCTCAGCTGTCACATTACCAGTAAAACTCCATTTGTGACAGTAAAGCCAACAATGATGTCCTCAAATCCTCAAACACAAAACTTCTCCCATATCAATTTAACATCATCTTGCTCTCCATAATTTAATACATCTTGCTCTCCGATAAAGAAAGCAAAACACAAATCTAGCACACCCCAGGTTTAATACCGAGGTGCATGGTGTTACCGGAATACCAGTTTACCATGGTATTTTTTTTGTGGTGGTACCTGCCACATTACTTTTTCACTATACTAGTACTTCGGTAGTTTCCGTAAGTAAGGAATGTATGGAAATAATCTTGTTATGAATTTAATGATATTAAAAGCATGTTTTCATTTTTCATGGCAAAATAATTGTAAAAATTATTAACGTTTTTACAAAATAGTTGTTTTTATCACAAATTAATTTAGAATATTGCAAATTTGTATGAACCTTTAATCATGTTTGACACATGTCATGTATGCCAACATGGTGGCTGAAGAGGATGTTGTCCAAGATATTCAGGCCAAATCCAACTTCTGGAAATATTAAATGTGTTAAGTACATGTATTCCTTTGTACGACTGAGATTCGTCATAAGATTTTCAGGAGAGCAGTTCTATTGTTTTCTGTCTGAATTTTTCATCTTTCTAGTCCACTAAATATTTTCTCATTTGTTGAGTCAGTGTGTTTTATGTTTACTGGCCCTCTCTGATAAATATCTTGCCCCAGTGGTGGCATCCTACTCAAAGTTTCCCTGCCTATTATATCAGTAGTGTAGTTAGTAAATTGTAGGCTTCAATGTCAATACTTCCTATTTTTATCAACAAGCTCTCTAATGTCAGCACAATGTCTTTTACAGGGTGTCAGCTATAATGTAAATTTAAATATTCTACTTTAGTTACAGTTTTTAGGTTACAACTTATACAACAATTAACATACACATAGCAAATTCATCTAATGTAAGATACTGACCATTTAATTTTCAGGGATGGGGGTGACTGCGATTTTCTTTTGAGCCAAGATATTTTAATTTCTTTTATCTCAAGATTAATAATTTTTTCAAATAATATAATTGATCTAATATGGTGTTATTTTGCAATAAATCAGAGCAAGATTTTTTCCCCCAATCTATTTGAGAGCTGAAAATAAAAATAAAAATCTCAGGGCCCCGCCGCAGAAAATTAAATTGTTGGTCATTAATATAATTGTGGTATACTGTGGTACATATTGCTGTATGTTCAGAAAGACTGCAGTACAAAATTTTTCATGCTACCCAACTCTAACACACACACACAAAACTGAAAAATACACTTTAAGTGCAGACAATAACCATCCTTTGAAAGAGAGTGGATGAATCTGAAACCTAGTGCTATTTTGTCATACAATCTGCTAACAAATATCACACTCAAGCACTCTGTCCTACTCTGGTGTGTACCATTTTTAACAATGACTTCAACTTAATGAGAAATTCAGGTGTACCTAGATACAGAAAATAATATGAAAATCTGAAATTTCTGCTAAGAGCTGTAATATTCTTGACTTTTTGAGTTTTTTTTAACTACAAAATTCATACAATCTGCAGAGCTATGAACAAGAAGCTCAACCAATTAAGGGCTGTTCCATTTAAACATACATGGTACCCAGGGAAGGCAGATTTTTAAAAAATATATCCCAGGGTACTCTGATTACTCAAAGAGCTCATATGAAATTGAAACAAAATTCTAAACTGCATCTATGGGTGACTATTCCATGCTGAAAGTGCCTTCCCTGGGTCCCAAGTATGTTTTATTGGAAGAGCCCTAACTAAATAAGTGGACAAAAACAATGCTTATTAACCACTACTTAAATGACCTCACGAAAATGGCTAATTTCTGTAAACATTTCAATCTTTTGCATTTTTTTAAAGTAGGTTAAATAGTCAAGTACATACCACATGTCTACAGTCACCACACTCAGAAACTAGGCTGTTCTTGGATATACTAGCAGCTGTACATTGGTTGTAACTTTTTACGAACTTTTGGGAGATCAAAGGTTGTGGATTCTGAAGAATATGGTGCAAACTTCCGGTGGTACCATTATTTGGAGCAGGATTAATTCTCAAAAGCTCTGAAAACAAAATAATAAGTGCAAACATACCCACATGAATTGTACAGCCACCATGAAAATTAATTTTTACGAAGAAATTTTTCTGAACTTAATACTGAAATGTATCTGCAATCCACAAAAATTACTGTATTTACTTGCTTATAAGTCGAGTTGAACTGCAAACAACACAGACCCTGATTTGCCATTGCATAATGCACCGGCAGATCAGGGTCTATGTTGTTTGTTCTAAAAACATTAAATAAATCAATTTGTCAGATAAGAATTTAATTCTGAATAACTTTTAAAGACCATTCCCTTATGATTATATAACTTAAACAAAAAGTTATCACACATAAATAATTGATGCTATGGACAAACAGACATGTCTAGACATATTCTCTGTCAAAACCCATTGGTTTGCAAAACTGACAAAGAAAGAAAGACAGATTTCCATTTTACTGCATAAGCAATCAAAGTAAGCAGCATGCCCATTATTAACCTAAAGGTTGACAGAGCAAAGTGTATACAGGTGTTTGGTTTGTTTGGTTTGGTTCGGTGTTTTACGGCACAGCAACACGTGTAGGCTATTTAGTACTGAGGCAACTGGACTAAAGTGTCTTACGAAAGGACACACCATCGTAGCAGACCAAGGCTAATGTGATGGTAGGATTTGAACTCACACCCTGTCAGTTACAAGTCCAGCACATGTACCTTTTCACCACCATGAATCCTTTATAAACAGGTGTGCAGCAAGGCTATATAATTTTGTCTGATTTAGATGATGAATGCTCTTGCCATCACAGTATCACAATCAGACAATTTACATATTTTTTTGCACTGAATCATAAACTTGTTTAAGCTAAAGATATTAATATACCCAAATCATTTTATCCCAAACATTCTAATGAATATAAAGTGACAGACTCTACTTAAACAGTGCATGAAGTTTGTTATGTTAGGTGTAATGACTGGTGGCAGAGTGGATTAGAGGGCCAGGCAAGGCAGATCAGCTCTGAAGCTGGTGATCATGGGTTTGAGCCAAAATGGCTCTGATGTTTTTTTTCCTAATTCTTATTTAAAAATAAAGTTCCAAGATTAACAACAACAACAACAATAACCCTAGGTGCTCATAGACCTAAATGACTAAAGATAACAAGAATTTTGCAGTATGGATGTGCAATATGCAAGATTTTCATAGAGTCACTCAATGAGATGAACTGAACTATATGTAAAACTTATGTAATCAGTATGAGTGTGACAAGTAGGTCACCGTATGTCAGAGAAACTAAGCTAAATGTAAAAACTTGTGTAATCACTGAGCAAAAAGTAAGTCACTAATATGTCAGAGAAACTAAGCCCAAAGCAAAACTTTAACATTGATGTCTATGCCAACAACAATGATGTTGGAATCATGATACCTATATCTCTCCATTACTTTGCAGGTGAGACAAAAAAAATGTGAATATTTATATCAATCTGGGACCTATAAAATAATATCTTTGTCAAGAAGTTCATTCGGTTTGATTAGACTTTTCATATTAAAATTTAAAAAAAAAAAAGAAAAGAAATACACCCACCTGACATCAGGTTATATAGCTCTATATTTTCAAATGGATCTGCTCTATAGTTCTTCTTGAATCCGGGTCCATGAGCAAGAAACAAGGCCTAAAAAATACAGTAAACATGTTTCATGATTTAATTAACTCATAATGGTGATGCAAGGTAGTAAATATATATATATATATATATATATATATATATATATATATATATATATTACACTGCCATGCACAAGAATAACTGAAAAAATTATTGTATATATATACAGACAAGGGCATCTAGGACCACAATGCTGGGTTTAGGGCTGGACAAATCCTCTTGCCCAATGCCCATGACAATCTCAAATTCAGCTCAGGGAAGCTCAAGTAAGCAAGGTGCTTGACCATGGGCAAGTCTCAACAAATTTTGAAAAAGAGATAGAGACAGAATTCATGTTCAGCTCATAATGCTTTATGTTCTGCTAGTTTTATGCTCTGCAAACTTATCATAGTAGATATATCAGCACCTTTATTTAGAATTTATATATGTACCATATGCTACTATTACATAAATACCAGCAATTTAATTCATTTATTGCATGATACAATGTAAAAGTCTGTCACTTCCATCTTGTACTTATAGCCAAGGTCAGTCTTGCATTTTCTCATGTAGACATGATAATGTGACTGCTTACTATTTGAAGAAAGTTTTGACAATAGGGAATAAATATTTATATTTTAACTTGTTATAATTTACATTGTAATCATAACAGCTGTAAGTGTATGGTATTCACTAACTTTCAAGTCCTAGCCTAGCAACAGGCAGTGGATGAGAAGGCAATAAAACTGCCTGATCAGCTTTCTAGTACATAGAGATGTGCCAAGCTTGCGAACTATCAAAAGATGGCTTGTCAAAGATCACTGATTTCAAGCTGACTAGGTGATCATTTTTAATGATGTAACTCATAACATTTCTGTTACAGGTGTGTCTGGAACTAAAAAGCACTCATCCCTAATGATGAGCCATGTGGATTGTTCTAAAAGCGCAATTGATGAACCAAAACATCTACCATTAAAAGAGTGGTGCTCAAAATCTATATTGTGTACATAGTAATTACAGGAGACTGATACATACTTACAATTTGCCAAAGAGTTACATATGTATAAAAAAAATTCTCAAACCATTCAGGTTTTTTAAATAAATAAATCATTACAAACCGCACTCTCATTTCCAAGATTTTATGATTGGTGATGTAGTAGTGTGATAATGGGAATTTGAGACTGGCTGACCAATTCCAGCTTTCCCAGCCCCGAAACCCCTTCTAGATTCCCCATAACTTTTCCCCACTGGGGATTTTTTACATGTGCATGCATCCACGATTGCAGACCATGTGAGTACAAATCATGGGTTTCAGGTTGGGGTGCTGTAGTGCTTTGAGCTTGCAGACAGATCAATATATGCTGACAACTGTTTACTCAATTTTTACTGTATGCAAATCAGTTACAGTCCTACCCACTTATATCGACATCACTTATATTGACAAGCCGCCTATGTCGACAAAAAAGCAAAGTCCCAGTCCCATGATCTATTATTACTACCAAATTTGTCTTACTTATGTCGACGGTGAGATAAAAAATAACTGTATATGTTGACAAAATTCTCCTGTCCCAGCTTGAACAAATCATTTGTTTTATAATCATTTATGTCGACAAACTGCCAGTTCCGACCCATACTTTGTTCTACAATTATTTGATGTTGCTGCTGGAATCTAATGTTGCCCCTTGGATTAACAAACAGGCATTTGTTTGGTCCTCCAAAGTTGGCCTTTTGCAGCAACTTCTATACTGTAGCACATTCACCCTTCATCAATGTACTCCGGCTACAATCTTCAATGAAAACAATTAACCCTCCATCAAAAGAAGTCACCACCAAACTTAAGTAAAAAGCAATAAATCTTATCAATTTCCAAAGTGATCGGTGATTGAAACATGTTTATTGTGCTGTGAAAGTTTCCTTTTATGCTTATGATGGCTACCAATGGCAGCGTAAAACACAAATTAAATATACAGTCACTTGAAACAAAATATCTGGCCGTTATGGAAGTTGAGGGTGGGGCATCTTGCAAAGATGTTTGTGAACAATTTTTATAATGATTTCTATAAATAAATACTGTTTAAAGCAACGTGCTGACAGGTTTTCATTTCCCTATGAATAGCCTCAGCCCCTCGGTAACCTGAGTAAGATGGTTACATTTGTTGCCTTAGGCAGAATCTAGGCGAAGTTAAGTACATGTGCATGTAGCATGTAAATAAGAACTATACACCCATGTGCTAATGGCGACAAGGAATATCATAGTGAATTGTTTTGTCAAACATGTTGGTAGACAATGGGATATATATCAAACTAAACTATTTTTTTAATTATATATGTGTTTTCTAACAGGATGTGACCCATGAATGAATTTTCTAACATATGACATGTACTTGAATTTATGGATTTTTCATATACATTTACTTCATGCATTATGGATTTTATGTATTTCACAATGGTTTTGTCTTCATTTACTCAACATTTCCATTGTTTATTTTCTCAAAGTCTAAATCCTACTCACTGACGACAGGTCACCCCTTACAGATGAATTTCACTTGTATGCGGGTCAAAGAGAAATGTATTTTTTTCAGCCCCCCCCCCCCACTAATCTCGACATTTGCTTATGTTGACAATATTGAGGATGTCGACATAAACTGGTAGGACTGTACCAATTTTGGGCTGTAGTGCCCATTTCCATATTTGTGCTTGGAGTTGTTGGTTGTTTTCCATTTCGACCAGCACCCTTTCAAACTCTGCCATAGTAATCGTTTTATCTTTGATGGCCACTGAATACAGCTTGGCAATTGTGCTGAGACTACTTTGGCCAGCCACAAGAATTTCTGAATAGACACATATCCATATGTGCAGCTGTAATGAAATTATTTTGCTGGTGCTGCCTGCGACACCGGTTACTATCAATATGGCTCCAACAAGAATTCCGATTGGTGTACCTATGATAGTTGCTGTGGTCACAATTATCACCATATCAATGCCAACAGTTGTTGCTGTGGCAAGTCCACAAATAGCATTGACCACACACACATTTGTATTTTGTAAGTAAAACGGTTTTCTTGGTGATTTCATCTCACAACTGTTGCTTCGCTTTGCTTATTTTTATTTTTTCACATCAGTAGCTTTGAGGGTCCGTCATAGTTCTTCTAATAAATAATATTGTCACTGTGAAGTATAATTACTCTGCAGGCTGACCCTGTCCAGACTCATCATGTCTGTGTGCAACATGCACATGCACTTCCAACCAATTAGTTTCTTCAGTGTTTGCTGGATGTTTCACTGTCAACACTTGACATTTCTCTGACTTTGGCCAGGGAGTCAGTTAATGTCAGCCACTTAAAAGATTTCTTGTACAATATCATACAATGACTGGCATTTTATTATATTCTTCACCAAGTTTTTGTCATGCTCTCTCCAATGTGATCCCTAACCTAGTTAATTTATCAAGATGCTCCGGATAAGTCTTTGAAAAATTATATAGCATGTTTTGGGCCTCTCTGACAAGTCAATATGACACATTCAAGCTAAACAGCGATTTAATCTTTTCTTTGATGTTACAAACACACCATTGGTCTGGTAATTTAATTCCTGCATTAGTCACATACGTGAATTCTTTCACAATACTATATGTGTCAAACTGTGTGGTTTCTAATGGCATTATATGATAGTCCACTGCAATTCTCTAATAGTGAATCACTTATGTATTGTCAGCATATATCGATTTGTCTGTGAGCTCACAGCACTGCAGTTCCCCAACTGAAAACCCATGATGTGGGCTTCCATGCGGGCTACAATCGCGGATGCATGCATGTGGACAAACTCACCCGTGGAGAAAAGTTACCGGGAAACCTAGAAGGTTGTTTCATGCCTTCGAAAACCAGAAATGGTCAGCTGGTCTCAGAGCCCAAATATCACACTAATGATGTAGTCAAAGAGATATATCTGTTAGCTACCTCTCTGTCTTTGCTCTTCTAACTATTTATGCATTTGTTTCTACAGCTATCAATTAAAACTCTTTTCTCATCTACATATCTATCCACATGTGCTTATTAGATATATCTTTTCAGATGACTGTAATTATAGCCATAGGTTTTTAATGTGAATAAAAAGATGGAAAGAAAACAAAATAAGCTGTTTATTTGTAGAATAAATATAACACAATTTAAAGAAAATATCCCATATTTTCTTTTACCTTATGTTTAACTTTTTGTTGTGATATTATTTTGTCACATTTTGGGCAAGTTCAAATCTCATAAGGCCAAGTTAAATTTTCCAGTCAGCTTGCCCTTGGTCATATGGATGCAAATGGATGAACACAAACATGTATGCCAAAGTAACCACTATGCTGAGCTTCAACCATGGCAGACTTGACAAAACAATAATAAGCAAAAGTATAAAATTATTCACAGACAACAATGGAATGAAAATCACATCCTAATGAAGAACATCATAAGTAAAGACTATTCTATGCTCCTTTAATATCAGGTGTAACCATTACCAGATATCGATATAACTTGTTGTAACAAATTCCCAAATATAACCAGGGTCCCTGAAGGCACATACATAAGTAAAAATACGTTATTATGATAAGCAATATGTATGAACTTTAAATCATTTATTGTACCAAGAATCTAATGTACTTGACCAAATAAACATAAGTTCCTCCAAGGGATGGATGCTCTACTGGCTGAAAAGATAAGACCATATCTTCTTTTCAACTGCTGAGTGTTCAAACCATCTGATATTCTTGAGCAAAAACATGATTTTGAAGATGGCCACCATGATGGCCATACTGGATGTAAGATTAGCGCAACTTTCATTTAGGACCAACCAGACACCATAAGAAGTCTTTTGGTGAAAACCCTAGGTTGATATGACCATCCATTCTGGAGGAGTAGTGATAACAAAACTTTGAAGATGGCCGTAGTAGCCATATTGGATGTAATATTAACACCATTTTCATTTACGACCAACTAGATCTCATTAAATGTCTTTTGGTGAAAACGACTTGTTGATATTGCCATCAAATCAGAAGAAGTAGCGATAACAAGATTTTCAAGATAGCTGCCATGGTGCCCATACTGGCACCATTTTCATTTAGTACCAACTAGACATCATACAAGTCTTTAGGTGAAAACCCCATGCTTATATGACCATCCATTCAGAAGGAGTGGTGATAGGTTTGTCAAGATGGCCACTTTGGTAGCCATATTGGATGTCTGACTGCCACCATTTTTATATAAGGCCAACTAAACCTTGGATGAATGTATGTGTAAAGTTTCATGGCAATCCTCCAAGTCGTTTAGGAGGAATAGATATAACAAACTTGTGCTAATGGATGGATGGACAATGGACAACGGACAACAGGACATCCCATAAGCTCTTCTAGTCTATAACCAGTACAGCTAAAAAGAATTCTTACATGCATGTGCTTATTGATATTGTCCCAGCCATGAGATCCTCCAGTGCAGTAATATGCTTGATCACTGAAATTAAAGAAAGACACTTATTGCATCTGCTGGATGCTTTTGCTTCCAATATGCAATCTGAAAAATACTCTTCATAACTGATTAGAAATGAATAATAACTCTTTTGTTTCTATGTTACTTCTTCATTTTGTGACCTAAATCTCTGACCTTTTGACTTTTTTTTGTAAGCTATATCCTGGTGACTTCGTGTATGAAGTCTGATGACAATAAACCTTATAGATCACAAAGCTGCAGTAAGCTAGAGCAATCATTTTTATTGACTTTATCATCTTTATTGCAAACCCGGAAATGTGCCCCTCTAAGGGTTACCATAATAAATTCAGCAATAATTCCTCAAGTCCAGACTTAAGGAGGAAGCTGGGTCAATGGGGTCATTAAAGACATTTTGGGACCTTTTTGGGGGTCACTGTTTTCAAAATTTACTTGATGTAATATCTGTTGTACACACAACTACCTGTTAGTGACAAAACATGCATGAAAACTTTACTGCTCTGCTTTCCATCATTTTGAAAATACCATTTCTGTTGTAGATTGCAGTGATGACAATTGGCCAGTTTGTGGAAAAACCTGCATCTGTGATCAGCCAACCTTATTTAACTTAACAAATGCTTTCCATCTGATTACAATTCACTAATGCATACAGAAAATAAATATTGTCATTAAAATAAAAAATAAAAACATAGAAATGTGTGTTTGTGGAACATGATTAACCACCATAATGCATGAAAACTGACCTAAATGCAAAACTTACTCAGACAGATGGACAAGAGAAACACTAAATACCCCTACCACATTCATAGTGGCATATAAAAAATACACTTACTCAAAACTTAATCAACATCCACTGTGACACAAATGTGAGAATGTATCAGTATTTATTGATATCAAAGCAAACATATTTCTGCCAGATCAAAGATAAATTTTTCTATCATGTTAGAGATCATACTATACCCACCATTTCCTTAATTTACAAAGCAAAACTGAACTTTTTTTCTAAAATCAGATGCCATATGTACTTGCATATAGATCGATTCCAACTGCAAACAACATAGACCCTGATCTGCCATCACATAATGCACTGGCAGATCAGGGCCTATGTTGTCTGTTCTACTAATTGCTGCATAGATCGGTGCATTATGTGACAGTAGCTCTGGGTCTATGCAGTTTGCAGTTGAACTTGACTTATAAGCAAGAATATATGATATTTATGCTTAAGAATCTTCATTTTAAGAGCACATTTATTTTTCTTTTGCTTCATCTGCACTTACTCAAAGACAAGCCATTCCTCTTTCATATCTAGGATGAGCTTTCCAATTCTGTCACTAACAGTGTAGTGATGTCGTTTAGGAAGAGTGTCCTTGGTGAAAACCTTCATGGCATTACTCTTACATGTCAGATCCCGCACTATTTCATCCAAAGGGAAAGCTGAAAAACATATCAGTCTGATTATTATTTATAATTCTTATCATTTGTACAGCAAACTATGGGCCTAGTTGAAATTTAAAAACAAGTAGGCCAAGGCAAGGATGTTTAGCCCATGATCAATGCATAAATTATGTGACTCTGACCCCAATGTCAAATGGTTGAACGAGCATGTCGCAGAATGAATTCTCTTAGCTTCAGCTAATGATTCATCCAAATCATGATGAAAATCCATCAAGGGTTCAGGGAATAAAAGCAAATGAAACAACATTAGCCAAAACATGAATGCAAATATTCTATGATTGTGACCTTGACCTCAAGGTCAAAGGGGCAAGCATGCATGTCACAAAATGAATTGTATTAGCCTCATAGTGATTCATTCCCAGTATGAAGAAAATGCAAAGAGGGGTTTAGGAAATATAAGCAAATGAAAAAACTTTAACCAAAACCTTAACAAACCATTGACGATAATGGCTGAGCCAGAAAAGTGACCATGTCTCAATCATGTTAATGTGAGCTTAACATAAAAACAACATAAACAGGCCCAAAGTAGGAATGCCATTGGCTTTGACTATGTTAAAATAGAGTATAGATAAGTCCACCCACCCCCCACTTTGGTCCTGAAATTCGGGTCTCATACAAGTGTACACAACTAGTTGTCCCTCACTATAAAGACCCTCAAATACAACACTACCCCATATATAAAAACATATGGGCATGGATCCTAGTAACTTGTCTTAATCAAGTTCCATCATTGGTACTTATATTATTTCACTTGATTTTAGTTGCTAGCTCATCAGTAAATACACTTTTTTTTATGGTTACCACATATACTCACTTATAAGTTGATTCCAACTGTAAACTGCATAGACCCAGATCTGCCATCATATAATGTGCTGGCAGATCTGGGTCTATGCAGTTTGTTGGGAATAATCAGTAGAACAATCAACACAACGCATAATGCACCGCAGATCAGGGTCTATGTTGTTTGCAGTTGGACTCAACCTATATGCTAATAATATGCTATGTGCATGATATAACCAAATTTGCTTGCAGCTTATTTAGTACAAGGTGACCTCACATAATGTGATATACTTTTAAGACTCCGATGAACAGTATTGTAATGGAGTATCACTGCACTTGAAGCAAACATACACAAATATCTGAAAATGTTAAACATGTTACAATTACAAAAATTAAATAAGTTAAATACTCCAAGGGATCATTCTTAAATCATACACAAAATCATGAAATGCTGGAGTATTTAACTTTTGTAAAAACGGAGTTTTAAATAGCTAAGGGTCCAAAATCCCTTTAAAATTTACATATTGGTGTGCATTTTTTTGTAGTACTCTTAGATGAATGTCTATCCCCAACTAAGGGTTATTACATAGATAAAATTATAAGTATTGAGAATACATATGGTGAGAATACAAATGGCTTGGAGGGTTCAGGTTAGGTTAAGGGTTTGGGTAAGGGTTAAGGGTTAGGTTTGGCTTAGGTTTAAGGGTTGGGTTAAGGGTTAGGTTTGGGTTAAGGGTTTGGGTAAGGGTTAGGTTAGGTTAAAGGTTTGGGTAAGGGTTTGGGTTAAGGGTTAGGTTAAGGGTTTGGGTAAGGGTTAAGGGTTAGGTTTGGGTTAGGGTTACTACATTACATAGGACCCAACAGATGAAAATAACTTGTGAGTGATGGATAATAATGTTCCCTTTTATGATCATATATTAAACAAATAGCAATATCCCTCTAAATATATGAAATCTTAATTAGTAATGTTTCAGATCTTTTCTTGTCATTATCTCTTAAATGAGAATTGATGAAAAAAATTCTTACAATATTTTGAGAAAAATATTTAAGCAATTACCTCTGATGAGCATTTTCTATTGAAATGATTTAATATTGTTTGAAGTGCTACCAGAAGCTGTCAAAGTACATATATGTCCCATTACATATATTGACTGGCCTTTCAAGATCAATTTAGGGCAGAAGAGCTATATATAGAAAGTGACTTATTATTAGAAACACAAACTATTCTTAGTAAAAGAGAGTAAACAGTATGTCATAGGGTTTGAGGGATGAAATCCTTCTAAGTCTAAAAGTAATTGAGAAAGTAACCTGTCACTAATTGTGCAAAACAAAAATAATAGAATTAGTATTTAATATTTCATCAAATTTGCACAGACTGAAGACTATAGACTCCTCTTATCTAATACACACAAAATGTGTGTTGCTGAATTTTTCAGTATGACAATTATTGAGAAGACATCGGTTTTCAGCAACAGAAAACCTGTGTGACCGATTTAAGGCAGGTTGTAAATTACTAAAAATGTCCCAAGGTCTTGTATATATTTCATTAACTTTATCACTTTCTTTTACAGGACTGTTTCTGTGCTTATTAAAATTGTATATGCATTCTTCTTTTTTTATTATTTAATAAGAGACAAATGTCACAAGCACATAATTTTATGTCCAATCTCTCCCAGAGTTCATAGCCACTACAATACTCTAAGGTAACAAGTGATGTCATATTGACGCTGTCATAATGTAATGATTACATCATTCTGAGCTATAAGCATTGATTTTACAAAAGGCAGACATCCGTAAAAAATGCTCAGTGCATATATATATATTTTAATGTCAGAGATACATGCATAATGGCAACAGAGTACACAAAGTCACAATCTTAATTTATATAAATGAAAGGCAAGCACATTCCGTGCACAACTCACATTTGTTTTGTCGAGTAACATGGGTACTGTTTAGTTTTTTAAACTGTGGGAAAACTTGTCCAACTATACCCTCAAACATGAGCATGTCTGTGATATTATGATACCAAGGTTTCAGCTCCACTGTTTTGTCACATGACAGATCACCAAAACCTGAAACATAGGACATAATTATTACTCTATAGCTAAAGAAAACTTCCGGTGCTATAATGAAGTTAAGTATATACACAATGATAGCAATTAGGCTATCATTAAGAGTGAGATATTTATACAACGTAGTCAGCAATACGACCTCCCTGAAATAATAATAACAATAATAATAATAATATCATCGTCATCTTCTTCCTCTTCTTCTTAACTTAATATCTGAATCGAAGCTATATCTGAGGGGTAGTTTCTTTTTCTTTTATTAAAACACATTCTTATACTCATTTTACACCAAATATTAAATGTGAAGTCTCTTGACTTAAAGTAAAACAAATTATGAGTTTTTGTTTCTGATCCACTGTGGTGAGGTCACCAAAATTATACAAGACTGTGACCCTTGTAACAGAGCTGCAGAGTTACTAGACATAGGTACATGGAAAGTAACTAAGTTTCATGACTCTATCTCAAAAGGCATTATAATAATAGTGCAGAAAAGGAAAGGAAATTGATCAGTGACTTTTGAGATGCCATAAAACTGAGAACATATGTGTACTGTGGTTCATCCCTGAACATAAAATAGGTTTCAAGAGATAAAGCTAAAGAAAATCATCCATGAAATATATACCTGTGACCTTGACATTTAAGACCAGGCCCCAAATGTGGAATGCAACACATCTTCTGGTGACAATATACAAATGTACCAATTTTAATTCATTTATTTTAAATAGCTTATAAGTTGTAGAGCCAAGGAGAAAATGCTGATGAAACCTAAAATATCGGCCTGAAATCTTGACCTTGAAGATAGGACCCACAATGTGGTACATGACAAATATAGCAAACTTTATCCCTTAATTTCAAATGGCTCTAATGTTACACAATGTAAAGGAAAGTTTTGAAGGAAAACTTAAAATATTGGCCCATGACCTTGACCCTGAAGATAAGACCCCCGATTGTGCTTCGGAACATACCTTCTAATGATGATGTGTAAGTATACCTAATTCCTTAATTTCAAATGGCTTGAAAGTTATAGAGTGAAAGGAAAATTGTGATGTAAAACTTAAAATATTGAGCTATGATCTTGACCTTTGATAGGACTCCTAATGAGGTAAGTGACACACCTTCTAATGATGATGTAAAATTAATGGCTTTAAAGTTATAGTGTGGAAATGAAAGTGTGACAAACAGAGGGACACATGGATACTATGTCCCCTGCTTTTCCAGAAAAGGTAGGGGACATGTGTAAGCTTTCCAAGAAAAGCTTGCCTATCCCTAGCCTTTATTTCAGTTGTTTCCACACTGAATTGAGCAAAATATGCATTTACACAGATATAGAAAATAAGTCTTACTGTAATTACTTTCTGAGTTACTATAGACCTGCAACATGTGCAACATTGTGATTATACTCATTTAGGCACAAAAGTTAAACAGCACTTGGAGTACCTTTCTAAATGTAGTGAAGTTTTTAGTGAAGGCAAATTAAAGAGTAATTATTTAAAAAAACCATAAAGTTATATTTAACAGTACACAGGTATGTCTGACAGACTGTCAATTAACAGTAATAATCCACCAGAACCTTGGGCCAGCTACTAAAATGCACTATGAGGTGTTCGAAACCATCTCTCTACATATTGTCTGCCTCAGATTCACTGAAAAAGGGTCTTTACCTTCATTTTCTTCTGATGATAGTGTATATTAATAAAGTCTAAACATATCTGTGTTTGTGGTAGCAGAGATGAGCAAATTTTACCTTGATCAACTTGTAGTGACTTTTTACTTTGATCTACTTGTAGTGTCTTTTTACTTTGATCTACTTGTAGTGACTTTTTACTTTGATCTACTTGTAGTGACTTTTTACTTTGATCTACTTGTAGTGAGTTTTGAAAACTCCTTTGTCCTGCAGAACTTATCACTAGTCTATGATTTTAAGTATTGGTAACATAGAAAATTGAGTTGCTATTGGGAGTATTGGTAACATATTAAATTAAGTTGCTATTGGGAGTATTCTTAACATAGAAAATTGAGTTGCTATTGGGAGTATTGGTAACATAGAAAATTGAGTTGCTATTGGGAGTATTGGTAACATAGAAAATTGAGTTGCTATTTTAAGTATTGGTAACATTGAAAATTGAGTTGCTATTTTAAGTATTAGTAACATAGAAAACTGAGTTGCTATTGGGAGTATTGGTAACATAGAAAACTGAGTTGCTATTGGGAGTATTGGTAACATAGAAAATTGAGTTGCTATTGGGAGTATTGGTAACATAGAAAATTGAGTTGCTATTTTAAGTATTAATAACATAGAAAATTGAGTTGCTATTGGGAGTATTGGTAACAGAAAATTGAGTTGCTATTGGGAGTATTGGTAACAGAAAATTGGGTTGCTATTTTTAGTATTAGTAACATAGAAAATTGAGTTGCTATTTTTAAGTATTAGTAACATAGAAAATTGAGTTGCTATTGGGAGTATTGGTAACATAGAAAATTGAGTTGCTATTGGGAGTATTGGTAACATAGAAAATTGACTTGCTATTGGGAGTATTGGTAACATAGAAAATTGACTTGCTATTGGGAGTATTGGTAACATAGAAAATTGAGTTGCTATTGGGAGTATTGGTAACATAGAAAACTGAGTTGCTATTGGGAGTATTGGTAACATAGAAAATTGGGTTGCTATTGGGAGTATTGGTAACAGAAAATTGAGTTGCTATTGGGAGTATTGGTAACATAGATAATTGAGTTGCTATTGGGAGTATTGGTAACATTTAAAATTGACTTGCTATTGGGAGTATTGGTAACATAGAAAATTGAGTTGCTATTGGGAGTATTGGTCACATAGAAAATTGAGTTGCTATTGGGAGTATTGGTAACAATGAAAATTGAGTTGCTATTGGGAGTATTGGTAAAATAGAAAACTCAGTTGCTATTGGGAGTATTGGTAACATAGAAAATTGAGTTGCTATTGGGAGTATTGGTAACATAGAAAATTGAGTTGCTATTGGGAGTATTGGTAACATAGAAAATAGACTTGCTATTGGGAGTATTGGTAACATAGAAAATTGAGTGGCTATTGGGAGTATTGGTAACATAGAAAATTGAGTCGCTATTGGGAGTATTGGTAACATAGAAAACTGAGTCGCCATTGGGAGTATTGGTAACATAGAAAATTGAGTTGCTATTGGGAGTATTGGTAACATAGAAAACTGAGTTGCTATTGGGAGTATTGGTAACATAGAAAACTGAGTTGCTATTGGGAGTATTGGTAACATAGAAAATTGAGTTGCTATTGGGAGTAATGGTAACATAGAAAATTGAGTTGCTATTGGGAGTTACTTGTTTTCATTTAATATTCAGGTGCTTTATTTTACAGGAACAGTTTTTGAGAAGTCATTTAAAGACTTCTATTTTTAGTATATGGGGCCATATTTGATATTTGATCGGCACCATTTGTACAAAATTTAAAGGGTTTATGCCAAATTGAATTCTATCAAATTTGGTCAAATTCTGTGTTTTTGTAAGCAGAAGCCATTGAAATTTGTGTCCAAACTTAAATAGCCCTTCTTCCAGGATGCTTTCTGTCAACCTTAGTCAAATTCTGTTCAGCAGCTTTTGAGAACAAGTAGGTTAAAGGTTTTTCTACTTTTAGTAATAGTGGCAATATTTGATGGTTGATGGACATTATTTGTACAAACTTGAAATGGGGCTACTTTATGCCAGAATGCTTCTTGCCAAGTTTGTATGAAGCCGGGCCAGTGTTTTTCTTTAGAAGAAACTGAAAACAGCAATTGAACAGACAACAAAGGATGCAAAATGGATGATACAAAACACTTGACAGATGCAGTGCCATACCATAAGATCACTTGGCCTTATGTCCAGGGTGAGCTAAAACCTATTACCGTATAAACTTGCGTATAAGCCCATACCAACTGCAAACTGCATAGACCCAGATCTGCCATCGCATAATGCGATGGCAGATCAGGGTCTATGTTGTTTGCATTTGGACCCAGTTTTATATGCGAGTATATATGGTAGGTTATGCATATTCATGGACCTATCAAGCTAATCAAGCACCTATAAACATTATATTTCATACCTGCATGGATTATACAATTTTTAGAAGATGTAAGAAAGAAAGAGGTCACTTACCATGATCTGCCAGAATAATGATATTGACACAGTTGTGTAGCCCCCTCTGATATAAGCTGTTCATCAACCTGTTGATTATTTCATCCACTGTCTCGATCTGTCCTTCCACCTGTATTTAACATGTCTTTTATGTATAAATAGAGTAGTGGAAGCTATCCTGCATCACAATTTACAACTATTAAGAGTGTGTTTGACATAAGAGCATGACCACCATGGATGAACTGGACAGTTAGGGTGATATTACTCCACCAAACAATGGTAGAATGCTGACAATGACATACATCTGAGAGTTCATCATTATGAAGCTGCACACCCAATTCAGTTAAATTCCAATAAAACACACAATTATTGTTTGGAAACAGAAGTGGATGCATCAAACAATCAAGGGTATACAACTCCAACAAATGATGACATAGAATGCTGACTTTTATCAACATAAAACCAATGATGATCAATAAACTTATTATGCTGAAGCAAAAGTGGGTGTGTCAGACAATAAGGGGACATAATCCAATCAATGGATCACAAAGATCGCTTACAATCAAACTCATCCAAGATCTTGTCAATGTAAAGCTGACACTAAAATATTATTGAAATTGAATACTGTGAATCCATTTATATTTGTGGATATACATTTCTGTGGTTTTGGGGGTACTTACATTTGTGGATTGGGAAAGTCATCATTTTGTTTCCAGAGAAAGATCATTGTTCATTGGGTCTTTAAATCTGTAGTTTAATGAAACCACGAAATCAACAAAAATTGGTATGCCACAAAAAATAATGAATTTACAGTAAACATAAACTGTGTGAACACATTGGACAATCAAATGCCATAACTCTATCAAATGATGACACAGAATGCTTACAATCAATTTCACCCAAGATCTTGCAAATAAAAGCTGCATATCAAGTTTGGTGTTGATCTAGTCACCTTTGGTAAAGTAATGTTGTGGGAACCAAAGTGTAGACAGATTAACAAACATGACTGCTATAATGCTTTTGTCAACTCAGTCAAATAAGTACCTAATTACATCAAGATTTGTAAACAAAAATTAACTTAATAATGGAATAAATAGGTGAATTATTGAATTAACAGTCACATAATGGCTATCTTAGTTATGCATATTGTGTAAGAAACTGCTTCCAGTGCCAGATGGATTTAATGTATACAATATATACTCGCATACAAGTTGAATCCAACTTCAAATTGCATAGACCCAAATCTGCCATTGCATAATGCACCAACAGATCTGGGTCTTTTCAGTTTGTAAGGAATAATCAGTAGAACAAACAACATAGACCCTGATCTTCCAGCACATTATGTGACAAAAGATCTTGGTCTATGTTGTTTGCACTTGGAACTGACTTATAAGCGAGTAATATAGTAATTATGGATATCATTTGCATCAATAGCAGAATTGTACTGTATGACATCACACCTCACATGTGCTGATGTCTCAATCCATTGCAACTTTATGGCTCATTCATATTTTTTCATCATTTATAGGTGTTACAGTAAATTAATTTGCTCAGCATGCTCTTGCGTCTTTTCACACAGGAAAATTCAAAAGGGTGCATGTTAACATTTGCAACAAAGTAAAGAGTGCTGACTATTAGGCAAGTCCTCTAAGTCATCAAGAGACTTGAATATAACACTCAGGTTATGTGGCAAGGTTCTCAGTGATCAAGATTACTGTTGTATTTTGAAAGACCTCTTAGCAATGAAATTGTAAGGAATTAAAGAATAATGGACTTTGTCAGTGATGGTGGTAATACCTGATTACCTGATATAAATGTAGTTACTATATATTTAGTGAACGTGGGAAATGAGTGAACTGAAATTAATGATAACAGGAGGGGTATTGATCAGCATCTGATACTGGCATCAAGAGTAACAGCTCAGCTATTCAAGCATAAAGAATGCATACGAAAATGTTGCTAATAATCACAAAAATGATCGGCTACAAAATGACTTCCATTGGAGGTTCCTAAAATGTTTGTATCATCAACATTTAGCATTTAGCTCATGCTTACATATGAGACCTTAAAACTGTCAGTGGATTAATCCTAAAAAATGAATTCACTTAATTCAAAAAAAAAGGAAAACATATAGCACTTTCATATTGTTATACACTGAATCAGCAAAAACATGCCACAACTTTACCTGTGCATTGGTTTACAGTCACACCCCTCTAGTTTCATGATCTTAGGCAAGTGTGAATAAGTGACCATAATTGCTATACATGTACTATCCTCTATATGAACAACATTACCATGGCACTCTCTGGTCCCTTCTCATGCCCCGCATGGTCTGGTTCATCAAAATACAAGGTGACAAAGTGTGGCCTTTGTTCTGCTGGCAAAGTTAACCAGTCTATCACGGTACTGAGTCGCTCTGGATAGCCAACTTTGCTGTACACACAGAAATTAAACAAAACAGGTGATTAAAGGAATGTTATATAGCCCATGATCAAAGCATGGCAGTAAAATGTGACCTTGACCCTAGGGTCAAAAGGTTGAGCAAGCATGTAGCAGATTGAATGTCTTAGCTCATAACAATTCGTCCAATGTATAAACAAAACCCATCACGGGGTTTAGGAAATATAAGCAATGAAAAAACTTTAACCAAAAGCTTAATGCCATTTTTTATGATTGTGACCCTGACCCCAAGAACAAAGGAGTGAGAGTGCCTGTCACAGAATAAATTGTCCTAGTATGATAATTATTAATCCCAAGTATGAAGGAAATTCATCTAGGATTTTAGGAAATATAAGCTAATGAAAAAACTGTAACCAAAACTTTAACACAAATTTTCCATGACTGTGACCTTGACTGCAAGATTAAAGGGGCAAGTATGCATGTCATCAAATGAATTGTTTTAGCAACATAATCATTCATTCCATGTATGAAGAAAATCCATCAAATGGTTTAGAAAATATAAGCAAATGGAAAACATTTAACCAAAACCTTAATGCAAACTTTTTATGACCATGACCTTGTTCACAAGGTCATAGGGGTAAGCAAGCATGTGGTAAAATGAATTGTGTTACCTTCAAAATGATGAATGCCAAGTATCATGAGAATCATTCAAGGGGTTTAGGAAATAAAAGCAAATGGAAAAACTTTAACCAAAACCTTAACACAAATTTTCTATGACTGTGACCTTTGCCCAAATGAAAAAGAGGTGAGTATGCATGTCATAGAATGAATTGGATAGATATGTTTACTGACACTCTGAACAGTCATACTCCTATTAATTTCAAGAGAGTTAAGCAACAAAATCAACCCAATTGGATCACAAGTGATATATTGAATACTATTAAGACAAGGGATAGATTTAATAAATTAAAAGATACTAACAATTACAGATTATGGAGAAACAGAGACAAGTCAATGATTCAAAAGGCAAGGAAAACTTCCTATTCAGCTGAAATATCAGATAGTATTATGAAAAAGAATCTTAGAAAACTCTGGGGAAACTTCAATGACTTAAAAGGCAAATCTGTCAATAACCTGCCATTTAGATGTATTAGTGATGAAAATGGTAACATTCAGCAAGAACCTCTTGCAAATTGCAAATGCACTCAATGATTACTTTGTGAACATAAACAAAAAACTTGTGGATCTCACAGCTCATAAAAGATTCTCAAGTGATGAATTAAATGAGCATATTTCCTCAAAACTTAGCAAAGAACACTACTTAAAAATACCTAAAATAAGTCTAGAATTCATTTTAAATGAATTTGACAAACTTGATGTCGGAACAGCTACAGGTCTAGATGGTATAAGTGCTAAATTCCTAAAACTCTCATCTCAAGTGATTGCACCTTCACTTATGTATACATTCAATCTAAGTATTTCTGCAGGTATTTTTCCAAACAGTCTAAAACTGGCAAAAGTAACTCCAATACACAAGAAGGGAGATCTTTCTTATATGAATAAGTACAGACCTATATCAGTTTTATCATCACTTTCAAAGATATTAGAAAGACATGTTTGTAATGAATTTCGAAACTACCTGGAATCTTTAAATTTACTACATTCATGACAATCTGGCTTTTGTGAACAACACTGATGCCAGACTACACTAACTATAATAGTGGATGATTGGTTAACATCAATTGATCAAGGTAACCTGGTAGGTACAGTGTTTCTTGACTTTACAAAGGCTTTTGACCTTTTTAATCACAAAATCCTGCTGGAAAAACTCGGCATATCAAGTTAACCATGAAAGTTTAACTTGCTTTCAATCCTATCGTGTAGGCAGACAACAACAAGTTTATATTTTAAATAAGCTTTCAGATAAGAATATCCTTAAGTCAAGTATTCCACAAGGATCAGTTCTTGGACCATTATTCTTTGTGCTGTACATCAATGATTTGCCATATCACATTTAGCTATCAACCACCAACATGTTCACAGATGACACAACATTATATAACACTGGATCAACTGGACATGACCTTATTATTTTAATTTAAATCAGGATTTGCTTAAAGTAAATAACTGGTGTGAGTGCAATGGTATGAAGATAAATGCAGCCTAGTCAAAAGCCATGATCATAGGTAGTTGAGCCAAAGTAAAAGCTGAGAAAGATGACTTCAAAGTAATGCTAAAAGGAATAGATATAGAACAGCCTGAAAATGACAAATTACTTGGCATTATGATAGATGATATCTTGTGCTGGAAAATGCAAGTTGATAAGGTCATTAAAAAAATAAACTCAATGCTTTATCTCTTGAACAGAATAAAATCTTATCTCTCTCAAGAACAGTGAAAGATATTTTACAATGCCTATATCATACCACATCTAGAATATTGCTGTTCTATATGGGGTAATAGTGATACATTAAATCAAGAAAGACTACTGAAATTTCAAAAAAGAGCAGCTAGAGTTATTCTTGATACTGATTTAGATACACCATTAACAAATCTTTTTAAAACCCTTAAGTGGCTTCCATTTCAAGAGAGAACTCAGCTTCAAAAGGGTTTACTAGCCTACAAATCCTTACATGGGTTGGCTGTTGATTATCTTCAATGTAATTTAAATTTGTAGAAAATGTACATACGTATGAACTAAGATCCATCTCAAACAACAATTTATATTTACCTAAACCAAATTCAGAGTTTTATAAAAAGAGTTTTGTTTTTTCTGGAGTCAAACTATGGAATTCCATTCCACCTTATATAAGGTCAGCTGGCTCTTCCCTAGATTTTAAGAAGCTTCTAAGTCAGCATTTACAGAAACAATCATTTATATGATTTTGTGTAATTCAGTACTACTCTTCTTTAAAACAATGTTTCTTATGTACTCACCTTTAATGTTTCACACAGGTTCAC
This sequence comes from Margaritifera margaritifera, assembly GCA_029931535.1. NCBI lineage: Eukaryota > Metazoa > Mollusca > Bivalvia > Unionida > Margaritiferidae > Margaritifera > Margaritifera margaritifera. The sequence continues at coordinate 1,549,398 of JAQPZY010001265.1, read as the reverse complement.
TACTAATCTTTGTATGAATCCTGTATGTACTCATATTTAATGACTTGTACATATTTTATAGAAGTAGATCAATTATCTAGTTTTAATAGCACTGTTGTCTAAAGACACCACAACTCATAAAAATTGCACAACATATACATGTAATTGTAGAAGGCCTCATGGAAGATTGGTCAATTGACCAAATGAGCTTCTTCTTTAAAGTCATTATTTTTATTATTATTATTATTATTATAATTGTATTAGCATCATAATGATTCATGTCATGTATGATGAAACTCTATGCAGAGCCTTGGAAAATATATGCAAATGAAAAACTTTAACCTAACTATAACAAAGTGTTGACACTATCACTGCTGCCACCATCAGAAAAGTGACTGCTATGTCTCACTTCCCACTAATGTGGGCACAACAATAAACTGTCCGAATTTTATGCCATTGTGATGTCATCAAGCTCCTTGTGATGCAGGTTTACATAAATTGTAGTTTGGGGGGGGGGGGGCAAACTAATATTAATTATGTAATACTTATCTGCTATTATTGCATTGCTATATCGTTCCATGGTCCTAGTCTCAGGTCCAAGGCAATTATTCCTTCCTCCAATTAGTAATTGGAGGTTGAGAGTAAAAAACAACATGATCCGGGTTTGATATGTTAGTCAACTTCCATCATACAAAATGTCATCCTTCTTTGACTTGGACAGAGACTGAAAGGACACCAGAGTTGGGAGGGAAGAGGGAATTGGGCAATAATAGCAGGTAAGTATTACATAATTAAAATTATTTGTATTCCTCCCCCCCCCCCCCAAAAAAAAAAAAAAATTACATTTCAATATCAGTAATACATTAACTGCTATTATTTTGTTGCTGAATTTGCCAGCCCAGTGGAAGGCTGATGGCCTAAGATAAGCTGTAAATGTGAACTTACCATTGCTGTCAGTAGTGTGCTCTATTGCAGACTGGAGGGCAACTTGACAACTCATTTGGCTGACACAATTGCACCTAATGTGTCAATGCCTTCTCTTTGGTGTGACTTTGATTGAAGGTAAAATGATGAAAAGGTTGAGTGACATCCTCCAAAGAAGAATGATGCAGCAAAAGCCCTGAACTCATGGGCTTTGATCTTCATGAAAAAAAGATTTCTCTCAGTGAGAGACTGATAAGTTCTTTTAATAGTCTGAACAATCCACCTCAAGATGCAGGGTGCTGAATTATCAGAGGTACCTGAAAAAGTCAGTTCTGACTTTTCTTTTCTCTCTGATTTAGACATATAGAAATGTTAAGCTGTAACTGGGCTAAGAAGTCTATCTTGATCATCCCCAGTACAGATACAACCAAGACTGGGGATTTCAAAAACCATGTTTGGCAAAGAAGAGAGACAGAGTTATAGTTATCATTGAATCCTAAACAACCCTTCAAGTGCTAGAAAAACAGCCCACATTTCTAGATTGTTTATATGAACGGAAGATTCTTCTCGAGACCACAGGCCCTGCAGGACTACTCCCTTGGGCTCTATGTAATCACCCCAGCCATAATCTGAGGCATCAGTATATAGGGAAGAGTGAAGTTCTGATGAATGAATTGGAACTCTGGTCAGAAACCTGTCCTGAGTTTTTCACCAACTCAGATGGTGAAGAAATTTGGTTCCTAAAGGGATCTGAGCAGACAGGAGGTCCTTGTGAGGTCTCCAGTTTGCTAGAAGCAAGAACTGGAGAAGCTGCATATGAAGCCTTCCTAGGGGAACCAAATCTGCTGCACCATTCAGAGTCTCAAGGAGAGAGAGGTATAGGTAAGCAGACAACAAAGTCTTCTCGTCCAGTCCTGCTATGTGAGAAAGTATTTGTGCAATTCTATCAGGAGGAACACTGACTGTCCCTTGATGAGTAAGAAAATACATCCCCACATAAACAAAATTCTGAGAAGGGATCAGATCCGATTTTTCTTAGCTGAGGATTAGGCCTGGATGAGTCACTGTTGCTCAACAGAGAGACATATCCCTCAGAAGGGCATATCTCAGGACATATTGCATCAACCAGTCACCACATACTGGAGGATGGGGACCCTTAAGGATCTTAAATGAACCACTATTACAGCCATGACAATAGTGAAGGCTCTGACAGCAGAAGCTAGGCCAAAAGGGAAAAGATGGGGATGTGAAGATAAGCATCCTGGAGATCTATGGAGACTGTCCAGTCATTCAGCCTGATAGCATTCCTGGCTGAGGTGGATATCACTGTCTTGAAATGCTCTTCTAGAAGAAACTTGTCCAATGGGGAAAGATTAATAATGAGTCAAAACTTTCCCCTTTTTTTTGAAACTTGAAAGATCAGGGAATAAAACCCAAGACTTTGAATGTTTGTCACCCTCTCTAATACACCCTTCCATAGAAGGTTGTACACCTCTTCCCATAGGGATACCATTTGGACCTGGTGGAACAAATGGGGTCCTTGAAAGAGGTGGAGGGTCCCAGAAGTGAAGCTGGTAATACTATTTTATTATGGAATGGGCCCATAAATGATCCGTGAGGTCAGACAAATACTCTGAAAAAAGCTTTAGTCTGGCACCTACTAGGACGTTAAGAGAAGAACTTGGCAGAAGAGGATGCAACTCCATAGGTACAACTGTCTCACTCCTTAGGGAAGGAGAGGGGTCCACAGACTTCATGTACTGGCACCACCAGCCACCTTGTCATGAGAAAGACAAACAAAAAGGAGTTTTAAACTGGATTGGACGTTCTGCTGGTGCTCCTGCTTGAAACATTTAGGATGGGGAGTCATAGACCTTTTGGGATGGGTATGTTTCTTGCTGGTTTAGCCAGGCCTGGTACATCAGCCAGGGACTGGTGTTGCTGATCCCTCAAGTCTTGCAAGGCCACTGTAGGGATTAGACCTCCAAATAACACCTCCACATCAAGCAGGGTGTCTTTCAAAATGGTTTTGCTGTGCTCTAGCAAAACCTTTGATGTCTCCAAGAAGATGGACACCCCAAAAGAGAAGGGCCTGCATAACTAGTTCTTCTTGGAACTCAGCTCTGTCAACAAAAATTGCTAGTTCATCGTCTTGTCTTCGCTCTCTGGGCAAGACAATACTATTCCATATTATCTCTCTCCTAGGAGAAGGGGATTTAATGATAGATTGTTCATCATCCAATCTCTGTTCAGGGGAGTGACGGGACTAACCCATTGTTCCTCTCTCCCTGGAGAAAGGGATTGACAATTTCCTCTCAATGTGGGAGGAAGCAAGTGGCGATAATGAGGCCAGAGGAGAGATGAAGATGATCTATGCTCTACCCCATATGACGATCCATGGAACCATGGCAAAAGATATCCTTGGTATCATTGGAGGAAAGGGGACCATGGCTGACTCACAACCTGATGGTGAGAGTCGCAAGCCACTTAGGGTTTGAACACGAACATCAAGAAAGGAGGGGTGTTGACCCGATCGCTTCCCCTAGACGGGTCATCAAGACTTGAAGCCAGTTCCCCATAGAGATTGAACAGTAACAAAAAGAAAGGGGTATCGACCCAATCAATTTCTCTTGACCAGTGGTCAAAATCCAGTGCCCAGTCTGCATACCAGTGCCTGGTGCTCATTGACTAGTAACCTGAGACAGAAACCTGGAGATCAGTACCAATCATCATACCCGGTGATCAGTGTCTTGTGACAGGTGACCAGCACCCAGTACTCTGTGCCTGGTGACAGATACTCTGTGACTGTCACTTGATACATTACCTGGTGCCTGGTACGTGATGACCCTGTGCCTGGTACTTGGTGCCCACTCAAACGATGAAGACTTATTGGGGAGTGAGAAGACTGTGCTTCCTTGCATTAGGAAGGTGAGACTTGCAACTGGATGAAGGCAACTTCTCTCCACTGGGAAGTCCTGAGGATTCCTCCCTTATGAGAGCTAACAACTACCTTCCATGTGTCAGTAATCCCACTCTTGCAGCAGCAGGCAACTTCATACATCAGAAACAGCTACGGAACCTTCCCTTACAAGAGTTGGTGTCTTCCCTAAATCAGGAAGTGCCCTAGACCCCTCTTGGGAATGGATGGGGTCTTCCAGTGATGAAGAGGAAGAAGCAGGTTACTTCTTCCTGGCCTTATAAGCATGGCAACTTTCCTCTAAGTTCCATACCTCATCGGGCCAAAGTAACGAAATGAGCAACCATCCATCAGTACACATACAGCATACTGAAGGTTTGATTTGCTTTGCCAAGTCTGGTTGCTACTTCTCTCTCTGAGTCTCTGTCTGTAGACACTTTGCTACAAAGATATGTGAATTCCTCTACCTCCTCAGTTGGTTCTTTATTCACAGTGACAAGATCATTGGTTTTATGGTTTTTCCTCATTAATTTGGTTTTCTTGCTGTTTACTTTCAGTCCTATCTGTCTCACTGAGTTTATCTGTCTTTTCTTGCATATCTATATGTCAACCTGAAAGAAGACCAATATCATTGGAGTAGTTGAGGTCTTCCAGGGATGAATTGAGGATCCACCTGATTCCTCTTTTGCTGCCCGCAGTTGTCTCTCTCATCAGCCAGTCAATGGCAAGGGTGAGGAGACAAGAGCAAGGATGCAGTCTTGTTTCATGCCTGTGTTTATTTACACTGAAGCAAGCAGTTTGTGAGATGGTTGTTGCATATAACTTTACACTGGGAGCCTTGGTGCAGAAGTTTGATGATGTTTACCATCTTCAGTGGGATACCATAGAACCGGAGTAATTTCCAGAGGGAGCTATGGTGGAGACTGTTAAAAGCCTTTTCAAAGTCTATGAAGTTGATGTAGACAGTACTTTTCACTCAGTTAACTGCTTCTGAAAATTTTTGGAGGGTGAAAATCTGGTCAATGCAGGAGTTTCCTTTACTGAAACCAGCTTGCTCTGTTCTGATGAGGTCATGAATGAGACAGTGATTCTCTTGAGAATGATTCTGCTGAAGACCTTGCTGGTGTGGGACAGCAGGGTGATGCCTCTCCAGTTATTAGTCACCAAGGTCACCCTTTTTTGGTAATTTGATGATGATTCCAGTTTTCCACTCATTGGGCATTTCTTCACTCTCCCATATATTCTGGGATATTTCTCTGAGGATCTTGAGGGTGATGTCCTCCATGATGATGTCAAAGTCTTCTTCAGCTTCTGGGATCAAGGCTGTGACAGGTGGGTCTGGTCTCTTCAGTACATTTTAAAAGTGTTCCTTCCAACATACTATTCTCTCCCCCTCATCAGAGAGGATGTACCCAGCTACACTCTCCAGAGGTAAGTTATGACCTGTCCCGTAGTCCCCTTTAAGTTTCTTTGTGATCTTGTAGAGTCTTCATGTCCTCACTCTCTGCTGCTTGTTCTGCTTCTGCAGTGAGCTGTTCAATGTAGTGCCACTTGTTACTTCTTGCTCTGTTTTACACTTCTCCGTCATTGTCAGATTACTGTTGGGATATACTGTCTTTCAGCCTGGGTCATTCTGCCTCGCGTAGGTGTTAATATATTTTCTCTATTCAATAGCAGTCCAGGTTGGCTGGGAGATCCATTCTTCTTTATGTGCTTTCCTGTAGTCAAGAACCTTCTCTCCAGTTTCTTTCATGATTGTGCTGAGGGTAAGGACGGTCATTTCTGTTCCATCATGAAGTATGCTTAAGTAATTGTTGAGGGTAAGGTTGAAATCTTGATGGACCTTGGAATCTTCTATCTTGGCACTCCTTCCTCCCAATGGAGTGTTTTCTTGTTTTCTCTCACTTCCGTTTCCACAGCTATAACTTTTTTTACTGGTTTAGGGTGCTAACCTAAAGCCAAGCCCTCCTCCTTTATCTAGGTTTGGGACACAGGTTATAATTGACTGCAGATATGCCAAATGAAAATATTGAAAATATTGAGCACCCAAGAGACGCATGAAAACTACATGAAGTCCAAGGAAAAAGGACAAAATTCATTGTAATGGGATCATGTTGTTTTTATTCTAGACCTCCAGTTATTATTTTGATGAGAGAATAATAACCTTGGACTGGCGACTACCACCAGGAAGAGATAAAGCAATGCAATAATAGCACTTAATATATTACTGCTGCTAAAATGTAATTTTATTACAACTTCCATATAAAATTTTTTAAAGTCTGTTAAAAAATGAGATAATTATCTACATTCATATTTTGGGGGGTTCTTGGATGTTACAAAATGTTATGTTATTACAAATATCTGTTGTTTTTACTCTGCTGATGCATTGCTGATAAAATTCAATTTCCAAAAGTATAAACACCATTAACTTCCTCAAGAATAAAATGATCTTTAGTGTACAAGTAGAAATACATGTATACGTAGCATAGAGTAAAATTATAAGAAAAGAAAAATAGGAAGAAAACACTCATGAAAGCAAAGTTGAAATTCATAAATCGCCAAAGATTTCCAAAAAATTGAGTATATTTTATTATTTTCTTTCTCAGGACTGTCATTGCAATTTTTAAAATTGTACAAGAATTTTTCGTTTTCATTATTTAATATGAGACAGAAGTTTTTACCCATGTCATTTTACATCTCATCTCTCCCCGAGTTCATAGCACTATGATACACCAAGGTAAAAAAGTTATGACATATCTGTGATGTCATCATGTAATGACCATGTTATTTTGAGCTGCACAGTTAGCATTGATTTTACAAAAGTGGACTACCATAAATCAGGGAAACTGGACAACTTGTAATTGTTACTGTTACATTTTTATTCACAGGGTACCAATATTTATGCATTTTGTGGTTGTTAGGAACCACACATTTAAAAACCTAATGTACAATGATCTATTTGTCAAGAAATAAGACCTCCCCCTTCCCACCTTTCCCTTCCAAGGTACCATATATTCTCACTTATAAGTCGAGTCCAACTGCAAACAACATATACCCTGATCTGCCATCTCATAATGCACTGGCAGATCAGGGTCTATGTTGTTTGTTCTACTGATTACTCCTAACAAACTGTATAGACACAGATCTGGTGGGACATTATGCGACAGATCTGGGTCTATGCAGTTTGCAGTTGGACTTGACTTATAATCAAGTATATATGGTATATTAATGAATTTAGTTACTAATGAAAATATTATTTTATGTAGAATCACAAAAATTCATGCCTATGAAGAAAAGATTATTTCTACTTGCCAACCGTATATACTCGCTTATAAGTTGGGTCCTACTGCAAACAACATAGAACCTGATCTGCTGTCACATAATGCTGGCAAATCAGGGTCTATGTTGTTTGTTCTTCTGATTAGTTTTAACAAATTGCATAGACCCAGATCTGCTGGTGCATTATGCGATGTCAGATCTGGGTCTATGCAGTCTGCTGTTGGACTCGACTTATATGCGAGTATATATGATATCTCATGTTACAATTTATGCTATTACCATTAAAATGCATGTTCATCCCTTCAATATTCAAACAGACTGCATGATATGGCACTTCCTCTTTACAGAGCCCTTCGTTAATACACATTTCCTGTTATAAGGTGGGTACTGTCATGGATCCCATTTTATTATGTAGTTGTAAAATTATATGTATACTGTACCTCATTAAAAGGCAGTTTACTATAAGGTGGTATACTCCATGGGTCCCATAGACAGCATTACAATGAGGGAGTATTTTGTTTTAACAATCGTATCTTGCGGAAAAATTTCTTTTGTAACAAAAATGAAATATTCTAAAACACCAAATATGCTACTAGATGTCTTCAGTTTAGCTTGCAACACAAATGAATAGTCCTGGAATATGATGATTTCTGAAGTTTAAAGAAATCATTGTTGAGAGTTATGCTACCATGTTACATACCCATTTAATCTTACATGGCTGAGATAGCATTCGATACAGATGTTCAATTCATATTTCCATATCACACACCCAGATTGGAACTATTTAGGTGTTTTCTCTGACGTCTACACATCAATATTTTTAGATGTACCAAATCAAACTTGTATAAATTCCAATTCATTCTGAATTACATTCACATTGTAAAGCTAAAATATTTAGAAAGCATAAAAGAAGGGGTAGGTAATAAAGACAAAACCGCATTCATATTTTGTTCCAAGTCAGGGTAAAGAACTTGTTTGATTAGGCTTATGAATATGTCTCGGCCTGATGGCCTTTATGTGAACAGCTTTAACATCCATATCTGCCACTACATAATGTGCGTGCATTTCAAGGTCTACTCAACCACTGTTCACTCAATATCTTAAGGTTGCTCACTGTTCACTCAATATCTTATGGTCAATCACTGTTCACTCAATATCTTAAGGTTGATCACTGTACATTCAATATCTTAAGGTTGATCACTGTTCACTCCATATCTTAACATTGATCACTTGCAAGAATGTTGGGGAATTTTAACTGCTTGAAAAATTTATATTTTCACATAGGTAAGGGCCCAAGCAATTAAAAATTATTAAGAAATATATATAGGTTGGTGTGTGGATTTTCTTGCACTACTCTGAGTTAAAAATATATCCCCAAGTAAGGGTCACTGCATAGAAAAGTTAGTGAAAAAGTACCCTGTCACTACTTGTCCATAAAAAATAGCCGTTTGTGCATTAAAAAATGTGCACAGGTTAAAGATTATAGACTCCTCTTATAAATACAAAAAGACAAGTGTATGTTGGTGAGTGAATTTTTTTCATTAGAACACAATTGAGATCACATCAGATATTCTGCAACAGAAAACCTGTGTGGCCAATTTATGGCAGGTCTTAAATCTTTAAAGATTTCCAAAGGTTTCATATAGTTTTTGTTGACTGTATCATTTTCTGCCACAGCACTGTTATTGCAATTTTTAACATTGTATAACCAGTTTTCTTTATCATTATTTAATAGGGGACAGAACATGCAACCACATCATTTTATGTCCAATCTCTCAGAGATTTCATAGCACAAATGATACACCTGCGTAAAAAGTTATGTCATATTGATGACATTATAATGCAATGATCACATCATTTCGAGCTGCGCAGTAAGCGTTGATTTCACAAAAACAGACGATCTTAAGTAGAATAAACAACTCAGATCCAAATCTACTAGTACATTATGCAGTGTTCATACAGCTGTTAGTAAAACAAATTCCAGACCTTTTCCAGACTTTTTCCAGACTGGTTTGCAATTTTTTCCAGACCCCTCTAGCACGTTTTCGAAATCTGTGTAGCTATAAATAAGCATGTGGTATCCGCATAATATAAAATAGTATCCACCAATCACAAGTGGGTGATAGGTCATGTGTCTTGCCAACCTCAATGAATCAGCAGGGCTGTCCCTAGACCAAATGGTGCCCAGGCAACGCATGTCTTCAGCAAAATAAAACACAGCAACCCAAAATTCCATACTTTTTCCAGACCTTTAGAGCAAAATCTTTATTTTCCATAATTTTCCAGGAATTTTTCTGGAAAAAGCACTCTTTTTTTCCCATACTTTGTCCAGACTTTGCAGTCTTTGTATGAACCCTAATTATGTGATGGAAGAGATAGATATACACTGTTCATAATTAGTGTGTGTTATATGGGGAAACACATGCATGTATGTATAGGGTTTAATGGCATATCAGCACAAAATCATGGCTATATAGTGCCAAGTAAGTTTAGGTTTCCAAAAAAAGGCATAGAAAAGAAAGAATAGAGTCAAAAAAAAAAGGGTAAAATGCTTAAAATACAAAGTTAAATTTTTATGTAAATCACACTCTATTAAAAAGTCCAAGATGTTCTCAGCTGGAATATCACCACAGAATGCATCTCAGGGAAAAAAGCTGCCTCCATTAGTCACCTCTTATGACATGCAGGATAGCATTGTGGGCCTATTTTATATTCCTGAGCCTGCAGTGGGCACATAGGTAGATACAGTAATCCACATCTTAAATATTAAAGCAATACAAAAGTAAATCTGATGACTTACCCATCATACATCTTCCACTCATCAGGATATTTTCCTGAAATGACAATTTGGAAAGTAAATATGACATTGTTACAACTTGATGAATATTACATTATTACAACTTGGTGAACATGACACTGTTACAACCTAGCGAATATGACACTGTTACAACTTGGTGAATATGATATTGTTATAATCTGGTAAATATGATATTATTACAACCTGCTGAATGTGATACTGGTCTAACCTGCTATATATGACATTGTTACAATCTGGTGTTACAACCTGGTGAGTAGGACATTGTTACATACTGGTGAATATGACATTGTTACAACCTGGTGAATATGACATTGTTATAACCTGGCAGAATAGTTTTGGGTTTTCTTAACTTGATTTACATTCAAACAAGTCAATATAAAAATTGACATGTGAGATACATGTACAAGACTAATGTTTTCATAAAATCCAAGAATCTACTATCATGCACGTGAAAGCTGTCTGTTTTTACATTTAAAAAAAAATAAATCATGTGTCCAATTTCAAGGAAATGTTTTATATTTTTTAAAATAACAGTAGAAAAATAATTTTAAAAAAAACAAAAACTACAAAACATACCAGCATGAGTAATAGAAAAAGGTAATTTATATTACAAGACATGCATATGAATTTCTATTGAATAATCAATAATTATTTGCACATAGAAATTATTAAAGAAGTTAAACATTCCACCAAATATAGCACTATTTGCTTTCCAAAGGGAAAGAGTATTTGATTGATTGCATGAATCTGTTCTGTTTTAATATCCATTTGGTAACTATGTAAGATGTTTAAACTATGAAAAAATCACCTGTAATGTTGACATCAGACCCTGGCCAAAAATAAGTAGCTGTCCTTAGTCCCTGTTTTTGGGCTGTGATCCAAAGCTGCAATATAATAAAGGATGAGAATGAATGCATTAAATTAATGACTGACTTTCAAACTGACTGACTGATTCACTGAATGAATAAATAAATGAAAGAAATAAAATGAATAAAAATGCATCAGCCATTGCACTTTGGTTACAAGATTTAAAATCAAGACAAAAAGCAAATCAGCAAATCAATATTGCCAGTATTTGACATTTCATGTTGAATAAAGGACATTACTCTATCATATAATGATGAATTATACAGACAATCAAATCAATATACGTCACTGTTGCAATCGTATGTAACATAAACAAGGATTTTGTGGAACCTGGGATCTTTTCTGCAACTCCTGCAATGATACATCTCCCCACCCATTATCTAACTTGCAAAAACTTTCACACAAATTTTAATGTAAAAACTTTAATACTGATGCAGTTGTTTTCCAAAATAAATACCTCTTTTTCTCCATGCATTGTAAAGGGAGATAAAATTGGTTCATATTAAAATGACTATTTGATACTTACTGGTTCTCCTTTCCACCATCTTGGATCTGACTTTGTTTTGCTTGAGAGTGTGAAGATTTCATTTATTTCCTCATCATACATGCTGTTAGATATGATGCCATGTGACTCAGGATACAAACCCTTCAAGAGAAAGCATTTATGATAATAATTAATGCTCCAATGATTTAAAGCCTTTTGATAATTTAATGTGTACAATTTAGAATAAATACAATGGTAAAACTACATGCCAACCAGCAACAAAAATGAACAAAATTATTTAAAAATAAAATCAAGCTACATATTATGATTTCCATACTCATTATGTCACCTGATCATAAACACAACAACCTCCCATTCTAAACAATAAGGCCAGGGCCTGATTGTCAAGTCGAAGATCAAAGCATTGCTAAAATACTTTAACCAAAATCATAACTGTTGACAATGACGATGATGAAACTGCTGGTAAAGTGACTGTTTTTATGATTGTAGGGGTGTCTGTAGATAATAATTTACATTGGGATGACCATATTGACAAGTTTTGTAAAACAGTCATCCAAAATTGTCCTACTCAGTAGAATCAATAAATATTTACCTACAGAAACTCACATTCTATACTACAATGCATATATCACATGGGTGAGGCGTGGATCCCATTTTCTCTAGAAAATACCAAAAGAACTGGCCCATATTTGTTGAACAGGAAGAAAATCGCGATCAAAACTAGTAAATGAAACTCTGATATATCGCTCGTTTTATTGTTGAAACATCAGTGCCCAGAAATCTCATTCAACATCATGAAATTTTCAACTCATATATTTTGTTCAGATTTCTAAGAAAAAAATTCTCAATACACTATAAATAACAATATTCTATGATATTTCGATCTATGATGATGTCAGTAATGCCTATTGGTGACAGCACTTTACGAAATAAATGCAAAGTTTTCTCAAGTGAAATTCATGTTTTAGTTAATTCGGTTTCAGTGTAATTGTCATAAATGCTATACACCCTCTTGTATTCAAATGTGAAAAGTGTCAATCTACTGTCACGGCTATGTCCGCGAGCATTTCTGAGAACCTAATTAAGTGCCGACTGTGTTTTGATCTCCATTTTGCAGAAGTGTTTGTTTTTTTGGTTACAATCAATTAAAAGTAGACCTGCATTTTATTATCACATTACATCTTTTGTATCAAATAAAATAAAGGAAGTGGAAAAACATATTCAAAAAAAGTTAAAAGGCACGCAAATCCTACCCGTGTAAGAGCTAACAGTCATGATAGTGTCAGGTCAACTCATTTCAATTAACCAGTTGAACAATATTATAAATATTATCATGTAGGTAACATAATTAAAGTATCTAACATTAATCAGTGGTTTATCATACCAATTCACAAATGTGATCAATGATAGCAAGAGAAGCAAGTGAATGGAGTACTCAGTGCATGAAAAACTGTTTCACAGATTCGGTTCATTATGGAGAAGCGAGTTCCAAAGTTTGTAGTGAACTTAAAATTCCCGAATTGGCATTCAGAGGTTTGCTCAAGGATGAGCAAAAATTTCACTATTACTTGCAATGAAATCACGGCATCAATATTTTACTGATAGAACAATATTTTTAAAAAATAGAGTTTTGACTTTGACAGTTGTTGTCTCACGACTTAAATGTCCCTAGTTTTTGAAAAAAGAAATCATGTTTTGTTGTGAATCAACAATAACACTCAAATATATCCACATTCACATGCAAAAAGCAGTGACGTAATACACAATGTTTTCAGAGGTATACATCATGTGTCTTGGAGTAATGTTTTCAACGATCTTTCAAACGTTGGTTATCTTGAAAATAAAGGTAATTTATACAGAAAAGCAAACAGCTTTATTAGAAACAGCATTTTATTGACAATTATTCCCAACACAAATATAAAACGAATATTAAACCATTTAACAGCCCCCCCCCCATCTTCTTATTGTTGATGTCCAGCCAGGATGGCATACCCTTCTTAAATTTTCAGAGTTCCCTCACTAACTCGCACCCTTGCTTATACTGCGGTCTTTGTTTTTGGAACCCATGGTGCATGAGTTATCGAGGGAGAGGTGTATGAAAGGATTGATTTACACAAGCCAGTTCTTGTACATAAATATCTACATAGAGCTGCACAGATGCACCAGAGTACAGTAGGACTCCGTTATAGCACGATGGTCGGGGTCCACAAAACGAGATCGTGCTATACCCGAACCGTACTATAACCGAACAAGACAAAACCATTTAGCTGAAGAAAATGAGGGGGGGGGGGGGGGTAAATTGTGGTCTGAAAACAACGTGCTTCATTGGCACCGTTACCATCTTAAATCAGTGCATATTAAATGAGAAATAGGCATGCAATGAAAACAGAGATTGCACATATAATATTTAACTTTATTCAGTGAACCATGCATTGGTACATTTATATATACATGTCTAATGTATAGCATGAATAGTTAAAGGATCAACACGTGTACTCACCAACCGATCTCATGGCAAGCGTAGGAGTGAGTCCATAATAATTCCATCGAAAATATGCATACAGAAGTATAATATCATTGTCTGATAAAGTTCTTAAATCCGACATCATCGTCTAGTCATTGTAAATCGTCGTCAAGTCATCGTAAATCACGTCCGACTCCGATTTCTCAGCTTAACTGTCGTATGCAGGTGCTTATGCAGAGACTGAGCTTGGGCTCAGCAAGTAACACTTTGATCATAAAGTCAGAAATCTATTAAAGGATGAAACTGGACACGTGTCAATTGTGTGGCAAGATCACAGGGAGTTCAAATAACCACCCTCTGTTACTTGGCACAGAATAAGTATCAAACTCGCGGCTTGATCAATGGGTTGTCACGTGGGAAAACAACTTGAAAACAAAGTGAGTGCTTTTACAAGCCAAAGGCTTATCGGCCCACGTGCACTGGCAGATAACTTGGGAAATATCACTTGGGAATTAAATCTGACTTGTGGAAACACTGGACTTAATCCTGTCCATGGCTTCAAGCTTCTCTTTAACAGTAAAAGCTTTACGTTTCCGTGTACTGTTATTCATTGTAAATAACTACTAATTCAAACTCTGACACCTATTTGTTTGAACGACTACAGCAAGAATAATTGTTAATCAACAATTAGGTCATTTTTATAGGGAATGTACAATATTATTCACTGGTCAACTGATTGTGTGGCGATTGTCTAACAACACCGCCAAGCCACGTGTGCGCGTTGGCGGCTTTCTTTTTTTTGATGTTTTATAAATCATTGCCGCATGGTTTGAACAACCTTTAGCTTTGAGATTGACTATGATGATTGTCAATGACTTAAATTAATTGATTTATAAATTCAGGTGCGAATCTTTTATCAACCACGTACCGCATTGTTTGGTGCTTGGCTGTGTATACAGTTGAATGAGCAAACATATGTCGGCTATTGTTTGAGCAACGATTGTACACAGAATGTATTGAAGACAAACACAAAGAAGACTTAATGACTTTATTGTTCATGTAGCAGTAATAATAAGATATACACTTATCAGCTTTAAAATGAGCTGACATCTTTAAAAAATAAACTAAGATCAAAGTGCAGTGATTGACTACTGACACGTTTGAAATGAACATTCACAAATAGAAATGTTCAGCATCTTTATTCATATAAAGAAAGATGCAATCATAAGACACTTTTTCTTCAAGAATACAATACAGCTTGCCAAATTATTAAATCAAACTCTTGTTTATTTTGGCACAAAACTTTGCAGTAGTTCAAGAAATTGGAGAAATTATTGTAAAATTTTGGTAGCAATGCCACGATTGTATTATATCCGAATTCATACACGATCTCTTCCCCAAAATGATAATTAATTTTTTACACATTATGTTTCATACTTTGAAGAATTTTTTTTTTTTCATTTACGAAAAAATAGATGAAATTTCGGAAGCCATGCCACAATCGTGTTATATCCGAATTCGTGCTATAACGAAGTGTGCTATAGCGGGGTCCTACTGTATCAAGATTTATTCAGGCCTTATTCAACACTTTACCTATTTAGATCAATATCACATGGAAATCTTCATCCACCAAAACGAAGAACAGAGCAATTTAAGAAAAACTTCCAATACTCTGGTACAGTTCTGTGGAACAAGCTTCCACTGCATGCAAAATCTGCAGAAATTTTTACAGTATTTAAGAAGAGACATCATGAGTATGTAGGTGTTACTAATAGATTATAATAGAATTTAGTATTTATAATGCTAAAGACATGTTAAAACAAATAGTAATTACTATTATCTTTGTATGATGTACATTGTTATACTTACTTTTTAAGAGGGCCTCAAGGGAGAATAGTCCTTGACTAAAAGAGTCATCCTCTATAAATAAAGTATTATTATTATGTCTTGCTTCCCACTAATGTGGGCTCAACAAAGACACACCAAAAGCAGTCCAAACCAACACCAAGTGAGTGTTGAATAATAGTGTCAATTCAGATGTCCAAAAAGAACAAGCACAAATTTGATGGATGTTTGGTCAATAATATGGGTCAGTCCTTATATAGAGTACAGCTCATGCGATTTTTCGGAACCCCATGCTTTGCAGTGGGGGACTTAATCGCCTCCACTTTCACTCCACAATAACACTCCACAGTGGAGGGATAAATACCAAAAATCACCACTGCGCCTCGGCTGGCACGCTGGTGGCAACTCCACCGTGGTGGGGTTGCTCGCCATTACTGATTGACATTTGAACAGCAAATGAATGAAGACCACCCATGGAAAGACTGAGACGTCAAGAGTGATTTACAACCAGATACCATTTGAAGAATCAGTCGTCTTTATTTCCATCATATATTTGAACAATAAAAAAAATAATTTCAAAAGTCTAGTGTATACAGTACATGTATTCTCAGAAAAGGTTCATCAACTGCTTTAACAATAATTGTAAGCTTTTACTTTATTCAAGGAAATCAGAATAAACTTACGCACTGACTTAACAAGAGGCATGCCTTGTTGAGCTTCTCTCAAACAGCATAAATGTATCCTATTGTTCCAAAGGAAAAGTAATCCTCTGAGATATGGACAATTAAATTCCAAACTGACAACTGCTTCTGTTTAAAAAACAAACAAGCAACCAAACAAACAGAAAAGCAAGTTTACACTGAAATGCGAACCACGTGCTTAGTCAGTAAGCAGTAATGGCACACATGTGGCTGAATATACACAAATTTGAACTAGTTCAATTCTGAATGCATGTGTACTGTAAGGGACTGATCATTTAATATATGAGGCTAGAATGTTCTTTCCGACCGGAATATTATCCTTTCATAAGAAGATAAATTTCTTTCAAGAAAAGTAAGGAATGGAATAATGTCTTTTTTTAACTACAAATTAGAGACCAAGGCAATTGTTGTCAAACTTTACTAAAAAGAGTTAATGATCTAGAAATGCTTCGGAACAGGTTCATCTAATTTTTCTGTATTATGCATAGTATGCAATAGGAAATTGAACAGAAAAAGAAAAAACGTTAAACATTTATTTCATCTGATGCTCAAGTTTACTTGGTGATACAAATATATAGTAGTTACATACAACAAGTGGGTATATGTTTATCCCGGTTCAGGTAAGTTTTGAGACTTTGTATAGATGGGTTACTTATAATTTCTGTTGGTAAATTGTAAAAGGCAGGAATTAAATTTGATACAAGATAGTTCAACATAAAGGGAACTGAATGATCGAGTGTTGTAGGTCTCAATGTTATTAACAAAGGGTCAAATTACATCTTTGTAAGAAGTTGGGAGCAAGACCATTGTCCATTTTAAACAACTAATCTGACTGATGCAAGGAATGGCAGAAAATAAACAGATAAATGCAAAAATTTGATACTAGCTGCATTGATTAGTTCACTAGCTTTTCTTTCTATCACTGATTTTTCTTTTACAAGAATCAAACAAATGGAATAGCCTGTGGTTATACAGTATGATTCACTTATCCCATG
Organism: Margaritifera margaritifera; assembly: GCA_029931535.1. Taxonomy (NCBI): domain Eukaryota; kingdom Metazoa; phylum Mollusca; class Bivalvia; order Unionida; family Margaritiferidae; genus Margaritifera; species Margaritifera margaritifera. The sequence goes on along the minus strand of JAQPZY010001265.1, from coordinate 1,532,104 downwards.
TACATTGTTTATTGTCAACTCAGTGACAAAAAAAAACAAACCTGCAGAAGAGCTGCTGTAGTGTTTTTAGGTTATCAGTTCACACATGAAATTAACATGTCAATATCAAAGAAAACAAACCATGTTGATGGCTTCTCTTGTGCTAGGTTATTAGTTTGCACATGAGCACTTCTCTTCGAAAAGTGCACATGTAAACTACATGTATCTAGAATGACTTTTTGCGACCATTTGTGATTTTTTAAAAACCGCTACTTTGGTAATTAGTACAAAATTGTACAGTTTAAAATAAAATAATGATTTGAAATCTTAATAATGCTTTTTTAAGCAATAATTTCCGTTTTTGTATGTTCATGCAGCAACTGCCAGAACTATGCTTTCTCAAGTTTTAATTACCCCTCTATAATGCTGTAATTGGAAGTCAGAAGAAATCGTACAATATGTGAATGAGAACTCATGCATGGGGTAACCATCAGAACTTGTGTGATTTTGTTTCACTTCAGTCAGGTAATGCGACTTTGTTAATAATTTGTTTGATGTTTAGTGTTCTTTTCATTACAGGGAGTACAGTATCACTGACTTTCATATGATCATTAAAAAATGCTATTGCGCAAACTGAAAAAGAAATAAGGACATGAATGCATGTTTAGATTCTGATAACATAGTATTGAAGAAAAAAATTAGATTCATTGTGCACCATGTAGTATTAATACAGTTTGCAAGGCATTGTCATTATGTTAATATTATCTAAAATTTGATTTGGCCATATGTATCATACATTATCTTCATTAGAACAAGGAAATATTTATAATTAACTGAATGATTACTTTTTTTCAGTATCAAAAGGTAAGCAAATTGCTTCCAAAAATGATAATGATGTAGATAAATTGCTGTCTCTCTCTCTGTCTAAATCTCTTTAGAGCATGATTGCAGGGGTCATAAACAGTAAACCATGCCCATATTATCAAGTCCACGTCCACTCTGCTGTGATTGGATGCGACTCTGTGAGAAAGCGGTGTGTGCAGAGCTATTCTCTGCGAGACACTGCAGCAACTCCGTCAGGATGCATGGAGATATGGTGGAGGTTTTTTTTCTTAATCCTCTCTACTCTCTCTCCACACCCACCATGAAGCGTGGGGTTCTGAAAAATTGTGTGAGCTGTACTGTATATCTGTATTATGAAGTTACTCTACATGCTATTTATTAACAGTATTTTGAAAAATAAGTGTTCTGCAGAATATGGTGTCTAGCCTGTTACCGGCATTATTATGACTCGCGATCTTTGTACAGTGCACCTTGCTTGGTTCAGATTGTTTGTTCTGACAGTTTCTATTGGTTTATTTCTGTTTAAGGCATTGTTATGGTTTAGCTAGGATCTTTGAAAGACACAAATTGATTGGTTTTTATCATTTGTTCCAACAGTTTAAATTGATTTATCTGAATGATGCCCTGTCTCCTAGCATGCTGGGGTACAGACTTTAGACAGATTCTGTAGTAATAATTTACCAAAGTTTGAAATGAATGCAGCAACTGATGTAGAAGATACATGATTTCACCATTTTTAACATAGCACGTTAACATTGTTGATGACAATGATCCGTTGCTGATATCACTGCTGTGGCTATTTACCATATAATCGTTTCTATAACAATTAACCGTACAAACTGTCTACAGGTGATAGCATTAAGAGTGAAGCTATGTAAATCATGACTGTTTACTGTTTATACAGGCTACAGGTTACAGGCATATATCGCATTGTCAAGAAAAGGTCTCTCTCTTTTTTTCTTTTTTTTTAAGATTTACTGGAAATCATGTTTTTAGAAACATGACCATGTCTGAAGGTTTAGGAGTAAAAAATCGTGTTTTGTGCATGACACGTCGTGATCTGGCAGTTATGATAACTTGATTTAGAATCTTACTGTTGGTTAGAACTAAGTAGGTAATTAAATATTTCTTGTCCTGAGAAAATGTTTCTCATGCCAAGATAATGATAATCTTATATTAAATAAATACAACATTTATTAGGAAAATATTTCTTGTTTTTTAACAAAATCAAATTCAAGATGTTAATTTTCTTGTATTAGGGCAACATTACACATGTATATGTGCCCAATGGTGCATGACATTGTGCTACACTTTTATGTTTGTTTTTAAATATTTCCTATTTTTGTGTGAGTGTGTCTTTGTGTACAATTTGCATGTGTTTGTGTCTGTGTTTAAGTAAGCAAATATATGTAAAGGTCAGGATACAAACAATTTAAGGTAATCCTCTGTACACCAGGTCAGGTTGTGAAGTAGGGGAATATGTAAAATACTGACAACTTACGAAGTATAGCTATAAATGGAATCTTAATAAAACATTATACTTAATACAAGAAATGTTTATTCTTTAAACATTATTCTTGATAAGAAAACATTGTTTTTGTAGCAAGAAAAACATCAAGGTTAAAATTCTTAATACAAATAAAAACAATCTGAACCTGGCTTCCAATATTCTTGATAAGAAAATATTGTTCTTATTTCAAGAAAAAATTGATAGTTAAAATTATTATTGCAAGAACAGCATTATATCTTACACTGAGAAAAAAATAACAAGAAATAAAATCTTAACAAGAGTTTTTTCTTATACTAAAATAATGTTTCTCACAAAAATATTTTGAAAGCATTCTTTTCATTATCACTATGCTTTGTAACATTACTGTGATAACCAGACCATCTTTCCATTCATCCACCCATAACTACTGGGTGGACATTCATAGGGCTCTAATATAACACTCACATACTCACAATATATGACTTTATTTTACACCATGGGAGTTTAGATTTTTAAGCATTTGCATCTTTATGCAAGTGCTGAAATTTCTATAGCAGATGAACAAGACTCATTTCTATTAATGTTACTGAGTTACTTTACTGTTTTGGAAGATTGATAAGTTTTCCCCAGATGGAAAACAATGAGAGTTTTATTCAATTCAAAATCTCATGAAATACGTTTATCAGTTTGAGTACATTTGCAGTATCAAAGCTGAAAATGACTAGTACACCAATATATCAGGCAGTCATGTCAATTACATTAACATGCTCAGTATATAATGTATTATGGATACTTAGTATATACAGCACTGAAAGGTAAGCACCTGCTTAACTATGACATGTAATAGTAATAGCCAAAGCTGACATATCTGGATACATCATATCTTTTTCAAACAACAGTTCTGAAACAGCACTTGATATGAATATCTTGTGACCTTTTACCTAATATGCATATCTTGTGACATTCCCTAATATGCATATCTTGTGACCTTTTCCCTAATATGCATATCTTGTGACCTTTTCCCTAATATGCATATCTTGTGAACTTTTCCCTAATATGCATATCTTGTGACCTTTTCTCCAGTATGCATATCTTGTGACCTTTTCCCTAATAATGACGCTAACCTTTGAGCTAGGGACTACACTGCTGAAAGATAAGGTGTGGATCTAGGTAAACTGTTGTCAAAATATCTGTAGGACTTAAAAAGTGACAGCCTGGATAAGGAATCAGGCCACTGACTTACATTATCCCTTGTTGTGACCTTAACCTTGAGGCAGGGGGTATGAGTGAATTTGTGATACACTATAAAGTCAACATATATAAAAGGCCAAAGTTTCATTACAATATTTTCATTGGTTCAAAAGTTATATCTATACATGGCGATTTATACTTTCCCTTGTTGTGCCCTTGACCTTGAGACAGGGGGCATGGTAGTGGAAAGTGATCAACTGTATAGACATGATATATAACTGGTTAAAGTTTCATTGAAATATCTTAACTGGTTCACGAGTTATCATACATGTGACAGAAAAGACAGGTCAGGTCAGGACATATCAGGAGATTTCCAAAATCTGATGATGAGTTTTGACCTCAAAAGAGGGAGGATTTTCATCGACCCAATTATTAGCATGCAAACGGACAAAAATTACAACTATTGAACAAATTTACATTGTTTAAATATTAAAATATACACATCATCTCATCAAATCAGTCCTTTCACAGTAACTTGTTGCCATTCATACTCTTCTTATATGTACAACAAGCATTTTTTTTTAGCATTTCTTAGGAGATCATTGCTGGATTGCATTGGTGGCAGTCCTCATCATTGTTGATATTAACATTTAGGAGATGATGTACTGTTTCTGGGTCCAGCCTGAATTTTCCTCAGAACGGAAGATATCCTTTTTAGTGTCTGCATTGGAATGTGGCAATGTCAGTACGGCTCTACTGAGTCCACCAAGAAGTTTAAATTGTTTCCTGCCTGTGGGTAGATTCATATTACTGCCTGCCTGACAGAACTGCTCAAGATTGGTACTGTCTGGGTCTAATGTTGTTTTAATGTCAGTAACATTCTTTACATGAAGCACAAATGCATACATTATACCACCACAACCTTTGTGACTTTAAGCCTAATTTGCAGACTCCATTGTTGTCATCATTATCATCACTATCACCACTCTTTAATAATAACAATCAAATCCGGAAAATGATTACCACTTACTAGTATTACATGAAAACAAAGACCCCATTCATCCCAGGCATTACGGATTACAATGGCAGTTAGTGACATGTACTTTAGTCTGGTTTACATTCATGTTTACCAAGGTTTAAATCAAGGTCAATGGTGTTTATATCAGTTTCTTCAATGCGGTAGTTCATAGTAGTGTCAAATGCATATTTTGCCTAAAAATCGTGGTTGCTGGTTGCGTTCTGCAGATGGTCACTCACGAGTGGAGTTTATATGATAAATTATTATTATTATCATTATTATTATACAATTAAGATTATGATTTCTTATGAACAATAAAATAGTCACTATGTGAGTAGTTTTTGTCTGTTTGCAGGAGAACTTTTGTGCAATTTATGAGTCAGGGAACACTATTTTGACTTGACCTGAAAAATGATCTGCTACAAGAAACGGGAGATTATATTTCGCTATAAAGTTGACAAATAATGTCTTGGCATGTGTAACTTTATCCACATTTGATGCAGATTCCGTGAACATTAATTTCAGTGATGGGATATTTGTTGTCGTGGTTAATATGCTTTTATGAGATGGGGTTTGCATGATGCGTGATGTCATTCTTGCCACCATAATTGACTTTAAAATCAGTTTTACAGGAAGAGCAGAATGCATAGTCATGACACTTTGAACTTGACTGCAACCACTGAAATTCCCTTTTACCAACCATTATTGAATTTCATGTGACATTTCAGTTGCTTGGATTTTGGTGTTTTGGCATTGGCATGCTTAGACATCTCAACAAACTTTAAACACCTGTCCAAATTACTTTTAATCATACATAGTACAGACTCTAATCCATCTCTACAACTTTCAGCACTGAAAAAAAACATACCTTGCAGAGAGAATCAAAATAATGTTTATTGTTTTAAGCTGACTGAGCTCTTTATTAACCTAACCATATTAATGTCATTAATCCTTTTGGAATTAATTCTGCTCACACATAGTGTAATCCACCTAAACAAACTTCAACAAAATGAAGCCAGACAACCATGCTGACAGGATCAGAGGGTGAAATTAGCAATTACATTGTCTTGCCTGCTTAAGTCAGTTCACAGTCACATGATCACAGGCAGTATTACCATAAATATAAACACAGGAACCAAAATGTGAAAAAAAAAATGGAAAAAATTAAATTTTTCACTAATAATTTTGCATAAACGGGAGATTTCAGTAAGTCATAGGAGACACCCCTAAACTCAGAAGAAAAACCCTACCGTGTAGGAGGTCCACATGTATGAGTTATATTCCAGTCTAGGATACAAGTCACAGAATTTAATTTTCCCTTGCTGTGACCTTGACGTTGAAGTAGGGTTTTTATTATGGTATGCAACACACCATCTAGTCATGGTGTATGCTTGGGCAAAGTTTCATTAAAATATCTTCAGTGATTCAAAAGTTATACTATGGTCAAGGATAAAAGTCACATACTTACATTTTCCCTTCCTGTGACCTTGCCCTTGATGCAGGTACTCAACACACCATTTAGTAATGATATGTTACTGGGCAAAGTTTCGAGAAAACCTCTCAAACTGTTACCAAGTAATGGGCAAGACAAGCAAATGTAAACAGATGGATGGACAACAACATAACATAATATGCCCGAATTAAGACAGGCGTATAAAAGTAACCAAAGGTTATGCTCAGTAAGACAGGAGTAGGATGGAGTTCAAGTATATGTAACGAAGCAAGATGGCAGAAAGGATGTCACTATTTTTGCTCCTTCATCTTGCTTAGAGTGAAAAAGACAGTTGTTTGGTTGACTAATTCTTGGTTGCAACAGACACCTTTGGTCAGAACACCGCAATACTCCAACCCCGATCACCTTTATGAATGGTACAAAATGCCCATATGGATAGCCTTCATATATAGAGCATGGACACCATAATGGCACGTTCATTCCGTTTTTATCTTGTTGGACCCATATTTTTTAAAAGATACAGTTACTACCTAGTATGTGTGTGTAGATACATCACCAAACTGTATGGTACTTACTGTTACAATGGTATAATGGTTGGGAAAAGTGATGGTGGGGTAAACAGCCCTCATGTATGGAGTATGAACACCACATTGACTCAGTTTCTGTATAGTTGGGCTTATGTTTCTCAGAAGATACTCTGCTCTGAAGCCATCAAGGGAGATAAGCAAGAGGGGAACATGTCTGAAAAATAAATGCAGTTGACTGTATATTACACTATTTTCAGAACATAAACTTTATAGGCAATATAGCATTGAAGCTGCATTCCCAAAAATAGTTTTAATGCCAAAGACAATCTTGCAGGAAAGTAAACTTTAAGTTGAGCAACAATTTTTGGACATTTTATGTCATGATTATTCCACATTTGTTACAGATGCAAAAAATTATATTAAAATTCTATGATTTAAAGTATCGAATTACAACAATGATGTTGCATAACATAATGAATATCATGATAAATTCTCACATTTATGATCATTTGCCACAGAGCACCCTTAATGTCATCAACAAAGAAGACTACTGCAACTGCAATAACTTAGTGTTACTTGTCTTTTACATTACTTGCTTAAAGAGCATGTAATGAAGAATTGAAGAGTAAGCAACAAAGTACCGTATGTACTCACTTCTAAGTCCGGTCAAACTACAAACAACACAGACCCATATCTTTCATCGCATAATGCACCAGCAGATCAGGGTGTATGTTGTTTGTTCTACTGATTAGTCCTAACAAAATGCATATACAATGGCAGATCTGGGTCTATGCAGTTTGCAAATGGATCCAACTTAAAAGCGAGTATATACGGTATGGAAACACTATACTCTTTTGATTTAAAGCCATGTGGACATATGATGTAAAACTGAAACAAGGAAGAACCCTTTGTGCTCATGTTTTTGACACTGAACTGAAACAAGGAGGAACCCTTGGTACACATTTTGGACTCTAAACTGAAACAAGGATTAACCCTTTGTACACATTTTGGACTCTAAACTGAAACAAGGATTAACCCTTTGTACAACTATTTCTTATCTATGTGAGCTTTGTGATAAGACTATAGCTCAACCAACATGACCTATCCCTTAAGTTTACAGAACAGATAATAAGTGCCTAATCCACTACAGGACAAGAGCTGTCAGAAAACAGCATAACTTGCCTGTACACCAATGCCAACCATTAACACCTGACCAACATCAAATTGTTCTAATAGCTAAGGAAATCCTAGCTTGCTAGGCAATATACTTTTGAACTGTTCATTTCATTATAAAGGTTTAGCATCATAAAACCTTAATGACAGCATAACCTGTCTTTTGGGGCATAATTAACTACAGTATATACTCATGAATAAGCTAATACCAACTGCAAACTGCATAGACCTATCTCTGCCATCGCATAATGCACCGGCAGATCTGGGTCTATGCAGTTTGTAAAGACTAATCAGTAGAACAAACAACATAGACCTTGATCAGCTGGCGCATTATGGGCCGGCAGATCAGGGTCTATGTTGTTTGCATTTGGACCCGGCTTATACATGAGTATATATGGTAGGCATGCAGTATTGGAATCTCAGCAAATACCAGAAACAGGTGAATCAGGTGATAATAAACAAAGCACTCTCTAATTGGGATTTGCCTGATTACTATTCATCATGATCCAATAAAGAGACACATACATTTACCTTAAGAGTCAATATTGCACAAAAAACTGATCCCAAAACAAAGAACTTTGAGCAAAGGAAGTAAAGCATGAAATATAGGTCAATTCCCACAGTCTACAATACAAAGTTACAACACAGTGGCCAACTTTTGATGTAATGATGTAGTATACCACATAACTGATCAATAGACAAAGCCACATGACTGTACACTCAAATTTGTATGACATACTGACCAAATGTCCAAGGTAAAAGAAGTCACTGAAGTGTGAAATATAGGTCAAGGTAACCTACTTTTGGCATAATGGGTCAGTTCTCTCCAAGATGGATCCACATGCAAACTACATGATCTATAAGTGAGAAACTGAAACTTAAATCTTAAATATTTGAAAATCTGACCTAAAGAAATGCAAAACTGAAGATAGGTATAGAATGAAGAGATGGACATACAGATGGACAGATGTGTAGGCTGATGAGGTTAATACTATATGTAACTTCCTTATTAATTGTGGATCATTCAAAAATGGTTTGTGCCCTCTGAAAGCAAAACAAAAAGTTGGCCTCAAGGTTACAAGAAAGATGGTTTTTAAACTTAAACTAATAAAGCAAACATACAACCTTAAATCCCTTACTTTTCAGTATAAATTGTTTTAAAATAAGTAAAATAATTGTATTACAAGCTAAGAAAAAAGGTAATGAAGAATTGTTATCAATTCAAAGAAGTGAAATTTAACTGCACAGATTCTGAATATGAATATAACCAAAACTCTTAACACAAACTTTAACCTGCTATGTACATATAACAAACCTTAATTCAAACTTTAACCTACTTCCCACACATAACAAACATTAAACTAGATATCATTTCCATCTAGGAGGAGTAGTGATAAGATTTTCAAGATGGCAGCTGTGGCAGCCATATTGGATATTAGATCAACACAATTTTTATTGAAAACCAACTAGATACTATAAGAAGTCTTCCAGTGAAAACCCCATGTTGATATGATTTTCTGTTTAGGATGAGTAGCAACAACAGGATTTTCAAGCTGGCTGCTGTGGTAGCCACACTAGATGTCAGATCGGCAATATTTTCATTTAGGACCAACTAGACATCATAAGAAGTCATTTAGTGAAAACCCCATGTTGATATGACATCCATTCAGGTGCAGTAGCGATAACAAGATTTATAAGATGGTCGCTGTGGTAACCAGACATCATAAAAGGTCTTCTGGTGAAAACCTCATGCCAATATGACTTTCCATTCAGGGTGAGTAGGAATAACAAGATTTTCAAGATGTCAAATCGGAACCATTTTCATTTAGGACCAACTAAGCATCACAAAAAGTCTTTTAGTGAAAACTGCATGCTGATATGACCAGCCATTCAGGAGGAGTAGCAATAAAAAAAATTTCAAGATGGCTGCTGTGATGGCCATATTGGATGTCTGAGCATCATCATTTTCATTTAGAACCAACTAGACCTTGGGATGAAAGTGTGTAAAGTTTCATGGCATCCTCCAATTAGTTAGGAGAAGCAGTGATAATAAACTTTTGCTAATGGATGGATATATATTGGATGACAGACAACAAATGATGGGCAGATGATGGATGACAGGGCATCCCATAAGCTCTTCTGGTATATGACCAGTAGAGCTAAAATCCATCCAAAAATAATACAAAAGATAAAAACATTTACAGTTAAGTATGTATGCATGTGTTTATGTCGAGATCATTAAGTGGTCTCTGTATTAATTTCAAACTGCTAGAATTTTCTCTGCTAGATTCCATATGAATCTGAATATTGTATTGTTACGTCTAGAGGTTAGAAATAATAACAAAAGAAAGAACGACTCAAACAAGCTTTCACAATTTATAAAATATAAATTTAATTTCCTAAAATATTAAATATTTCAAACAAACAAAGTGAAAGAATTAAAAATAACTTACAGTTTAGAAATTCCTAAATAATCCTAAATGTCCTATTGAATTTTGATAAATTGGAAGTTAATTCAAAGTATTCCGAATGAAGTCACTAATGTGTTGATGTGCTACAAGAAACACAGTTTTAAATCCAAATGTTATTAATCCCAGGTAAACTCCTGTGAATGTAGAATATTGTTAAGTTCCTTGAAGAATAGTACTTAAATCCAAAATGTACTACGTAGATAATAGATTTTCACCAGCTGATTTTACAAACAATAATAATCTTCCTCAATAACCTTATGATTCTAGAGAACTGCAAAGAATGCCCATTTAGTGGTTATATTGGCAATCTATAGTCTCTTACGGCATAAAATAGAATTTAAACTTCTAATACTGCGACTTAGAATGAGTTCTATCAACAACCTTCTTTAACCAATCAGAAACTAGGTCGCACATGTTACTGCTTGTAGTGCCTTTGTACTACAATTAAAATACCTTATGACAAATCAACATGATGTTGACATAGGATTCAGGTCATAAAATCTCCATGCGCTACCACAGGATTTCTTCATTGTGGGTTAAGCTGACTGACATAATTATTGATTTTCCCTGGACATAGCATGACTCATGTAAACATGTTGAAGTACATTGTACTTTACAAATAGTGTAGGCTACTGAACTAAGGAATTATAATACAATGATTATAAACCCAAATGAAAACTATTATAATTTAAAGATAATACATAATGCAGTAACAGTATGTAATTCCTTCAAGTACAGCATGAATAACTGTTAATGAATAAATGTAGTAATTTGTCCAATGGCAAATTGAGACCTGTAATAGATCTAAGCAGGCTCAATCAATTTATTTCTGCCCCAAAATTCAAGATTTAAGACAGCAAACAGCAAAATCCATTCGTCTTTCAGTGTGACATGATGAGTATGCAATAAGTCTCCATCTGTCAGAAACATACTTCCACATGCCAATTTATATAGCATCATGAAAATATCTGATTCACATACCGGGGGACAGTATACCAAATCCGCGCTGTTCGTTTCAGCCTCAATCCAAGTCCTTGGGGCTTCACAAAAACGTTAGACTGTGTAATATCCAAGTTCAGGATGACCTCCACCACAGTGACAGTGGCATACCTGGATGACATACTTCAAATGGATGACATACTTCAAAAACATTCAGAAAGTTTGGTTTTGGTTCAAATAAACAACCTTCTATCAGCATTCTAGGGTGGATAATCAATGTTGAGAAGTCTGACCTAATCCCCTCTCAACATTTTACCCATCTAGGTATGGAGTTTGTAACACTAGTCAATTTGGTACGTCTTCCTCCCAAATACATCAAAAGTATCGTTCATACGTCAGAGAGAACCCCAAACAAGACGTTTATTTTAGTGAGGGAGTTCCTTCAACTCACTGCCTATTTAATGTGGCAGCAGACTTGTTATACCTTTGCTGCCTTTATATGCATCCCTTACAGATGGCTCTTCTGGCACAATGGTGACTGATCATTGGCTGTCTGGATCACCACAGTGTGATCTCAACCAATATCAAACACTTCCTTATACAATGGCAAGACAGTTAGTGGCTAACAGTGGGAATATCCCTAGAAAACCCACAACCAAAAATAACTATTTGTACAGATGCCAGTTTGTCAGGTTGGGGAGTCCACTTGCTACCAGACCTTGTGAAGACAGTGGCAAGTGGATGCTTTAAGAGAAGGCTTTTCATATCAACATCTTGGAAATGAAAGCTATTCTCAATGTCTCCCACTCTTGAGTCGAATGCATGTGAGGAAACACAGTCCTCATAATATCAGACAATTCAGTCATGGTTACATACCTCTTCAAACAAGAAGGGACGAAATCACCGGACCTTTTGCATCATGGTATGGAATATCCTTTGATGGTGTGCCCAATACCAAATAAATATTCAAGTTCAACACATACTGGACTGGCTCAGTGTATTAGCAGACTCATTATCAAGGAGGGGACAACTGCTTCACATAGAGTGGTCTCTCCACCCATCAATATTCAACCAGGTCTGTGTCCTTTGGGGCCGCCGAATGATATACCTATTTGCGACAAGGTGGAATAACAAATTACTCACCTTCATCTCCCCATTTCTAGACCAGAATCATGGGCCATCAATGCTCTTTGAATCAGCTGGGATGGAATGTGGGCATACACGTTCCCTCCACCAGTCTTGATTCTGAGGGGCACAGACTGCAAAATAGTTCTGATTGTAAAGACAATCGGCTTGTCTTAGCAACAGACATACCCAGAAAAGTCATAGCAACCCCCACTCTGCTCAAGCAACTCAGATCTTTACTATTCCATCCATTTCCCAGGAAACTCCTCCTTCATGCTTGGCTCTTGGCTCTTGTCAAGGATGCCCTATGCGAGAAAGAGTCTGGAGTTTCAATCTTGGAGAGGATTGCAAAAGCTAAAAGGCCCTCGACTCTGAAGGCATATGAAGGAAAATGGCATGTTTTTAATGACTGGTGTCACATCAATGATGTCACACCACTCTACGCCTCCATTCCCCAACTGGCTAACTTCTTTCTGTTTCTCATTGAGGACAATAAGTTAACCCTATCACAATAAAGGGATACGTTCCATGATTTCAGACATATTCAGACATCATGGAAGGGGATATTGGACACAACAAGGACCTTTCCGACTTGCTGTCCAAATTCAACATATAAGACTTGCTTTCTGATAGTGCTAGCTTCAGCATGCAGGGTGAGTGAGCTACACACCCTATCCGTGGATCCGAACTACATGCAGTTCCATTCTGACGTCTCAGTCATTTTAATGATGCAACCCAATTTTATCTCTAAGAACAGGTTGCCATCACTAGGCAACCCACAAATAACTCTTCGCTCCTCTCCTCAACTGATACATCAAAAGAAGCAAAGCTGCAGGATCCTGTACACGCTCTCATTTGCTATTTGAAGTGCATGGAGAACATGCAAAATGGCCGTAAAAGACTATTCGTACCACTCAAGACAAGAAAACAAGACATAAGCCCACAAGTGCTAGCTGCTTGGTTAATGGGGGTTATCAAATCAGCATACTCTATACTCTCTCAGGATCAGGTATGATTAATGAAAATTAGCTCATGAAATACAAGCCATTTCCATGAGCCTGGCCTTTGAATGTAATGTCTCAATTCAAGACATAGTGGAATCAGTCAGATGGCATGCCTGGACTACTTTCTCCAGTTTTTATCTGTGTGACATGGCCTTGCAAAGGAGAGAACTGAATCTTGTTGGGCCAGTGGTAGTTGCCCAGTCACCATGTCCCATTTATGAAAGCACAACCTTGGACCCAGGCAGGAATTTGCCACTTTCGCTGACTTCGCCTGTAAAACTTTTGATGGTGAGACAATAATCAAGTGCAGAACCACACAGGGATCTCTCTTGCATGTGTATTAACAAATGGTCTTTGATTTTGCTAAACTAATGTTAGGAGAAGTTCATCCATTGAGTACAGCAATCATGCTCCTACTGGGTGACACAGGCAGAGGTAGGATGCTCAGCATTTCCTCCTCCTCTTACCTATTCTAGTAATGTTAATGTGATCAGGTAATTAATTTGATGGAGAAAGCAAATTTTTGAGTAAATTATGTTTCTCCGATAATATTTCCTGATCACATTACTAAAAATCCCTCCCACCCTTCCCTGCAATGCAAGCATCCTATTATAGGTTTTGCTCAAGTGAAAACCGGTTACATACAGGTATAATGGTAGCCACCTAGTGCGTAGAAATGGGAGTTAACCTGTAAGAGTTGCTTCCTCTGTCTAGACAGAAAGACATTTTTTTGTCTTCAGGGAGTGCTGGATTTGGAGGTAGCAGAGAATAATCCTAATGTTAATGTAATCAGGTTAGTGTTACATAATTTACTAAAAAATTTGCTTTTCAATGAGGACCAACTACATATCATAAGTCTTTTAGTGTAAATCCCATATTGTCGACATAACCATCCTTTAGGAAGAAATAGCAATAACATGATTTTCAATATGGCCATCACAGCAGCCATATTGGAAGTCTGATTGGCACCATTTTCAACAATGATAAACTACATAACATACAAAGCCTTCATTCAAAATCCCATGTTGGTAGCAATAACAAGATTTTAAAGATAGCCACCTTAGCAGCCATAGTGGATGTCAGATAGCACCATTTTCATTTAGGTTCAACTAGACAGCATAAGAAGTCTTTTAGTGAAAATCACACTTTATGGAAGAAGTGAAAACAAAGATTTTGAAGATGACCCCTATTATGACCATAATGAATGTCAGATAGGTACCATTTTCATTTAGGATCAACTAGACATCACAAGAAGTTTTTCAGTGAAAACAGCCCGTCAATACAACCATCTATTCAGATTGAGTAGAGATAACAAGAATTTCAAGATGGCCACAACATAAAAAAGAACCATTTTCATTAATGATCAACTACATAACATAAAAGCTCTTTAAGTTTGGTTTGGTTTGGTTTTGTGGGTTTAATGCCATTTTTCAGTACATGACAGGCTGGCTATACATGGCGGCCAGTATATTTGGTGGAAGAAGAACTCAGGAAGAACCACCGACCCACGGGAAGCTACTGGCAAGCTTTCTCACATACCCATGTGGGTGGCCGAGCCGAAACTTGAACCCATGTGGACAGAGGTGAGATGTGAGTGATCTGTAAAGGCAAGTGCCTTAGACCACCCGGGGCCCCAAAAAAGTCCTTAAGTGAAAACCCCATGTTGATACAACCATTCATTCAGAAGGAGTAGCAATAAACTTTAAAGTTGGCCATCTAAGCAGCCATACTGGATATCAGATCAGCAACATTTTCATTCAGGACCAACTAGACATCATAACAAGTCTTTCATTGAAAACCCCAAGTCATTATGGATGGCTCTTTATAAGTAGTGATAACAAGATTTTCAAGAAGCCCACCATTACTACTCAACTTAAAACTTACGCTAAATGGAAAACACACATTTCCATTCAGTTCTGGCAACTTTGTTTAAAAAATGTGAATGTTTTGATGCCTACCAAAGAGATCTGAAAATGATCCGATGTTAATGGCAATATAGGCAATGCATACCAACTTGTCTTAAAAACTTCCTAAATTAAAACTTCCTGCTCTGGAGATAATATTAGACTACACTAGTAGCTGCAAATAGATAAAAATCATTTATACAAATTAATTTCCAATATATTGGAAGCATTTCAACGGAGGCAAAATAAATGGATAAATCTCCCTGAATAAATATGCTAAGCTGAAATTGGTGCAGAAACAACTGACCCATAACACTGCTGGCCCTCAGGGGCTTTACAGGGAAGGTCTTCCCATGATTCTGTGTACACCGACTCCCAGAGTTCTGTGGTAAGGTGGGTTCGGAGTTGTGCTGATACCTCTCTTCTAAAAGTCGTCAGGAAACGCAGGCCAGTGACAAGTTCAACATCATGGATCCGAGCTATGTTATTGTTCAGGTAATCCCTCTCAGGCTATCAAAAAGACACATATGCACAAATAGTACAATTTTCATCAATACTCGAATCAAGATCAACCATTTTCATGCATTTCTCTCACAATAATATCAAATAAAACCCTCATGAGTGAAAAGGTTTTGAAACAGATTGATTATACAAATGCTTCATGGGTATAAATATATCAATAAATTCAGTGTTCCAGCTAGGCAGATACGGAAGGGCACAACACCCTACCCTTGACTATGTGTGTACTGCCCCTATTTCTGGCCTTTAATTTGTGCCCCATACCTACTTCATTTGTTTCATTTCTGTGCTGTCTTTTTTCCAGTACCATGCCCCTTTCTGGATCAGGAACTTGTCTCTATTCTGTGTTACTCACAGTGCGCAGTCCAGAATAGACTTTTAATATATGTTTATATTATGTTTTAACAGCGAGTTTCCAGTGACAAAAAGAAATATTTGCAGGCAAAAAAATGGCTTTATTTATCAAGACTTGAATAAAAAAATATAAGCTAGTTAAGGTTGTATAAGTCATCCGATAATAAGTGATACGTGTTCTGGATTATAACTTTCTCAAAGCAGGTGATAGTTGATGAGATCAGCAAACAACAAAAGGAAATTAAGCAGGAGACTCTTAATAAATCTCTATAGACAGTTTAATTTAAGTCACTTTGAACTAGATTTGTGCAAAGCAACAAAAAAATATTATAAATACATCAGAGCAGTTTTATAATCTTAGGGATTATTCAAAATCCACAGGGGAGGTCACCTGTTGCTTACTCAAAATGCAATGCATGAAACAGTAAAATCTTCTTATATCCAGTGGCAGCAAATGTATAACTTTTTCAAAATATTGCTGACAGTTACATTTTGTTAAGTTAATTAAAAGTAGGTGTATGATTTACATTTTTAAACTGATAAATTGTTATACGTAGATATGTCTTGTCTCCTGAATAATGACATAAAATTAAGTGTGCCCTTAACAAGAATTTCATGTGCCCTGTGCCCTTATTTGAGAACATGTGCCCTGCCCTTTTCAGATTCTAGCTGAGGATGTTACAAACAGATAGCTACAAATATACGTGTCAATCAAGCATGAATATATATAGTCACACTGACCAAGTGTTTGTATGGTTAAGTCACTCTCGTTAAGATGCATCCACATATCAATTTTCATGACTAGGTGAAATAGGGTCCAAGTTATTGAGGTGTAACAAATGAATTGCTGAAAATTCAGAAGCCATTCAAGCATGAAAATTAGATCACACTGACCTAGTTTTGGTATGGTCAAGTTACTTTCTTTGAAATGCAATGACATAAAAAATTTTCACAAGTGTAGGTGAAATAGGATCCAAGATACTGCAGGTATGACAAACAGAAAGCTGAAACTACAAAAGTCACAAAAGTATTGACCTGGTTTTCATGCAGATTTTCTTAAATGTACCTGAAATATGGTCCAAGATATTGAGGGTGTAACAAAAATACAAAAGTCAATCAAGCATGCAAACTGGGTCAAAGTCACCTAGTTTAGTATAGCTGAGCTGAGCTACTTTTGTCAAGATTTATGTACCAATCTTCATGATGTAGGTGTAATACAGTTCAAAATATAGAGGGTGTAATGAACAAACAGCTGAATATACAAAAGTCACTCAAGCGTGATAATTGGGTCACACTGGCCTAGTTTTGGTACAACTGAGTTGCTTTTATTGAGATGTATCTACATACAAATCTTCACGAGTCTATGTGATATACAGTCCAAAACAGAACAGCTGAAAATACAAAAGTCACTCAAGCATTCAAATTAGGTCACAGTGACCTAGTTTTAGTATGACTAAGTTAATCTTCTTGAGATGCATAAACATACCAATTTTCATAAGTGTAGGTGAAATGGAGTCTGAGATATTGAGAGGGTAAAAAAATAATTAAAGGGCAATGAACAAAGAAATGAACACATGAACAAACAGGCAAAATACCATATCCTCTCCCAACTTCATTAGTGAGAGGATAAAAAAAAGTAATGAAGCTGTCAGAAGATGGTAATGCTCACCTGCTCATATTATTCTGATACCAAATTTTCTTTGATATGGTGATGCAGTACTTTACAGAATATATGCTCATATCTAGTGATGACTGTAAATGAAACCAATTTTTCAAGTAAATTATGTTGCTTCAAAAATACTTAATTGATCATAATACCTTAGGAATACATCAACTACCCCATTAATCCAGTCCTCCCAAGCAAAAAAAGAACATTCACCACGTTGTTTGGTTTGTTTTAGCAGCAAAAGTGCTAAAAGTCATCTACTTGCTGTGCTGAAGTCAAATGAGAGTGGTCTTCCTTGGATAGAGGGATTGGTGCCAACTGGTGATTAGAGGAGTGAGGAGTTGGGGGGGGGGGGGGGGAGGGGGGCTTGGGAGAGTGTGCCCATATTATTATTGGATAAGTATTATTGCAGAAACATATTTTACTCCAAAAGTTGGTTTCTTCTTCAAATACATTACCCAATCCTAATATGTTAAGAGATGGGCAAGATGAAGATAGTTTACCCCAGAGTTTACCCTGGCTATGATCTCCTAATGTGCTGCTGAATGACCTGGGAAGGTTGCCTGATGTGCTGCTTACATAGGTCTCATCCGGTCAAACTGATCCCCTTGGGATGAAAGGTTCATGAGGTTAAAGCTGGAGAATGCTGTTTCTGACCTCCATCCCACAGGTTGAATGATGTCAGTTGGAGAATGGTTGTACTCAAATGCTACGATAGTGGCAACTGCCCTAACATGAGGAGGCTATATGCATAAAAAATCCATCTGGTCTTGGATTAGTTCCTTGTAGGTTTATGGATCACCCAATGCATTCAGGACAACCATGGTAAAAACAAGCAAGATGTTCCTCTTCTGATTGGTTCAATCTGCTCCAGGTACCACTTCAGAGCCCTGATGGGGTTCTGCAGATGCCCCTTGAATGAAGGTTCTAAAGAAGACAGTAGTTTGAAGACAAAGGACTGATTTCCCAGGAGTGGGACCCTGTTATTGGTAATGAAAGCAGGGGCCATCATGACAGAAACCAAATCATCATGGCAGAACTGAAAATAGTTCAGGTCAACTGATAAGGCATTTATCTCACTTATTCTGTCTGCTGCAGCTAAAGTGACTAGGAAGCAGATCTTGTATGAGAGGTGAGACAGGGAGATTCTACACAGTGGTTTGAAGGGTACCTTATTCAATTACATCAAAACACATGGGAGTTTCCATTCAGGTGAAAGTCAAGGCCTTCAGTCAAGACAAGTCAAAATTTGCAAGAAGGTTGGAGAGATCTTTATTCTGTCCTATCCTCCTTTCATGATGGTGAAATGTGTTGGAATCGCCCTTAATTGCAATGGGAACTAACTTCTCCTTGAAGAGTCATAGGAGGAAGTTAGCTATTTGTCATACAAATGCTTTTAAGGGAAAGATGTGTTTCTGCTTGTACCACTGGGAGAAAACTCTCCATTTCCACCCATAAGCATCAAAGTGGTTGGCCTTCATACCACAGCAATTCTGTCCACCACATATTCTGAGAATGTTTTTTTTTTTCTAAGAGATTGGTTGATATGATCCATGCATGCAGGTTCAACAGCTCTGGGTTTGGAAAGAAAATCTGCATTCATTGCAAACCGGTCCACAAGAGGTCGACCCCATTGGTTGCAAATTCAACTGAAGACCAAGCGGTGAATGAACCATTCTGTGTGAATCAGCTAATTCCATCAAGACAGTGAGTCCCACCTGGATAATGACCCTGTTTGGATATGGCAAACTTGAATGTGGATTTGTTGAGAAAAGTCCAAAGCAGAAGGCTTAGGTTTAAGGACTTGGTTTCCATTACCTTCTGATGTAATTGATGACAGTAGAGTTGTTGGACTGGATGAGAACAGGCTTTCCATGCAGCATCTCCAGATATGATTGAAACACATTCACTACTGAATACATGCCAGGAGGCATAGAAGAGGTGTGGCCATCGTCTCAAAGACTGGCATGGTACAGTCCGTGAGCAACTGGCTAGCCATATCCATAGGATGTAGTCATCGACTCAGTATGGATGGATGGTCAAAATCAAAATCAGTCTATACAGGTGTCAGGTGTATGGATGGCAGTATAGACGGCTGTGCTACCGGAGTATTGGTAATGTTAGGCAGATGGACGGATCTATCACTAAGATTCCCGGCAATATTAACATTTCATGGCTATACTGGCCAAGACACATGATGATATTCTACAGAAGTCATACGGTCACTGAGCGATATGGATCTAGAACCCGACGGCTGGAAGGTACGGTCGGCAGCTGATACGTCATCATACTGAGATGCAGCAAGATGGCATGGCTCATGCAAGTCATGTATAAACCCCATGTGCCCAGACTTATAAGCACAAGGCCCATGCTTGGGCATGTGGCAGGACTTATGTCCACTTGGCTGCCTAGAATTGTGGGGACACCACCAAAGTGTCAGAATTATCGACTGAAACAGAAGACAGAAGAACTGAGAAAAATTGGCCCAACTAATCAACTGTGTCGTTGCTTGCTGACCAACTGATGCACCTGTAAGGCCCAAGACAGCGTAGACAGTTGAGGCAAAGTCACAGTTTCCTCCATTTCCACAGATGTAACTGTAGCTGTAGGTAAAGTACATCATATCTTCATGGGCGGGGGGTCCAGTGGCGTCCCTCACCTGGCTGGCTAATGACTCCGTACTTGGAAGAATACTCTGAACATCAGTATCTTCCATCTCAGATTTTCCATGTCTCTCCCTGTTCTTAGCGGTTTTTCACAGTACTGTAGACCATGTGTTCTTTGATCAACTGGTGCATGTCTTACAAGTTGCTGATAAGGTACACTGTGTACAGGCGAGACACTAGTCATGAGAGTCCTCGCTTGCTTTAAACTTCTTGCATTTAAAACATTTTGTTGTCATGTTTATTCTGAAATGACAAAGTAAAGAAAACAAAAGAATAAATTAAGATTTGACTGCGTTAACAAACGCCAGAAACTCCCATTACACATGGGGTGAAAAATAAATAGGCAGTGTGCGCGAAACACAAACTAAAACATGTCTTGTTACAATATTGCCATGTAGAACCATGCAGTCAGAGATCGCAGAAACAAAGTCCACATAAATATAGCCACACAAAAAAAAAAAAATTAATGTATACCACCTGCAGAGTAATCCTTAATATATCCGAAACATTTTCAAAATTTTCAATGGATAGATGAAATGTAGAACAAATTTCCAATGGATCTCAGGAGGAGATGTGAATAATGTATTGTCAGTTCACAGCAAAAACTTAAAACTAGTGCCACCTGGCGATGGCAAAGGGAGGTAATGGGCAAAAAGAGCTATTGCCCTTTGTCTATATAATATAGACAGGAAAGATGAATTTTCATCTTTTGGGAGGTCAGGATTCGGGAGGTAGTAGGGCTTATATTCCTAACATTAATGTGATCAGGGAACAAATCTGAAGGAGAAACATCATCAGCAGCATCACTATCAATGGTAATCTGTTTGTTTACTAAACCCTGCCTTAACAAAACAATTTGCAACACAATCTGTGGAAACATCATGATATGCATGATGAATCATATTGATTGTAGACAGTACATTTATATCATGTTAAATTTTTTATCCAGCCTTGCGGGGTATCTTTGGATTAGAGCACGTCAGTACTTTGACTTCCGTTCCCCATATTTTTCATTTCTAGTTTTGTGTCTAAAGAGACATTTTTTCTTTTTTTCACTGGTGAATTTTCAGCTTTTTCAAAACATTCAGAATTCAAAATGAATACAAGAGAGATTTACTTCAAGCTGTACTCATTTAGTCAACATACAGGTATAGAATAATAGCTAAAAGGATATTTCTAAATTATTTAGTCAATAAAGTAGAAAACAAACATTTCTTTTCATGCTTTAATTACATAGAACCAGCAACCCATGATTCCAAAGTACCAATAATAAATGAGGTTAGAATTATCATGCCTTTCTTGCCTGGCATCTTTGTTAGGCCTTTGTTGTTTACTGATTATGAATGATGTGTTATTATCAGGCTTTTGTTACCCAGCGCTTTTGTTGTTACACCTTTGTTATTTAAATAACCACCATTGTTTGTCTGGCTTCGGCATGTCAGGTGATAAAAACGTTATAATTGAGCTAATTTTATCCAATTAAATGCTGTAACAAAGGAATGTTATAACAAAACCTATGGAATACATTGTAATTTGGAATTTGGCTGGAGAAATTAAAGTCAAACAGTCTAAAAGAGAAAACGTATCCAAGAATATAATAAACAATTTTTACCGTAATTACAGAAATTAAAAAGTTGAAACTCAGTTTTTGTAATATTGTTATATTAGTAAAATACTGATGCTGTGATTTCTTTGCAAGTTATAGCAAAATTCCTGCTCATCCTTGAGCAAACTTCTGAGTGCCAATTAGGGAATTTTAAGTTCACTATAAACTTTGGAACTCGCTTCTCCATAATGAACCCTATCTGTGAAACTAAGCTTTTCATGCACCTAGTACACCTTTTGCTTGGTTCCTTTGCTATCGTTGTTCACATCTGTGAATGAGTATGATAAACCATTTGATTAATGTTAGATACTTTAATTATGTTACATGTACATACAGTGTTCAAATAGTCAATTCAAATGAGTTGACTTAATACATGACTGTGACCACTAGTTCTTATGCAGGTAGGATTTGCATGTCTTTTAACTACCTCTTTAGTTGATTTGATACAAATGACTAATTAACATGATAATACATGCAGGTCAGCTTTTAATTGACTGTAACAATTCAACCAACACTTCCGCAAGTCAGAGATCAAAACAGTCAGTACTTAATTGGGTTCTCACAGAAACGCTCGTGGGCATCATGGTGATGGTCAAGTAAGACTTTACACGTTTGAATACAAGAGGGCATATCACATTTATGATGATTACACTGAAACCAAATTAAAAGATAAAACTGAAACACAAATTTTACCTGACAAGATTTTTTAAAATGGTGTTTATTTCTTAAAGTATTGCCACCAGGAGGCATTTCTGACGTTTTAATTGAGTGGTTTTTCATCCTATATTGTTAATGACAGTAAATTGAAAAAATATTTTTTCTTAGAAAGTCTAACAAAACATGTGATTTCTTATTAAAACTTGTGAATTTCATGATGTTGATTCTACATTTCTGGGCACTAACCACCATTTTTAATGATAAAATGAGCAATATATCAAGGTTTCATTTATAAATTTTGATCGCAATTTTCATAATGTTCAACAAATAGATGCCAATTCTTTTGGTACTTTCTGGAAAAAAAAATCAGATCCATGCCTGACCCATGTAATAAGTGGATTTGTGAGTTATCAGGGACCAATTACTTTGAGATAGAGAGATAAAGAGATGTATCCTCATTCAATAATACATATGGCCCAAATTGAGCATCCATTAGTATATGCCCACAACATAAGGAGATTGTTAGTTGTCATGCTATTAAAACAAGGTAACAGTGATCTACTTTGGGTATGGTTGTATAGTAATCCTCTGGATGGTGGCACATATCTACATGTATTTCCATTACTTTACAAGTAACAGTGTCTCAAAACTGGCCTAACAAATGAAATGTATATCATTGGAGTAAAAAATAGGTCACAGTGACCTACTTTTATAATGGTGCAAGTACATATCTATTTTCACCACTGCACAAACAAGTGTTCCAGAATCTGACCTAAATGTAAAGTGTACATGGTCTCTGAAGCATGAAAAGTAGGTCATAGTGACCTACTTTTGTAATAGTGGAGTAGTACTCCTCAGAATGTATGCATATGTAAGGTTTCTCAACTGTATAAGCAACAGTGTCTAAGAAACTGACCTAAATATAAAAAGTGTACATGATAACTGGAGTGCAAAAGTAGGTTACAGTGATCTACTCTTGCTATGGTGGTGTAGTACTCCTCTGGATGCATGTACATATTCATTTTCATGACTGTACAATCGACAGTGATCCAAAAACTGACCTAAATGTATAAAAAGTGTACATGATCAATGGAGTGTGAAAAGTAGGTCTCAGGAATCTACTTTTGTAATGCTGGTGTCAGGTATGTACATATAAAATTTCCTGATTTGTGTATAGTGTCTGAGAAATTGACCTAAACACAAGGTGTATATTTGTTCAAGCCTACAATGACTATGATGAATGTACTCTTGTGTAGGCAAGATAAAATGGGAAAAATACATTAATTATATAATAATTCAAATATATTTAATTGGTACCTACCTTTATTTTAAACTCAGCTGAATAAAACTTTTTCCTAAGCTCTGTATTTCAGTCAGTGCTTTGTAAAACTTTCTGCAATTTCATTTCTATGATTTGAGAAGGCAGCAATAGTAAAGATTTATTTTTCTGAAAGGATGGGAGAAACATAAACCATTCTCAAGAAACACAAGTTCTTGCAGAACAGTGTCTCACCTGCAAACTGTACCATGATGCATCATCCCTGTATATGACTTGAAAAAATTTTAACGTAGAATCTTAATGTCAACAACAATGACATCACCAGCGGAAAAGTGATACTAATATCAAAACATGCTTATAAAAGTTGAGACAATAAAACCAAGTGGACTTTTCCTTATTTTAAGCAACAAAATGCTGCATACCAAACAGTTGTTTATTGTGGGTTGGTGTGGCAGAATAAAAGTCTGAGTTGCCAAGGACTCTGCAGGACATTTAGATAACAAGCTTCCAGCAGCAGTGCATCGGATGAGTATGGCATAGAAATGTGTGGGGATGGGCACCTTTCCTTCTTCATCCACAAACCTGAAAGATAGATTATAACCAGTATAGTGAAACTTCTCTAAACCGGCCCCTCTGTAACCTGGCTTGTTCTATGAACTGGCCACATACTGCATTTTGGTCCCAATAATACTGTTCAAATACCTATTAAATCTCTTCCTACTTGCCACCTCTTTAAAATGGCCAAAATTCTGGTCCATTAAACAGTGTCCAGATTGGAGAAGTTTTACTGTTTATATTACTAAGTTTAAGTAGTATAATATCATGCTTGTCATACTGATAACAATGTAGCAAACTAATCACTCAACTGCTGGGTAATTACACAATAGTTACTGAGATTATCCAAAAGTGGAGGTATCAATCTCCATTGTTTCAGTGATTGCTACATTAACTGATAAGGGCTGTTCCATCTAAACATACATGGTATCCAGCGAAGGCACTTTTTTAAAAATATGCCAGGGTAGTCTGACTACTCAATTGGTTCATAAAAATGACACAATATTCTAAATTGCATCTATTGGTGACTACTCCACAATGGAGGTGCCTTTCCTGGGTCCCAAGCATGTTTCACTGGAACAGCCGTAATATGTTTGTTATAGTAAGTATCCAAATGAAGTAATAACATTGCAGTGCAACTAGCATGAAGATATAATGAAATAATTCAGGAGGGATACAAAGGATAAAGTGTGTATGTGTGTGTGTGTGTTCAACCTAATGAGGTGAGAAAAAACAAGATAAGCAAAAAGTAGAAGAAAATATGTATTTCCATACATGCTTCATATTATAAATTTCATGCTCCAATATTATTGGCAAAAATTACACACCAAACTTGGTTGCAATCAAACTATCCTTTCATTAAAGATACTCCCTTTAAACAAAACTGTTTCACTGATAATTAAACTGTGTTCAACATTTAAAATTCATAAAATGTTAAAAGACAAATGTTGATAATCAAATGAATCTCAAATATAATTATATATTTGAACATATGGTGAATTTTCTTTATATCTGACAACAATAATATGCTAAGAGAATGAGGTTTTTAAATTCTAATTTAAACAATGGTCACAAATTTGTCCAACATGAAACAACTCTGATATGTTTATAAGTGTGAGATTTTATAAATAATCTAAATTTGGTTGTCATGCAAAGTTTATTGCACTGTGAAAGCGACAACAAGTTGAAGCAAAATCTATCAAGAGCAAGTTTAGGGTAAAAACTCGCCTTATGGATGATGACATGATGAATCTTTTATTGTATACCATATATACTCACATATAAGATGGGTCCAAATGTAAACAACATAGACCCTGATCTGCCATCACATAATGCACCAGCAGATCAGGGTCTATGTTGTGTGTTCAACTGATTAGTCCTTACAAACTGCATAGACCCAGATCTGCCAGCACATATTGCGACGGCAGATCTGGGTCTATGCAGTTTGCAGTTGTTATCGGCTTATATGCAAGTATATAAGGTAATCTTAATTGTTCTCAAGGCCAGTAGTGCTGTAAACTTCTTGCTATAATTATTCACTTTGAGACACAACTAATCATCAAAAAGAAAAAGTATAGGCAACATTTTGTACAGTGGTCCCTCACTATAAATTGCCCCAATATAACACAGTCCCTTGCATAAAACAGGCATGGTCATGAATTCCATTACAATGAGTGATTTTGTTTCTGAAATCACTACTCCATATATTTTAATTTTAGGTCTTGGCTGATCACAACTCATTTCAATGTAATTTCACATATAAAATATCTTGTCTTGTGTTTTTGCATACATAATACCAGTTATAGCATAATCTTGATAAAAAATATAGCCCAGTATGAGGCAAAAGTCACCAATTATGCCATACCCCTCTTATGAGCAGTAATGTACCCCATTATGAGGCAAAAGTCACCAATTATGCCATACCCCTCTTATGAGCAGTAATGTACCCCAGTATGAGGCAAAAGTCACCAATTATGCCATAACCTTTTTATGAGCAGTAATGTACCCCAGTATGAGGCAAAAGTCACCAATTATGCCATACCCCTCTTATGAGCAGTAATGTACCCCAGTATGAGGCAAAACTCACCAATTATGCCATAACCTTTTTATGAGCAGTAATGTACCCCAGTATGAGGCAAAACTCACCAATTATGCCATAACCTTTTTATGAGCAGTAATGTACCCTAGTATAAGGCAAAACTCACTGATTATGCCATACCCCCTCCTATGAGCAATGTTACAAAAATGGATCCCTGTATAAAATATCTTACTCGCTTGGCTAAATCTAACTAATCAAGAGTAAATGTTAGCAGAAGCAAGTTCTCTCACTTTGTGCCATTCTGGTTGTTGCTCCACAATCCATCGCCATCATAATCAAACACTGGTCCCATGGTAACATGTACATCACCATGGTTCGTGACAAAATCTCTGAGGGCCTTCAGCATGTAACTCCAGATCCCTGTCAACATTTTAGGCATACTAAATATATCACTTCATTCTGAACTGCCAACACTGTACACACTGTCAACATTTTAGGCACTCTAAATATATCACTTCATTCTGAACTGCCAACACTGTACACACTGTCAACGTTTTAGGCATATTAAATATATCACTTCATTCTGAACTGCCAACACTGTATACACTGTCAACATTTTAGGCATATTAAATATATCACTTCATTCTGAACTGCCAACACTGTATACACTGTCAACATTTTAGGCATATTAAATATATCACTTCATTCTGAACTGCCAACACTGTATACACTGTCAACATTTTAGGCATATTAAATATATCACTTCATTCTGAACTGCCAACACTGTATACACTGTCAACATTTTAGGCATACTAAATATATCACTTCATTCTGAACTGCCAACACTGTACACACTGTCAACATTTTAGGCATATTAAATAAATTCAAGAGGAGAAAACAGAAATAGCACACACGAAAACCTTCTTAAATGACTTGATAAACATCACTGACTTAACTTCTTTGTTTTTTTTCTAAAACTTTTGGGTACATCCAAAGTGGTATGTCATTTTAATAAATCTTTTCCTTCCAAGCATGGAACAATAACAAGAGTCTCTAGATGGGACTGATGATAAAAAAGCATGGAAAATAACAAGAGTCTCAAGATGGGACTGATGATAAAAAAGCCACAAAGGATTCTGTAAGAATTCACAAGAAATACATTTTTTCCCGCTTTATATCTTTTTTAAATGCTGAGTACTGAAAACATCTCAGATATTCTAGAGAAAATCCAACATACCAAATTTGGAAACAAAAATATTTCTTATATGTTTGAAATAACATGTTCACAAGCTATAAACGCAATACAATAATTTTAGTCATGGCCCTTGACCTTGAACCTGATGTCACAAATAGAAGATCCTTGAATTTGTCTCAGATACTATCAAGATATATCCACATGCTAAGTTTGGTTTAATCCATAATAGAACATTTTTTTTAATTTATAAAAGTTACTAAACTGGCATTTTTCAAGGTATTCTTCAGCTATATCCATAAAGTGAGTCTGATAAAAAAAATCCATTCATACTTGTTTGTGTTATCATGCTCACAAGCCATCACAGATAAAAACTAGCTTCAAGACCTTTGACCTTTAAATCAATGTCAGAGTACTGACTATTAACTTGTTTATTGAAGAAAAAAATGAAATGCAACATATTGTCCTTATTCAATTGTATATGTACAAGTCATTGTGTTCATAAGCCCCAAGAAGCACAAAAATGCAAGCAGTGACCCATGATTTAAACCTACAAAGGTCAAGTTAGTCTGGTTTCCAAACTTGTTCAAAGTAGTGGGAACAATTTTGTTTGTGGTCAGATCTGCACAATTTTCATTCTGGACCAGTTACATATTGCACGAGACATTTTAGTGAAAAACCCAATGCCACCAATCACTTAAGAAATGTAGTGATAATAATACTTTTTAGATGGCCAATATGCTTGCCATGTTGGAGATCAGATCAGCACCATTTGAATTCAGGACAGGCTACATATTGTTATAGTGCTTAGTGACAAGTCAATGTCAATAAAACTATCCATTTATCAGAAGTAACCATAAGAAGGTTAGTTCATTATAATTTTAACACAGGCCCAAATACACATTGCAATAAGTGTTTTACAGAAATCCTCATGCTGATATGACCATCAGTTCAGAAGAAGTAGTTTTAACAAGATTTTCAAAATAACTGTTGTGGCAGCCAATTTGAGAAGTCGTATCCATACCATTTTCATTCAGGACCAAACAAGTATCATAAGAAATTGTTTGTGAAAAGTCCCATGTCAATATGACCATCTGTGCAGGAGAAGTAGCAACAAGACGACTTTCAACTTGGCCACAATGACAGCCATGCTGGCTGTCAGATAAGTTTTCATTTTTATTTTGGGACTATCTACATGTAATGAAAAGATTTTAGTTACAAAAATCATGCTGATATGGCCATCCATTCAGGAGAAGTAGCAATAATAAGATTTTCAAAATGATCATCATGGTGGCTATATTGGAGTTATGAGGGGCGGCATTTTCATTTAGAACCAACTAGACCAAAAAAAGATGAAACTCAATGCATACAGCTGTATCTCCCGGCCAGGAGGGTTTTCCTCCCAAGATGAGGTGTGTCTTCTGCGAACTCAAGATTGCTATTAAAAAAATTCTGGAACAAAAAAAATTTCATTTGTTTTCACACCTTGCTTCCAATGTAGTATATTTACAGTAGAAACTTCCTATGATCATGTGACTGTGAATCGGTTTACATGAACATGACACTTTAATTGCTAGACAGACAATAACTTAAAAGTAATCATTGAATTATACTATGTGCAATCAGTAGTAATTCAGAATAGATTAAAGACATTAATGAATTATGGTTGGATTACTAAAGAGTTCAAGCAGCATAAAACAATTAACATTACTTAGATTCTCTCTGCTGGGTCAGTTTGGCATAGGTATTTTTTTAACTTTAAAGTTTGTCGAGATGGATTATACTATGTGTGATCAGAAGTAATTCAGAAAGGATTAAAGATGTTAATGGATTATGGTTGGATTAATCATTACTAAAGACCTCAAGTGTCATAAAACAGGTCAGTTTGGCTTCAGTATTATAGTTTGTTGAGATATCAAAGCATGTGTTATCTCCCAATGCTAAAATGCCAAAATCTAAACTGAAATATCACACAAAATTCAATAATGGATGGAAACAGGAATTTCAGTGATTGGAATCGAGTTCAAAGGGACATGAATATGCATTCTGCCATTCCTGTTAAGTCGATTTTAAGAAGAACTTCCCAAATTCAACCCAGACAGCACCAATCTTGAGCAGTTCTGGCAGGCAATCAGCAACCTGAATCTACCCACAGGCAGAACACAACTTAAACTTCTTGGTAGACTCAATCGAGTTGTACTAATATTGCCACATTCCAATGCAGACACTGAAAGGACATCATCTATTTTAAGAAAAATTCAGGCTGACTCCAGAGGAAATCTTGATCCAAAAGTAACAATACATCATCTCCTAATTGTTGAGATCAACAATGATGAAGACTGCCACAAATATAATCTATGCAATGATCTACTAAGAAAGTCTAACAATGCTGGTGCTATATATAAGGACAGTATGAAAGGCAACAAGTTACTGTGAAAGGATTGATGTGATGAGACGATGTGCATATTTTAATATAGAAAAAGGAAATTTGTTCAATATTTGTCATTTTTTGTCCATCTGCATGCTAAAAATTGGGTTGATGAAAATCCTCCTGATTTAAAGTCAAAACTCCTGACCAAATTTTGCAAATCTCTGTCCTAAGCGACCCCTCTCTTCTGTCACATGCATGTGAATGCCAAGTTTCATGACTTTCCTCCAAGTACCATATACTCATAAACAACATCCCATAATATGCCAGCAGATCAGGGTCTATGTTGCTTGTTCTACCCATTACTCCTAACAAACTCCATAGATCCAGATGGCAGATCCGAGTCTGTGATGTTCGCAGCTGGATCCAACTTATAGGCAAGTTTATGCTGCAGCTTAGGAGAAATAGCGATAACAAACAACTACTAATGGACAATAAACAACAGCCCATTGCAAAAGCCTAATGGACAATAAAAATTAAACTTTAAACAGTTTACTCAATGCACTATGTTCTGGACATTGTTCTTGATCAAGTACAACAAGTATGCCATTTTGAGACAAGTAATAACTCTGTTGTAAGCATTCTGTGGTGCTCTGAGAAAGAGAGAGTGAGAAAATACCTAAAGACAAACTTTAATCAAGAGGCACAAGAAATTTTGAACATTTGTTAAATAGTTTAATTTCATTGTTATAGTTTCAATAAAAATTTTCCTGGATACCATGAGTAGAATTTTCAATATTTGTATACAACTCAAGACTGTGATTTGTTAAATTTCTAATATTGTTTTAAGGTGATTCTTTACCATCTCTGAATCCAGTGTACACTGGCACAATAGTGGAAGATAGACTGGCTTCTTGAAGTTCTTCAATACTCCCAGCATAGCCTAAAAATAAAAAATGTCAAACCAAATGATAACCATACTGCACGAGTTGTTATCAACATAGTTTACTGTGAACTAATAGAATAAACCAGACCTATTAATATCTGGTGCATTGTAAAGAGCCATGCTCACTAAAATTTGCTCAGTATCGCCTTAACCTGGGAAACTTGTGTTGGGAAACCTAAGTTCAAAGATGGGTATTCTGGGGCCATGACACTTCTAAATGATGATGTGGAATATTTTAAATTCAACTCTCAGCAGCACAAGCATCATCCCATGTAAAGATATGAAATTAATTGACAAGGGCCATAACTCTATCTAAAATGGAATAGACAAAAAATGGAGTAGAGGAGACAAAACCCATAAAAGGCACATCTACATCTATGAAACAATGTTCACATCAAACTGCATTGTAATATATTGGATGGTTATTGAGCTATGCTGATTACAAGCAACATCCCATGTAAAGATATGAAGCTAATTGACAAGGGCCATAACTCTTTCCAAAATGGTGTAGACAAGACAAAACCCATAAAAGGTACATCTAAGTCTAGGAAACACATTTTTAGCAAATTCCATCAGAATCTCTAAATGGTTCTTTAGCTATGCTGACTGCAAGCAACATTCTAAATTACCATGTGAAGACAAGAATTTGCTTGAGACTGGTACATGTAAGTCTATGAGACAACATTTATACCAAACTGCATCAAAATATGTTGAATGCCAATTACAAGCAACATCCTGTGTGAAGATATAAAGTTAATTGTGAAGGGCCATAACTCCATCCAAACTGAGATTAACATGACAAAACCCATAAATGGCACATTTAGGTCTATAAGACAATGTATACACAAAATTGAAATGGAATATATTGAATTATTGAATGGTTTCTGAGCAATACTGGTTACAAAGATCTGCTGTACTGGAGATTTAAAACTGATGGGAAAAGGGCAGCAGCTTTAAAAAAATTAAAAAATGCAACCTTTAAAAGATGTATATAAATGTAATATGTAATTCACCTACCAAATAGCATCCAATTATGTGTAAGGCTTGCAGAGCTATGGTGGTTACAAGATGTGTGTATGAACAGAAAGATGAATGGATGGATTCATGGCTAAGCTACTAGAGTCAGCATAGATATATACCATATACACTCACCTATAAGTTGGGTCCAACTACAAACAACACAGACCATGCAGATTGGCAGATCAGTAGCTATGTTGTTTGTTCTACTGATTATTCCTAACACACTACTAAAACTCACATCTACTAGTGCATTATGTGACGTCAGAACTGGGTCTATGCAGTTTGCAGTTGGATCCGACTTACATGTGAGTATATGTGGTACAGTAAATGGCCTTAAGTAAGTTACAACTAGCAAAATTCCCAATACTTTTTTCCAAAAGCTGCAAAATTATTAATTTTGTTAGACTTAACTGAATCATATATCAGAAAAGTAAAATTTTCAGTAAATTATGTTTTACAAAGAATACTTACCCAATCACATTAATGTTAGGAATATAAGCCTGCTACCTCTCCTGAATCCAGCCCTACTAAAACAATGAAAATTTGCCCTTTCTGTCTATATCATATAGACAAAGCACAATAACTCTTGCCCATTACCTTTCATTGCTGCCACCAGGTGTTGCCAGTTTTTAAGCCGAGTGTTATACCAACAAGGATGCTCACATGGCAGGGCGGCTGGGAGGTTTTTTAAGTAATGTGATCGGGAAAGTATTCTCGGAGAAACTAATTTACTGACGAATATGTTCCCCAATCACATTAATGTTAGGAGAACAGGTAACAGGAGGAGGGAATGCTAAGCATCCTACCTATACCTTTGGTATCCTTCTAGGGAATAAAAGGCTGGATTCCCTATGTGAATGATAACCTGCTCTCCTAACTTAAAAGTAACACAGTCTAGGGTCACGTGATCTGTGACCCCTATATCAGGTTAAGAAGATGATTATTGGATTCTTCTTACAACAAAATGTCACTGGTGAATCCAGCAAAGCTAAGAGACTGTGTTGACTTTAATTCGGTCTGGTGGTCATCTGGGCTGCTGCCACAGGACCCACCAGATTCAAAATTTGTCTCTGTGAAGTTAAATCCCCCGAGATAAAAACTGGTGAAGGTGTACTCTGCATGCCAGCCAACAGCTTCTATTATATCTTGGATCAAAACATTATGTTCAAAAGTGAGGTTTGCTGCATGGGGCGGATTGGTCTTACAAGACTGTGTGGGGTGGATGGTGAGTTGGAGGGGCAGTTCCCAAGCTGCCTGCCTCTGAACTTCTTCAATTTTGCCCCCAAAGAGTAATGGTGAGCCAAATGGCATCATCTGTAATGTCAGGGCATGATGTGGCTTGAGCAATGTGGAACACAAATATATGTCACATTGTATCAGGTCGAGATTCACAGCAGCAGTCAGTGCATTTGCCATAGAATGGTGAGCTGCCCTGTTAATGACTCATGCAATTTGAGTTATCGCCCCCCAGGCATGCTCACTGCCCAATTTTTCAGCGAGCTGGAAAATTTCCAATGAGACCAAGTCTAACATTGAAGATGTGGCGACAATATTTTGAACCAGCTTCGATGTGGCATGAAACACATTCTTGTCCACTTTGTGAAAAAGCGGGGCAGACATTTGGACCACTGCTAAATTCTTATCCAGAGCTGGGAGTTCAGTATGGAAGGCGTTGGAGTGTTTTATACCAGCATGATGAAAATGTCGCTGGTACTTGCCTTTCGGAAAAGAAAGCCCTAAGATTCCCAGATTACAGATTCTTCCAGACAGACAGTCATTAATCTCTCTAATCTTCGGTGACTAGGTAAGCAGCCAGAAGGATGGAGTCTCTTCTACATCATTGATATCTACCAAAGCTTTAACCTTATAGTCATGTGTGGTGGTAGGAGGTGGAGGGAATTCTGTAGCCAACCACACCCGGTATATCTCTCTTCAATGGCAGCCTTAAAACTGAACTCAGTTTGCTCCATGGTTGGATTTGAGTAAGGCTGCTGTTCAGGAGTATCTTCACACTCACTGTGTGTAGTATCCTGTTCAGGTTCAGCCTTCATATCTGGATAAACCATCCCCTGTAGCACAGATGACTCAATGCCATCATCTCTACACAAGTCATGGTAACTTCCCTGTAGGTAAGCCGTGAACATACTGTAAGTCGGCTCTGCTGGGCAAATTTGTTGTACTGGTACAGATGGCTGGTTCACCAGGAGCATGGTCAGCACAACTGCCAGTCGTGCAGAAGGCGGTCCGGTCTGCACCAGTACTGGCCGTGCTGTGAGCATGGCTGGACGGATGTATCTATCACTAAAATCCCTGTCATGATAGGTATGTGTAGGCGTAGGCCTGGCAAGATGGACTGATCTATCACTAAGATCTCCAAAGTTCTAGAGAGATAAAGCCATAGGCATTGTTAGATGCATGGATCTATCAGTAAGATCCCCACTCTGAGATAGCTGAACTGGCTGGATGGCTGGGATTGCTCTGGACGGTGGTACTGTAGTATAGGATGGGTTCAATGGATCCGTAAAAAAACCCATGCACCTGGACATACAGGCCAAAGGCCATGCTCAGACATGCAGGGGAACTTGTGCCCACTGGGCTGCCTAAAATTGGGGGGACACTCCCCCAATGTGTCAGAAATACCTGTGGAAGTAAGAGAGGGATACAAGAGCAAAATTGGCCCATAATTTATTAATTGTGTCGTCATCTCCTGAACCAGTCGTCGCATCTGTAATTTCGAAGGCTGGCATAGATAGTTGTGACTGCAAAACCTCATCGTATTGCTCTTCCCATTTCCACAGATATAATGGTAGCTGATCATTGTATATGTCACACTTTGGGGGTGGGGCCCAGTAACATCCCCCACAAGGCTCGCAAGAGATTCCATCTTCAGATGAATACTTATTACATCTGTGCTGTTCTTGCACAATTTTCCCCTTTTTTCTTTGCCTTTGGCCGACTTGTTCAAGACAGCTGTCCATACATCTACGGACCATATGGCACACACTCTGCAAGGTAAGGACAAAGTACATTTTGTACATGGCAGACACGACTTATACATGTCTTCCCTGGCCTTGAACTTCTTGCATTTACTGCACTTTGTCAACATGTTTCACTTAAACGACAAAAATGAGACAAAAATTAGATAAATTAACAACATAGCGTGTTAATAAGTCGCTTAACAACACCTGTTACTAACTGACTGAGTGAACAATAGGCAGTGTGCACTATAACGTGAATCACAACATGCATCAATGATAATGTGTTGTACCAATCGGTCTAAATAGCTGAAGTCTGAGAACATGACAAATTTTAAAAAATTGGAAAAATTGGAAAAATAATGTATACAACCTGTCGAGGAATGATTAATACATAATATAAATCCAAATTCCTGGATGGATGGTTAAATATCATATCAATATTGGCATGGATTTATGGGAGGTGTCTTGTATGATGTTGACTGTATGACAGCAAATCTTAAAAGCTTGCAACCTGGTGATCGCAAGGGGAGGTAATGGCCAAGAGTTATTGTGCTTTGTCTATGATATATACATAAAAGACAAATTTGTGTCTTTTTAGTAGGGCTGGATTTGGGAGGTAGCAGGCTTATATCCTAACATTAATATGATTGGGGAATGTATTCAAGGGAGAAACACAATATTTTCAATAATCTGTCCTTCAGTTCACTTCTGATAATTTTGTTTTTTGTTGGTTTTAACACACTGGCTATATCATGACAAGGAAATGGGAGCTAAGTGCCTTTCCCAAGGACACGCCAAGGTGGCTGACCCAGGCTAGCCTGGGCAGGTATTGGACTTCCAACCCTTGGATTATGAGTCCAACACTCTACCAATTGAGCTGCTGCAACTTCTCAACTTCTGATAAAAATAAGAGGATATACAGTAATTATTAAAATTTTAATACAATTTACAAGTTGTACATAATTTCTTATGAGAAGGTTTATGTAACTTGACCATTCAAAATCTTTGGGACCATATCAATAAAGGCCTTCTCAAAATTTCCTATTTGTTATCAAACAAATATTTATTTTTCAATGAGATTTTTTATTCTCTACAAACAGCCAAAATCATATTTCAAAATTTCACTTGATTATGTCAAATGTTGCAAAAATTGTCATTACCTACAGAATGTTAAGGGATTTTAAGAAGTGGGAACCTATTTATGGTAACTTACTATGCCTCTGTCATTCCCACATACAACAAACACTATAGTATGCCAAGATTACCTAATACTGGCATTTACCACTATAATTTCATTCATATGGTATTGTTTCAGTAATACACAAGACATAAATCAATGAAGCATATTACCATTTTCTGTTCATGAAATAAAAAGCTTTGAATTTTTTTATGAAGTGAATGATGTTTAAAAAACCAGTCTGTGACACAGCAAAAATGGCAGCCAATTATCAATGTAAACCTCTTACAGATTATCCAACACTGTTTAGTAGCACCAAACTTAGGATCTACATGTTTTTACTTTGCAAATTGAATATGGTAACCTATTTGATCAATGGATGTCTTGTTTATTACTCAAACATTACCACAGGAACACAGTAAAAGCTATTCCTAGCGATATAATGGTTCCACAGAATGCGATGCAGTGCCTGTGACCTGTGCAATGATGTACTTTAGATATCTAAATGTATCCAACTTGCAAGAACTTTAATATACAATGTAAACCTCTTACAGATTATCCAACACTGTTTAGTAGCACCAAACTTAAGATCTACATGTTATTTCTTTGCAAATAGAATATGGTAACCTATCTGATCAATGGATGTCTTGTTTATTACTCAAACATTACCACAGGAACACAGTAAAAGCTATTCCTAGCGATATAATGGTTCCACAGCATGCGATGCAGTGCCTGTGACCTGTGCAATGATGTCGTTTAGATGTCTAAATGTATCCAACTTGCAAGAACTTTAATATACAATCTTAATATTGGTGATGACATTGACACCCTTAGCACTGGAAAAACCATAGGTGTGATAAAACTTACCTGGGTCATACAGGTGATACAATGTTATGTTTTTATCAGAGTTCTGATATCTCTCACAAACAGGATTCTGCTCCATTGACAAACGATTGTCATAGATCACACATGGCTCACTCCTGTTTCTTAAAAGGTTTTCAACCTGAAAATAAGAAGCACATACATCATCCAACAAATGCTTAGGCAGGATGAAGAAAATAATGCAACAACTATTGAACATGACATTAAAAAGTTATTTTTAAAAATGTTTGGAGCAGAATATGTTTCTTCGATCATACTTACTTGATGACAATATGTTAGGAGTATGTCCACTACCTCACAAATTCAGTCCCCCCAAGCTAAAAAGATGCTCACCAAGTCTTTTGGCTTGTTTTAGAGGCAAAAGTGTGAAAAAGTTGTCTGCTTGCTGAGCTGGAAGTCAGACAACAATGGTCTCTGCAATGGATTGAGATTGACATCAAATCCTGTCAATCGTTAGTTACTACTGGAGTGGATGTGCATGCTCTTCTAGGAATGTAACTTTGGGGATGGCCTGATTGGGTGATTGGGTAAGTATTATTGAAGAAACATATTTTACTATGAAAATTGGTTTCTTTTTCAAATACATACCCAATCATGATATGCTAGAAGAATAGGAACGAGGTGAAGGGAATTACATCCCTTTACCCCATAGCTGGCCTTGCCTCCAGTTTCCTGGTTAGCACATGGTCAATGCCTGCAAATGCCCTGGGATGAAGGGTCTAAAGATTGTGGTTTCAAGACAAAGAACTGATTTCCCATGAACTAGAGTCTGTTCTTGGCAATAAAAGCATGGGCTGTCATAAGATACATCAAACCATTGTGGTGGAGCTGCAGATACTGTATTTCAGGTCAAACAACAAAGTGTTTATTTCTGTCATTCTGCCTGCTGTAGCTGAAGTGACTAGAAAGCAGGTCTTGTATGAGCAGTGAGTTATGGATACCTCAGACAGTAGTTCAAAGGGTACCCTATTCAACCATGTCAGAACCCATGGAAGGTTCTATTCTGGGCAAAGGACCAAGGCCTTCAGTCATGACAAGTCAAAATTTGCAAGAAGGTCCAAGAGTCTCATCATCTTTGTTTTGGTCTATATCCTCCCTAATATGATGGCAACATGTATCTCAAATTGAGCAACAGTAGCCCTTGATTGTCATGGGGTCTAACTTCCTCTCCTCAAAGAGCCTTAGGAGGAAGTAAGCTGTTTGTGGTACTAGGGCTTTTAAGGGAGAGGTGTATCTGCTTGCACCATTGGGAGGAAACTCTCCATTCCTCAGCCCCCACCCCACCACAAGCTTCCATAGTTGTGGGCCTTCCTGCCCAAGCAATTCTGTCCACTATTTCTTTGGAAAACAATTTCTTTGTGAGGGTTTATTTCACATGATCCAAGTGTGCAAGTTAAACATCTCTGTGTTTAGATGGAAAACCTGCATTTGCAATTGTTTCAGTAGGCAGGGAATCTCCACTGCTTGGTTCAGGAAGTCATTAATCAATGAATGTTCCCACTTGTGGGGACAAGTAGGATTAGTCATCACTCTGATTCTCTAGTTTTCTGCAAGGAATCAGAGTGTCTGGGGAAAAGACATTGGTATTGAGACCTTTCCAATTCAGAGAAAGGGCATTAATTGCCCTGACTTTCGAATCCGTGATTGGCAAGTCTGGTGCTTAGCATTCCCATCTTGTCACAAACATGTTCACAAGAGGTTGACCCCAACGAGCACCAATTTGACTGAAGACTGAGCGGTGAATGCACCATTCTCTGTGGATTGGCTGATAAAATCGGTACAATGAGTCCGCAAGGACAGTGTGCCTGCCTGAGATGTGGTGGACTTGAATGGTGATCTGTTGATGGTGACACCACCTGAGAAAATCCAAAACCAAAATGCATAGGTCCAGGGATTTGGTCCACCTTGCTTTCAAATGTAATTGGTGACAGTCAAGTTGTCAAACATAAGAATGCCCTTTCCAGATGTCTCTTGCCACGACAGTGCATTCACTATGGACTTCATCTCCAGGAGAATGATGTGGAGTGAACACTCCTGAAAGGGACAAACCCTAGTCATTTCTTGAAAGAAGGGCAGGAGGTGGGCATCCCAGCCTGTAGTGCTCGCATCTGTGCAGATCGTGATTTCCAGTGGTTGATCCTGCAACAGAGTACCTGCCTTAAGCCAAATGAGATCTTCCCATTTGCTAACATGAGATCTCATGTAGTCTGAAATGTTTATAATTTGGAGTATCAGTCATGACTGGAATAGAAGGATCATTTCCAGGGGTCCCATGAACAGGTGGTCCAAGACAAGGAAATCCACAGCTGCACTGAGAAGACCCAAATGGTAAAGTAATTCCCAAGCTGAGATTTGGATATCTGAGTGAATGGTAGACACTACCAAGATCATTTTCCTTCCACACTTCTAAGGGTGATCAACTTGGCTTAAGAGGGTTTGAACTCCATGCTTGAGCATGTTAACAAATGTTGGGATGGAACAAGAACACATTTGTCCATGTTGATATGGAATCCAAGGCAAAGAAAGAGTGAAAAAAGGGATTCTATGGACAAAGCTTGCCACTGGCCTTGGGAACTTGGAAAAGTCTGTGGTAAAATCCAGCTGAGTTTGTGTTGTTAACAATCTCTACCATGCTTTATGTAAGGAGAGTGTTTATTCTCGCTGCAGAATATCTGCTTGTATGGATCTTTTGGGACATCTATAACGAAGAGATCCCTTGATGGCAGGGGAGAGTTGCTGAATGTGATCTGGAGGCACTCTGAGAGGATTTGCATGACCCATGGGTCATCAGGGCAGAATCTCTCCCATTTCGTGGCAAAGTATTAAAATCTTTCCCTACTGGGATATCAGAAAAAGGCAGCATAAGCAAGGTATCATTTTGTGTGGGATGGTTGTTGGAGAGATGTTGGGTCAAAACCAGTCTTTATTTTCCCATGTTTTGTCATTGGTGACTCTTGGAAACTGTGCCCTTGACAAGGGAAAGTGATTGGAGCAGGGTATCCTGGTCTGACATACCTTAGAGTGGTCCTTCATACTTCCTACTCTTTAAAAAAGAGGGTATGTACTATGTATGTATTGGGTTTAATGGCACATCAGTACAACACTGGCTTTAGCTGCTAATTAAAAGGCAAATTAAATTGGAGGCAAATGTTTTTGAGAGATAAACCTTTCCAGTAAACATAAACAAGTACAACAACAAGATTAATGATAAAAGGTAAAGAAACTCTGTAAAAGATATTTAAAATAAATATTAAGGAAAAACAAAATGTAAATTTATTAAATATAATATCAAAATTTGTTACATAAATCGCATTCCTTCACAAAGTCCAAGATTTTCTCTTGCGGTACATCATCATAAAATTTCTTAAACCGCGTCCACACCAAAAAAATTTGTGTTTCACAGGATAGAA
Source organism: Margaritifera margaritifera (assembly GCA_029931535.1). Lineage (NCBI taxonomy): Eukaryota > Metazoa > Mollusca > Bivalvia > Unionida > Margaritiferidae > Margaritifera > Margaritifera margaritifera. The sequence goes on along the minus strand of JAQPZY010001265.1, from coordinate 1,491,675 downwards.
GTCAATACACTTTACAAGAATATGTTCCACTGGCATTGGACAATAGCAGGGTATGCACTTTGGTGAAGTGGACACTATGAATTAATATAAATTAAAGAAAAAATTTGTGAAATGATTTGGAATTTGGAATAAATGATCTTTTACTTGATATAACTTACAAGAAAGGTTGAGTACTAAGATGAATTGCAAATACTCAGAGACCAAGATAGCACTGATTAATTTATTGTATGAAGTTAGACAACTAAGCACAAATATTTATCTAGGATGAAGATAAAGCGAGATTTAGACAGAAAAACAGGTGAAGTACACTTTTCTGAAGTGAGAAAACTCTAAAGAATCGGTCAAAGTAATGAAAAGTCACAAAGTGGATATTATATGCAAGGCCTTGCAGAAGTGTATGCTGATCAGGCACAATCAGTATTAGTAACTTATGACTGATGGGATTTGGTACCAATCCCTCTATCCAAGTGGAGACTACTCTTGTCAGACTTCCAGCTCAGCAAGCGAATGACTTTTTAACACTTTTGCTACTAAAATATGCCAAAAGACATGGTGAATATCTTATTTAGCTTTGGAGGGCTGGATTTGTGAGGCAGAGGATGTACTCTTAACGTATTATGATCGGGTAACATCTCTGGAGAACAAATATGCATGCAGTACATTGTACATGGCTGAAAAATATCCTAAATTTGCCTATTTGCCCGGAATGCAGATTTTCATAAAACTAAACATAAATCTGAATTTTTCCTTTCTTATTGTTCTGGGCAAGCAACAAAACTTTACTGCCCAGCAAATTTAACAACTGATCATAGGCTGCCAGACAACATTGTTTTTTCATCCCCACATCATGTACTCACATTTGGAACAAAACAAATCCATAATAAATGCACAATAGCAGGTACTTGTCAGTCAAATTATCAAGATTTAGGAAAAACTAACAAACAAAACCCTCTAGCTTCCCACAACAAAATTTCATGTTTTATGCACCACGGATGTTTCACATTTGTACCCACAATCAGACTAGTATAAAAAGAGACTTCCAGGAAAGTCATAACTGACCTCTTTGAGTGGATGGATGACTAACAGACAGTCTAACTTTCTTAGGAGATCAGATATGTTTAGCAATTTCTTGTCTTACACAACCATATCTAGATCTCTTATACCAAAATATTAAAAATATAAACTTATGTTAAGAGTCAACTGTCTTAAAGAGGGCAGTTTTACTCTGATCCAGAGGTAGCCTTGGGCAAAAGTTTAACTATATATTTAAGTTTATTACAATGAAAATTATTTTTTAATTCATGTTAAGTGAGTTTTCACTGTAACTGAGTTAATATTAAAGGAAACCAAAATGCGTGACAAACCTGTTTTATTAAATATAAAATGTCCAGAAAATTATGTATTTACCAAGTTTTGCTTTTTAGAACTTTTGTAAACTATAATTTCTTGATTTCTTTTCCACATTTAACAACTTTATCAATACACAGGATGTTGCCAAAATTATTTGTAAACTCTTCACCAGTGAAAGAAGTAAATGCATTTACCTGTGAATTTGTCCATTCCAGTTATCAAACAAGATGACAGTCAGTTGAAAGCAACTGGAAGTTTTGATAGTTGTTAGAAAATTTGGATTTAATTTGGATATAATTTGATTTCTTATCAAAAAGTACATGTCTTAGCAGTATTTCAGAGTATCTTGGATATATTTTGATTTCTTATGAAAAAGTACATCTTAGCAGTATCTCAGAGTATCTTGATAAAATTTCAAGTTTATGGAACAAATCATAGTCTTTTGTGCCAGATTAAAAAGCGGTTGGTTCTCTGAATAGCCTGCACAAATCTGACAGTCTTATACACTCAAGTTCCTTGTGTATATCCATAATGTGAATTCATCTTCATTATTTACTATATAGTTTAACATCACTTTTCTGTGTGATATTTTTAACAGTTCCAAAATGAACTTTATGACAATAGCGAATCATTAGAAACATGTATTGGCAACAGACCAGATGCAACTTAATGACATCACAACTATATCCATCATGGCTACTTTTGTATCCCACAATACCAACATGAATGTTTGATATTAATCTGCCATATCTTTAAAACTGCTCAACAGATTTGAATAAAATATTGAAAAAAATTTTGGTATTCCCTTCCATTTACCAAGTATATTCATTCAAGGCACATTCGTTTTCTTCAAGTGGGTCCAAATATCTATCTATCTATATATATATACAGTATATGGGTCCAACTATCTATCTATCTATCTATCTATATAGATATAGATATATATATATATATAGTATGTATGCAGGATCTAGAAAGGTGTCTGTTCTCATGGAAGTTGCTGCAAATTACAGGTGACATCCAAAGGTTACTGACCAAGCTTCAATAAACTCGATTGTTAAGTTGTACTGATGTACTGACAAAATTGCTTTCCATGGAAGAGCAAATGTCTGTCACATGAGGCCTACTGGTCAGAAATACTAAAAATAAAGATTAAATCAAAGACTTTTCCTCCATTTCTTTCCACAGATGACAGTCTGTTGTCATGATTAGTGTCATTAAAGAGTTTCATGGGGTAACAAAAAATTAATGCTAAAATTATGAGAAAAACTAAACAAATATCAAAGTTCCATTGGAATCAAGTACACAGCACAAGCAATGGTATGCATTATGAATTCTTTGACTGAAGTTTGTTTCAGTTGGTATCACAAATGGTACCCAGTGCTGCATCTAAATTTGTATGAATGCAAACAGCGTGAAAAAAATAATTCCATATCATTCTTTCCTCCATTTACACAAACAGTATAAATTTAACTGAAAACTGCCGCCACATTGTCCCCTGGTTTCTTCTTGCAGGGGTGCACAAGTTCCAACTTTCCAGCTATTTCCAGTCATTTACTATTTCAGCAATTTATTTTCAACATTTTATTTGGTTTCATAAAAAGTTTTCCTTTTTCCAAAAGGATCTTTTAGTAATTATTTGACGAAAAAACACAGATGACAGTAGCACGCGATTGTTCAAGGGCAACCACCTCTCCAAGGTCACATCAACTTCTGGCCACTCTTTTTGGGTGCCAAAAATGTACATTACAAGAGCTTTGATCCTTTGAATTACAAGCACATTATATGCGTTAACAGAAAAAATAATGGTACCAAATAATTGAAGCACATGTGAAATAAATTGTCTTTATCCATTATTCAGGCTGTTTGCATTAAAACATTTTCAGATGTAGCACCAGATACCACTCATCATGCCATTTGAAACATACAATAGAAATACCACATATTTATTACACAAAAACTTCACTTTCATTAGCATCATGGAGTCGCATAACAAATACTGTAAGTTGTGCTGGGGAAAAACACCATGCAATGCCACTTTAAAGCAACAATAATTCTAGGCAATGTCACTTAGCAACAATAACACTTGGCAATGCCACTTAGCAACAATAACACTATGTCACTTAGCAACAGCAATGAGAAACACTGAGTCTTTGTAGATTTTTAATAAACTGACTCCCATACTCGTTTTCATATGACATAAACATTTATAAAATTTGTTGAATAATAAGTTATGTCACTTGCAGCAAGCAGTTTGTGGCATATATGTTATTCAACTTGTCTCATGAATTTTATATTTACTGTAATAAACATTCAGGAAAAATTCTAATGCTGATCATCCATATGCTGATTAGGCCCCCCTCCCCCATAAATAAATAAGTGGTTCTTGTAACGGTGTGGCAACAAAATTAGATATGGAAAGTTGATTCAAAATTATTGTTTTTTTTATTACTTTTGTTTTAGCCAGTTCATGTTAGTTCACATCACAGTTACCAATAGAAAGTTACCAGTTCAGAGGTGAAAACTGGGCATGGTTGGTACTGATTTATTATTTTTTGGGCATGTGTGAAAAAAAGTTATATGGTCAGGGCCATTAAATTGGTTAATTCAGGTTACTGAAACCAAACATCTTTGGGGGGGGGGGAGAGAGGGGGCTTTGTCTCGACATTCCAATGATCTGAACAGAAAGAATATTTCTGGCCATATGCTTAATTCTTTTCATCATAACCTAATATTTCAGAAAAACAATTATGCAGAAAAAAAAACAATGTCTTTGCAGTGAGTCCAGGTCTTAAATTAACAATTTTTCAGTTCTCAAGACTAAGAAATGTACTCAAAAGATTGAGATAAAGTATCAGCAAAGCTATTGACGATTCCAGCATGAAAATTTCAGATGTGGCTACGGTACAAAATTTACTGTTGTGAATTATAACAAATGAGTTTCAAATATGAGTATAATCCATTTACTTTAAAAGCTTTATTAATCCCTGGCCAGATAATTACAATTTTACCATGTAACATGATGGGGATTAAAAAATCTCTAAAAATCTACTCGCCCAGTCAAGCAAGTACTAAAATTGTGTACTCACCCAGAATAAACTCTTACTCAACCAGCTCTTACATAGATATAAAAGGTGATGATATTAGCAACCTAAATTCAATCATGTGCAAGGTTGTTTTATGAACTTATTCTCTGACCCTTCTAACACCAGTTTAAGTAATTACAATCTGAGACCAGTCTGCTCTCCCTCTGGTAAGCATTTATTAGTACTGAAGAGCGACAGCAATGCACTTGTATGAGCTTAATCAAAACAAATGAAACACAAACTTCCAGTAGAAAGTATGGACTTAAATTCAGTAAACAAAGTCAGCACAATTTTTAGATAGAACATAATTTTCATTAAAGAGAAACACTGGTCAGCCCCAAACTGGACGAGTTACTGGAAAATTCACTTAATGACTGACACTTTTACTCGCCATTTTCAGCTGGGCGAATGAATTTTTAACCCCTGCTTGTATAACACAGAAATGGAGTATACATGTAGATACCTGCTGCTGTGTAAGGGTATAGGATAACCAGTCTGGCATCTTTTGTGTCTGACTAAAACCAGTCAAAAACTGTCGCTGTGGCAACACACAGGTTGGCATGGAAACCTCAAGAGCTGGCTTGTTAAAAGGTGGGGTATATGTCTGTTTTTCACTGGGTGGGATGTAAGCCTAGTGAGAAGAGAAGGTGAATTATTAGTAAAGAATGAAAAAACAAAACTTTTTTTTAAAAAAAGGTGGATTCTTTGTATGTTGTCATTAGAAAACAATAAACCAAACATATACTTATCACATTCCCATCTACCCCTTTGTATCTCCTGGTAAACTGACCTTGCCCTTGAATCAGAAACTAGTTTGGTAGGTTAAAAATAAAGATAAGAAACATGTTGCCCACTCTACACAAATCTATCTGGTCTGTTTTACTTTTCATAATCATCACAAAAAACCCACTTGTGTATAAAAATGTTTACAGCAAAAGAAGCTAATTAGTTTAGAGGTGCATTATTGAGCAGTCATTTACTTATGAGGTTTCATAAATCTCCACTCAGTTTCACTAACCTACATTGGAGAGGGGGAATCAACAATTTCAAAATTGTGGGACAAGAAATTATCTACTAAGGAATCACATTTTAGTAAAAAACATTTGCTTAAAATGGAGCTGTTTGATATCTATTTTTTTTTCCAGTCAAAAACAAAGAATGGCTTGTTTAGTGATAAAGTATGCATTAGAAACTCCATGAAAATAATCTACAATATCTTGCTGTACATAACAAAGCAGCAAAATGTCATTAACTCAAATGTTTCTCAGAAATTCATGAAAATTTCACCTCTGCCACAAGTGTGCAGAAGCAACTGAAATTCTGCAAATTAATGACAAAATCAACAATCTGTGTCAGCAGGAAAGAATTAAATTTGTAGATACTGTACCCATCTTGGATTCAAATGACTTCAAAATTAGCAGACCAAACAAGACTGTCCACAATTCACATCTTGTTTGTCTTTTCTTGAAAAAAACCCAAACTTTGTACAGTAAAACCAGATATCTGACCAATTTTTCCAGAGAAATTCTTTTCTGACTTTTACTGGTAATGAACAATAATCCTGGACTCAAGAGCTGGATTATGTGCTTTTATAAAGATTTCCACAAACTGGCAAAACAAATAGGTCATAACCACCATCATACAAGTTTAAGACAGACTACATAATGCACATACAAGTATGAATGTTAGAACACTTTTATTTGAAATATAATGCATTTTTATGCACAAGAATTCTGTAGTGATATGTCTCCTCACCACCTTCAGAACCAAAAACCTTAAACTGTCACTAGAGAAAGAATGGAAGGTCATTGTGATTGACATTTTTAAGAGTGTGATTAGTCCTTTATAATGAATGAACTTAACCAAGTGTGATGACTGATAATGCAATATTATCACAAGTGGGTCTGAGATTACTTCCCTGGCTGACATCTGATTAACAGCCAAATGCAGTAGCAAATGGAAAAGAATTATGGGTCAGTAGGATGCCTTCTGTGGAAATTTCTTCCAATGATGTTGACTACACATGTTATGACAAAACAAATTTCAAGGTTTCTTAATTTTCTGTATCTTCATCCATGTTTGATAGCACATCAGCATCATTTGTCCAATATTAAAAGGCCTTTGTACTAAGATGCTTTCTGTCAAATTTCATTAAATTCTGTTCAACGTAATTTAGAGATAAAGTTGTTTAAATGTTTTTCTTTTCTTATAACAGCAGCCATATCTGATGACATGTCAGCATCCATTCTAAACATTTGACAGCCCCTCATGCCTGGATGCTCTCTGTCAAATTTGGTCAAATTCTGCTCAGTAGTCATTTAAATGTTTTTATTTTAATTTGTAGTAATAGTGGCCATATATGATGGTGGATCAGCGTCATTTGTACATATCTGAAAGCTCTTTAAGACAGCGTGCTTTTATGTCAAATTTAGTTAAATTCTGTTGTGGTTTTTGAAAAGATGGTGTTTGGACGTTTTGCATTTTTATTAACAGTGGCCATATTTAATGGCAGATTGGCATTATTTGCACAAACTTTAAAGCCAGGATGTTTCTTGTCAAATTTGGTAAAATTCTATTGAGTGGTTTTTGAAAATAAGTCATTTAATGGTTTTTTCTATTTTTAGTAATGACAGCCATATTTGAGAGCAAATTGGTATCACTTATATAATACTGAAAGCATTGCATATCAGATGATTTCTGTCAGATTTGGTTAAATTCTGTTCAATGGTTTTCTTGAAGTCATTTGAAGGTTTTACTATTTTTGTAACAGCAGCAATATTTGATGGCAGATTAGCATTAATAATATAAATCAGAAAGATATTTATGCCAGAATGCTTTCTGTCAAATTTTGTTTAGCATTTTTTTAAAAGTTGTTTAAAGGTAGGTTTTTCTAGTTTTAGCAATGGCAGCCATGTTCAAATGGAGAATCAACCTCACTTGCACAAACCTGAAAGCCCTTTGTGCTAGGATCCTATCTTTCAAATTTGGTTCAATAGTTTTTTTGAGAAGTTGTGTAAAGTTTTTTATTTTTAATAATGTGGCCATATCTGATCTCAAATCAATTATACAAATTTAAAAGCCATTCATACCAGAATACTTTCTTTAAAATTTGGTTGGAATAGGGATCGTGGGTTTTGAGAAGTTTAAAATAGCAAATGTTGACGTATGATGGACAATACATAACACATGATGCACGACATATGATGGATGACACATGCCGAATGGGGAGGAAAAAAAACCTGCAAGATATATGTCTTGCCAATGATTAAAAGGTACAAAAAAACAATAAAAGTTTATTCAAATCACTCATACAGGTTATTACATTACCGGAGGATTTGTACAGGAACAATTCATATTGGTTATCTTCCCTGAGGTCTTCCTGGGATCAGAACATGTGCTATACTGCTTTGGATCAGGCTCTTTAGGAAGCGGGGAGGGTGAACTCAGAATGTGGTGTAAGGATCCAAGTGTTCCATTGTTTGGAGCAGGCTCAATTCCCAACAATTCTGAAAGGAATTTTTACAAAAATAAAATAAAATAAACTGCCATGCTAAAGAAAGCACAAGGTAGTCTAGTCACACTTAGGCAGCACCTAAAATAGCACATAAATGCAAATGTGAGTAGTCCTGTCACACTTTTTATTTTGTATCAATGATACAAGGAAACTAGATTTTTAATTAAGACAAGTTTTCGGGGTTTAATGGCACATCAGCACAATCCTGGTGATATTGTGCCAAGTTAGTTTAGGTATAAAAAAAGTGCACAAAACAAGGACAAAGGCAAAAAAAGGTTAAAATCCTTTTTTTAAAAAAAACGTGATCAAAGTTTTTATATGTATGTACCTACGTATAGGGTTTAATGGCATGTCAGCACATTTGTGGCTATACAGTTTAGGCACCCTAAACAAAAAAGGCATACAAAACAAAGGCAAAACTGGATGGACAAAACCCTTAAACTTCAAAGTCAATTTTTTCTATATAAACCCAACTCTTTTAAATAGTTCAAGACCTTCTCAGCATGAACATCATCATGGGATGCATCCAAGGGCAAAAAGGTTGCCTCTATAAGTCTTCTCAGCATGAACATCATCATGGGATGCATCCAAGGGCAAAAAGGTTGCCTCTATAAGTCATCTCAGCATGAACATCATCTTGGGATGCATCCAAGGGCAAAAAGGCTGCCTCCATTAGTCACCTCTTACGATATGCAGGAGGGCACATCAGGACTATTCTACTGTATATACTTGTGTATAAATCAGGTCCAAATGCAAACATAGACCCTGATCTGCCATCACATAATGCGCTGGCAGATCAGGGTCTATGTTGTTTGTTCTACTGTTTAGTCCTTACAAACTGTATAGACCCAGATCTGCTGGTGCATTATGCGATGGCAGATCTGGCTTCATGCAGTTTGCAGTGGTATCAGATTATATGCGAGTATATATGGTACATCCCTGAGCCCAATGGAGGATCAAATTGTTTATATAAACCACACTTTAAAAAAAAATCCAACACCTTCTCAGCTGAAACATCATCATGGGATGTATCCCAGGGCGAAAGTGTTTTTTGAGGGTGCAATGAACAAACAGCTAAAAATACATAATTCACTCAAGCATAAAAATGATGTCAACATGACCTAGTTTTGGAGTCACTCTTCCTGAGATGTATCCACATACTAATTTTCATGTGTCAATGAAATAATCAAAGATTTTGAGGATGCAGTGAACAGATACCTGAAAAAGTCACTAAAGCACAAAAATTTGATCACAATGTCCTAGTTTTTTTATAACTGAGTTATTCTCCTAGAGATGCATCCACACACCAATTTTCATGAGTGTAGGTGAAATTGGGTCTAACATATATATAGTTCAGATGTAACAAACATATACCGTAGTTGAAAATACAAGCAAGTCAATCATGAAAATTGGTCACATTGACCGAGTTTGGTACGTTTGAGTTAATCTGCACCAATCACCTACAGAAAGCATGTTTACTATTATTAGACTGGGTTAATCCCTGTTATTGACAGTTCATATTGTATGAACAACCAGTTGTATTTGGTGCATATAAAAAAGATGATAACAAACAACACAATTTTTCAACTTTAAATTTAAAAATTATAAAATGTACGTGCCTGGGTATATCTTCATAATTCCATTTGAGTACGCTTCAAAATTTTTAGTTTTGTCCTTCTTTTCAATCGACTGATCTACTCGAGATCTAGGTAAGGGTTGTTCTAAACATACTTGTGACCCTGGGAAAGTACTTTTAATTTGGAGTAATCACCCAAAAATGCAATTTACAATTTTGTATCATTTTCACATTAACTCTTTGAGTAATCAGGGTACCCTGGCATATATTTGTTTTAAAATCTTCTTTCCCTGGGTACCATGTATGTATAAATGGAACAGCCCTAAATTTTTACCTGACATAACGTTGTACAATTCAATATTTTCAAATGGTGCTGTGGTAAAATGTTTCTTGAAATCTGGTCCATAAGCCAAGAATAATGCCTGTAGAAAGAAATATTCAAAACTCAGAAGGATGCAAATACAGACATATAATGAAGAAGAGGATGGGGGGGGGGGGAGATAAAGCTGATATAACATTATGTTAACTAAACCATTTAGATATAAAGACTTGCTGAGAACAATTCTAGGTATTTTTGACATTTTTGATAAAAAAAAAACAAAAAAAAACAAAAGAAGTTGATATGCATGTTATACTTGCTTTTCAATGAAAGAAAAAAAATTCTTCCAGTACCGTATATACTAGCTTATAAGTCAGATTCAACTTCAAAACAGCATAGACCCAGATCTGTTGTCACATAATGTGCCAGCATATCAGGGTCTATGTTGTTTGATCTACTGATTAATAAACAGCATAGACCCAGATCTGTTGTCACATAATGTGCCAGCATATCAGGGTCTATGTTGTTTGTTCTACTGATTAATAAACTGCATAGACCCAGATCTGCTGGTGCATTATGTGATGGCAGATCTGGGTCTATGTTGTTTGTTCTACTAATTAGTCCTTACAAACTGCATGGACCCAGATCTGCTGGTGCATTATGTGATGGCAAATCTGGGTCTATGCAGTTTGCAGTTGGATCTGACCTATATGCAAGTATATATGGTATACACTACTAAACTGCTTTATTGTCATTAAAAACATAAGCTTTGAAAAGAAGATAGCTAACTGAAAACTTTAACAAATACTGTGAATTCTATTGCTGGTACCAATTTTCATGGGTACCAATTTTCATGGATTTTGTGGTCGCTACAAACAATGAATTTAAAGACCCAAATGATCCTTCTGCAAACCCAATAGGACTCTTCCCAAATCTGTGAATTTTCCTATAAATGAATTTAAGTACAGATGAAAGTGTCACTTTTTGCAAAACCATAAAAACTGACAGTAATGAAAATAAATGAATTTTACGTTATTTATTTGACAGTGATAAAAAGTAATATATTTGCAAGTTTTTATGATAAGTATGTTTTGAACTTCACCTGCATCAAATAAAAAAGTATTTTGCAAAACTGCAGTGTCAATTCTAAAAGAAAAAAGTTTGATTATTCAGCCACAAAGAAAACAGAATTTGTCATATTTAGGCTAAAACAAAACTTAATCTTGCCTCTTGAGATTATAAAAACATTCTCATTCTCAACATCATGGTCCTAAAGTTACAAAACTGTCTGAGCACAAAGGCTGAAATTTACATTTATGTACAGATAGTAACAGTAAGATAATGCCAAAAGTTGTGTGATTCTAAACTCACTCTAACTGAAGCTTTAGAAGACAAATGTTTTTAAAATTAGAACATGAGTTTTGTTTTTGTGATCAGAACATTTCGAGACTTTGGGGCCCGGCCCATAGATCATAAAACTTTGAATTTGAGTCTGAGATTGAATTTTCATTTATAGCCAATCAAATGTGATGTTACAAATGTAAAATTCTTTGCAACTGACTGACACAAAATCTCAAGCGTAAACTCAGTCTCAGAGGTTTTATGATCTACAGGCCAAATGTTGTATTTGTCAGCCATTGGCATTAGGATAGCATTAAACAGGATCATGCATGCATCATGTCAGATGAAAATACACCCAAATGCAATCAACAACATGTACCTATTTTTATGTACATAAGAGAATGGAGAAACTGTGTAAATAAAATATCTGCATGACAAACATTTCCTTAGGTTACCTCTTTCCCTCATTTATTTTCACACCCACACACCCTCCAACAGTGAGTGAAAATCAGTACAACTCTACATTTTCAAACCAATTACAGGTGAATACCAAATAAAATTGAGGAAATGAGAGTAGTAAAGGCTTATCACATGAGACCCAAATATGTAAAAGAACCAATAGAAAAGTGGACCATGACAAGACCATTTTGCAGAAAAATTACTTTGAGAATTACCAAGAAGGTGCCCACATAAAGATCTGGTTCTCACTGGACTGCTGCTCATAATAACCATGAACTTAAACTTATTCTTGAACCTAGCTAGCACAATGTTTTTCTGTATACAACTCATGTTCTTCAAGACCTACTACAGGCAGTGATACATTCATGAAAACTTTGCTTATAATGATGGAGATATGCAGAATAACTTGTCCATACCTATAGTATTACAAATTTACCGCATTGCCAATTATACAAAACAGTTTGGAGATGCATGGAATAACTTATGCATACCTATAGTATTACAAATTTACCCTGTTGCCAATTATACTAATTTACTCCATTGCCAATTATAAACATTTTACTCCATTGCCAATTATACAAATGTACACCATTGCCAATTATAAAAAACAGTTTGGAGCCTCAGGGAAACAAACATCATAATTTTGCCTGTGTATGAGATTTAACATGAGATTGGTTTTATCATACCTGTCTCCACTTTATCAAATGAGTTGTGTTCAATTCACATTTTGCTTTCATGCACAAAATGTTCAAAAAAATGCACGACATCTGTCATGTATTGAAAAAAAAAAGGTTCTGAAATTTTAGTGAAGCACATATAGAAAGTTAAGATGTTTTATGTGAGCGAATCTGGTGTGATGCAGCCACCACTATTGTCATAAATTCAGACAAAATATTCCTATGTCATGCCTGCTTTTGCAGTCAAGGTAAACATATTTGTCTTGTTTTAAAAGCTAAGGCATTCAAAATTATTTCAATGCTGTACCATATATACTCACTTATAAGTCGAGTCCAACTGCAAACAACATATCTTGTTTGTTCTATTGATTACTCCTAACAATCTGTATTAACCCTTATCTGCCACCAGATCATGTGATGGCAGATCTAGGGTTATGCAGTTTGCAGTTGGACTTAACTTATAAGCGAGTACAGACGGTATTTAAATCTCACACTGAATACAAAAGAATATCCAGACTGTGTTGTATACTGTATTTATCTGTTCATAATCCAAGGTGAGATGATAATCCCACACTCATTTTTACAAAACTGTAGCAAATATTTACTAAGAAAATCTTGGTGTGACAATAAGACCAAGCCCTGCTTTTCAAAAAATGTATTAGGCATGCCCCCTGGTCTTATTGTGGGAAATATCATGGAAAAACTGCACATTGATCTATGTATATTTATAGCTTTCAAATTCAATTCTGAGTGCTTATTGTTTCTTTCTAAAGTATAAAATGTTAATCATCAACATTCTTGCTTACTTGTACTTCAGGTGGTGAGTCCAAGGGTTAGTGTGCTATAAATATATTCCACTCAATGTTGGGCTTCAAGATACATGATCATTGTCACTGCTATGTAATTTTTGCTATTTGGACTTGTTTTCTTCTTTGTTTATTAAACAGTTTTTCAGAATTACTGACAAAGTCTTGAGATAAATTTAATCCTTAAAAATCAATCTGATAGTCTAGATTCCATGCTTCTACCTGCAAATACAGTGGCAGCCATTTGCATTTTGTGGAAATTTCTGGTGTCATCTTATCTATGAATGGCTATTTAGGATTTATCTAATACACTAGCACTTGCTTGGGACATCATAGAAACTTCCAGAAGGGCCTGTTTTACTAGAATGAATATTCCCATCAGGCAGTGCTATGAATTGACCACACAAAATGGCACTTGTTTACCACAGGCATCAAGAAACGCTTGCACAGAGATATCACAGAGGCATGAAAACAAGCTTACACTGACATGCAATAGAGGCATAGAAAAGTGCTTGCACTGAAATGCAGTAGCGCTATCCAAATGTGCTTGTATGTGGAAAAGGTTCAAGTCAAAGACAAAACCAACAGTGTAGACTTTGATCTGCCAGAACATTATGCAATAGTAGATTTGATTGTAAATTGTTTGCAATTGTGCAAATTAATATAGTTGTGACTTTACATTATTATTCAAGATCAAATTTCTTGCTATAGACAGAAAAAGAAAGCAAAACAGGTATTACATTATCATTTTTTGTAAATATATATGCACCAGCAGATCAGGGTCTATGTTGTTTGTTCTACTGATTACTCCTAACAAAGTGCAAAAATGGAACTAATTTGAGAATTTGCAACAAGTAGAGAATATTCTCAAAATTGTAATATGTCCTTATGACACAGATGCCCTCACCAATATGGTGATATTAAAGAAAGCTTGGTTTAATATATGATGACAAGGGTATAAGTCAAACAAGGACTATAACTCCATCAAAATTTTGTCAAAAAGTTTTAATAATTAATTCAACAGATGCTCCCACCAATATGGTGCTACTGAAGAAAGCTTGGTTCACTATGTAAGGGCAAAGTTCTAAGTCAAACATGGGCCATAACTCCATCAAAATTTTGTCAACAAATGGTGAAAACTGAACTTGACCAAGATATTTGAAATATAAAGCTTCATACAAAATTCAGTTTTCATCCATAAAGTCCATTTAAGAGTGATTAAATGAATGTGAAACTCATGACAGACAGATGTAAAGACTATTTGCTCCATCCACAGCTATGGGTGTGGGGGGAATAAAAAGTATAGTGACATATGTATTTAGATCTATGTTTTTGCACCAGATATGGTTGCTCAGAGCATGCATTAATGAACCCTAAATGGTAGCTCTTCACAGATGTTATGAGATCATTTATTAGACAAATGGAGCATGCTCTCTATTCACAGAAATGGCAGCCAAACATTTCCTTTTAAACTTTAGAGTACATGTACAGGAGCGGTAATAATTTAACCACTTAGAGCATGTGCCAATGATCCAAGATCATTATTTGGATGAATGGAACATGCCCTCTCTTACCAGAAATGTCAGTTAAACACATGCTCTTGAACTTCATAAGATGAAATTTGGGAGCAGGTAATAATTTGGTCACTCAGAGCATGTGTTTAATATCCCTTTTTACTACTTTTGCACTGATGCTGCAAGTCTTTATTTGGGCAAATGGAGCATGATCTCTCTCACCAGAAATGGCAGTTAAACAAATGCTCCATAACTTTATAATATGTGCTTAGGAGCAAGCAATTGTTTGATGCTCTGAGCACGCATTTAGTACCCCTTTTAGGTTATTATGTGCCAATGATTCAAGATTATTACAAGGATAAATAAAGTATGCTCTCTCCAGCCAGAAACGGAAGCTCTCCAGCCAGAAATGGTATGCTCTTTAACCTAATAGGAGTAGGTAAAAAAAAAAACTGTGACCAGTCTTCTTTGTAGGCTGCTACTGAGTGAAGCCAGTTCCTGTTGGTCAAGTGCTTGACCCAGAAACCTTCTAACCAACCTACCAGGTCTCCTCTCATCAATACCATCCCAGTTTATGAATATTTAAAATTATCAGACTGTTAACTGAAGGGACTGTTGAAAACATGAGCACACTTTTGAGTTTAGAAAAGCTATGTCATCCACTATATCAGAATGTAATGCTAGCTGTGGTAATTTGCTGAAACTGAAATAACATACTTTGCACAGATAAAAGGTTCTCTCTTTCTCCTATTATGAATTGTGATAATCTACAGTTAAAAGTGCAGAACCTCCAAACCCAAGAACCACTGACACGTATGATCCTAATTTATTATTTTGATATGACCAAGTAGATGCCTGGAGAAGCATTATTCTATGTTGCACAGATACAAATCTTTTTTAACAAAGAGCATGCTCCAAGCAACTATTAAAGTCAATGCTCTGACTGCAAAATTACAGCATATCTGAGCAGATGCTTGGAACAACACTGTACAATGTAGCGCAGATTATCAAAATCTTTGCACCAAAGAATATAGTAACCTATTATGCCCATGGTCTGATTATACAGTTTTGGAATTATCACACAGTTGCTCAGAGCAGCATGAAACTACCATTTATACTCACGTATAAGCTAGTACCAACTGCAAACCGCATAGACCCAGATCTGCTGTTGCATAATGCGCATGCAGATCTGAGTCTATGCAGTTTGTAAGGACTAATCAGTAGAACAAACAACATAGACCCTGATCTGCCGGCGCATTATGTGATGGCAGATCAGAGTCTATGTTGTTTGCATTTAGACCCGGATTATACATGAGTATATACAGTATGTCATTCAGTTGATCAACATTTTTGTATCAAAGAGAATGCTCAGAGTGATCACTGATATCAATGCTCCAGGAGCAAAGTTTTGGTATATATGAACAGATGCATAAAGCTGCATCAAACTATGTTGCTCAGATGATCAAAAATTTTCTGTCAAAGAGCATGGTGCAAGTGCAAAGTCTTGTATATCTTAGCAGATGCTTGGAGCAGCATTATACAATGTGGTGCAGATGAGAAAAAGTTGGTTGAAGACAGCATGCTCCTGCATCCAAGTATGGGATGCTTGGAACTAGTATAAGAGGCCCATCTGAGCAAATTCTCTGAGCATTAACAGACATGTTTACCCATAAATTTTCCTGTCAGTATTTGAAGCAATATCTGTCAGTACTTTTAGAAGGCAGTCAGTATTTTTATTTAGTGTTTCTAACATCTTAACACAGCACACGTCACCTGTGAAATAGCACACAAATTGTAGATACTATCGAATACACTATAATTAGCTGAAATATGACAAAATCCACAAAAGAATACATCCACACACCAAAATTCTTAATATTATTTACCTTGGTTTGTTTCTCTAGAAAATATGATTTCTCAGCTTCAGTAGGACACAAATCTCCATAACATTTTAAATAAAGCTAATAATCTACGTTTTATATGCTTAAGGAAAACTTGATACAAAACATTATGATAGACACATTGTCACCACCCATCCACTCAGAAAATAATAACTTCATCTAGATAGGTGAAGGCAGTACTATTTATTTCATAAACTCTATTATCAGCATTGCAAACATTTACTAGAATGGAAATGAGCTTCATATATTGTTTTGTACAAAGTTTGTCAACAATATCAAACTGATCCACATTGAATTCAAGTTTTTATGAAGGCTGAGATTATGGGTTTTTAATGGAGATATAATAGGCACTCTTCATCCTGTCCAGCTGGTCATCTGTCCACTCTTTCGTAAAATTCTTTGGTTTAGACTTGAGGACCAATAGAGCCTCAATGGTCTGATTGACCAGTGAGGATCTCTAACACAGCTGAAAATACGTTCACAAACAGCACTGCTAAGAGGCATGGTGAGCAAGCTGAGCATGACATTACACAAGGACTGGAGATCAAGTTCCTTGGTAGAAACAGCCATCCAAAATTCATCTGTTCGGTTTCTCAAACACATTGAGATGTCAACTGACTGGTAACAGCAAAACTGCTCTATGATGGTATCAGTAGTTGCACCTGGTGGTAACAAGCATAGAAATCTTTTGAGAAAGTAATGCATGTTTGGTGATTTAGCTGTTAATTGATTATTAGGATCCACAATGCAAATGTGTTTAAGTAGGGGGTATTGTAGTGGCAGCTTCTTTAAAAGATAGGTGCAGATGGCTTCAAAGTAGGCCCTCACTGATAAATAAAAGTCTGTCATTCTGCTCTTTCGCAGATGATTTTATTCTACTTTGGCCAGAAAATTTCTTGCTTCACCTCCATTTAAGAGGTCATCATCATCCTTTTGTTTCTGTCAATCTCGGAAACAGACCTCTTTCACAGTATGATTCAGAATAGCATCTGGCCTAATAAAATGACTGTAGAGATCATTCAAGAGACTGCAAAGCAATGGCCACACCTCATGGATCATGGGCTTCTCTGCCTGTAACTTCAGAAGGACTTTTTCGAATGCCTTGATATTATAGCTGAGAAATAAACAATATGAATGAGAATGAAGGAACTGGAAATCTCATGAATCTTCTGTGCAGAGTAGCCCATCTCTTCAGATTTTCCTGGTTTTTTCTTCTTCTGCTCTTCATGGAAGAAATGCTTTAATGGATCCCAATTTTCAAGCAGTCTTGCAAGTCATCTGAAAAACAAGAAGGCAATGAATTTGAAAAACTGCATAAATCAATATATTTATAAAATTATTCTGATCAGAAATTGACATTAAGGTCATTGTCAGTATATTATATTAAATTATTTA
The DNA here is from genome assembly GCA_029931535.1 of Margaritifera margaritifera. Taxonomy (NCBI): domain Eukaryota; kingdom Metazoa; phylum Mollusca; class Bivalvia; order Unionida; family Margaritiferidae; genus Margaritifera; species Margaritifera margaritifera. The sequence goes on along the minus strand of JAQPZY010001265.1, from coordinate 1,473,737 downwards.
AACCTTACCAATGTACATGTAGCTGAAACATGGAAATGATTATTACAGTGTAAATGAATTGCTGGGATATAACTGATGAAATTACAAAGAATATGACCAGGAAGTCAACAAATGTGAACCTTTTTTACATTCAAAAAACCAAGGGCAGTTTGCTAACAAATATTGTGAATAATAATCAATCAGTGTCATACCTTCCAATGCTCAGCCATCTGGTTCTTCCATGCTTGAGCATCTTTTTCTGTTCCATGTCACATAGTCCCTGAAGATCTTTCAGATTTGACTGCCGGACTGTACTTTCTTTTAAAAAAGTAAAAGATGTCTACCAGGACCTCATCATTTGGTGGCAGGCACTCCGCATCTCTTTTTGCTGCAATATGCACTAGGTGAAGGGTGCAGGCAGACAAGAAGACTTCAGGCTGTTCCTTCTCCACAAATTATAAAACTCCTTTCTTCTTCCCAGTCATTATACTGGCATTGTCAGATCCAAATGCAATGCAATTCTTCCATGGAATCCCACGGATGGAAAGCTCTTTGTGCACAAGCTTAAAGATATGTTTTACCTGAAAAAGACATACACATCAACAATCAGAAAATGCTAAATAATGAAGAGATATCAGAGAAAATAAAATTTACTGGAATTTTGACAGTTTATAAACTCATATTCAATACTGAGAAGCCTATTTCTTGTCATAAATTCTTCAGTTCACTCTTAAGTTTTATAGATAATGATTTAAAGAAACTAAGCCAACAGCCTGATTATCATTAACAATACTCCATCTCTGAGCAGGTGTCCTTTTGTCCTTTGAAAGGCATACCCTTCCCCACCCCCAAAAGTATTTGTAAAAAAAAAATGTAACTAGAAATTGAGTCTCACCAGTAGCAGAACCTTCACATACAGGTAGCGCCAATAGCTCAGAGCTGACCTGTGTAGTTCTGACTGCTTGGTTCAAACCACAAGAGGAAACTGTGTCTTGTCACCTTCATTGCTGCTGAATGGGAACTTTTTCATGCGCACATTTAAGTCACTTATCTGAAGGGGTGACATTTCCTTGATAACAGCAGTTTATTTGTTGTGACAGCACCTTATTCCTGAAGAACAACAACAACATTAAAAAATAGAAAGGAAAAAATTACAACTACCAATATCAGTTTAAAAACTGATAGAAGCTACTGAAAGTTTAATATTATAAAGCCTATTATTCACCCAATTCCTTAGAAGCATTAAGGAATGAAGAAAAAAACCCCAAGTATTTCAGACCTTACCCCAATATCTGCACAGCCACACTAGCCCAAGCCATTAATGACTCGAAAAGAGGATTTATGTACAATTGTAATAACATGCATAATCTGAATTTTCAAAAAATAGATTACTTTTACCAGAAGGATACATTGAAATCATTGCATTTAGTATCTATATGTATGAAATTCTACAGCCACATTCCATTTTAATAATTTTTTTAATTCAATAATATTCATGGAAATATTTAATGTTTAAGCAAGTTTTGCAGCTTTCATACATCTAGCATACACATCAGAATCGTTGCTTATAGTTTCGGGAAGTGGGGGGTCGATTCTTTGACCTAAAACCATGATTCTCGAGTTTCTATTTTAATTTTTAAAAAAAACAAGAAGAAAAAACCACCCAGAAATTTGGATCTAAAATGAAAGAAAAAGGAACCCACCTCGGTCTAAGGTGCCAATTTAAATGATGTGCCATGCACGAACGTGCATGCATCTGTGTTTGTGAGAGAGAAAGAGAGAGAGAGAGAGAGAGAGAGAGAGAGATTCTAATACCTTATTCAATTTTGGAATCTGGGATTTCATTGCTTCCATTAACTTGTCAGCCATGTTCAATGACAAATTCATATTTACGATCAACTCACAAAGCATCGCCTCAGCACGTGTTATTTGCTTGTGAAGTTTGTGTTGATCACTGACTTCCTTTGCCTTCATCATGGACAAAATATTTTTTATTTCCCTTCACTACCGATTCTTATTTTGCATGATTTTCTGATTCCACGTGCTTTGAACAGTCATTCTTCACACCATGTGCACAAGAAAAGTCTAAGTTGCAAACAGTCCAGAACACAAAATGTTCTCCTTCAGACAATGGTTTAAGGCATGGCCACAAACTGGTAGAAAATGTTGTTTTCTATGTTTAGACTTTCCATTTTCGTCTTCAGTTTTGTGCTCAAACTTTCTCTTCTGTGCCATTTTCTTTGTTTAAACAACCGGATGTTCAGCATGTTAAAATCAGTGACATGACACAGACCACAGACGCGGACTGAAGAGATGATACAACGAAATGAAATGGAACAAAAACGGCTTAAAAAATGAATTAAATTTTTTAAAAAATAAATCCAACCTCAAATTGTATTTTCAGACCAATGAGAGTATAACCGTACCGATGGGCTTTATTCCGTACAAATACGGTGAAATACGGACAGGTAAACAGGTCTGCATTAATGCATTTCTGTGCTCTCAACTACAAATGTTTGTTCTTCTGAGTTTGTGCCACACAGCCATTTTTAGAATACACCCAAGCATAATTTGGTGGGCAGGAGCAGATGTCTCATTACCAAAATGGTAACACAGCACATGATCTCACATCCTAAATAAACTTACTCATAACATCTTCATGGGTGTGCCAAATATGGTTATTCAAATACATGCTCTGAGCAGACAAAATTGGTATACAAAAAATACCAGATATTTGTGAACAAGCAGCAGTTGTTTATGATAAAAATATTGATTAAAGCACAAATTTATTATAAAAAATATTAGTTTGCTATAATTTAGTACAGATGAATAATATGTTCACATGTCATCTATTGTACTCACATGCATACTCTTGTAGATGTTGTCATATCCATGATTACCAGCAATACAATAACTGTTCTTGTCACTGAAATTTGGACAATCACAAGATTATTAAATGTAATAGGGATGAACATTTTGCAAATAAATAAACATTTTCAAGTCTTGTCTTATCAAAAAAGCCTGCCTCATAATAAATGACATGAAAACCAATGTATGTCTATGTACATGTTTTCTCTCTATATATGTTTAAAATTACTTCATGTTTATTCCTTGAGTAATGATTTTTGTGGATTTTGTGATTGTTACAAACCACAAATATAAATACCCAACATAAAATGTATTTGTAACAAATGCAATTTGTGTCAGAGACATCTCAACATTTTTTAATACCAATAAAAAGGAACAATCCACATATACTCACTTATAAGTCAGGTCCAACTGCAAACTGCACAGACCCAGATCTGCCGGTGCATATTTCACTGTTAGATCTGGTTCTGTGCAGTTTTTTTTAGGAGTAATCAGTAGAACAAACAACATACACTATGATCTGCCAGCACATTATGCAACGGCACATCAGGGTTTATGTTGGTTGTAGTTAGACCCAACTTATAAGTGAGTATTAATGGTGCAATGCCCATCAAAATAGAAGTGTTCAAAGTATGTTCAAGCCAATGGGCTAAATTTTACTAAACATTGAGGTTTTACATGACACTGTGAGTATCCTCAAACTAGCATGCTGTTGTCTCTAAGAGACTTAAGGGCCTCACTTCTTTTTGGCTTGTGATTCATCAATGGAAACAAACTGCAAAAATCCTTTACTGAGCCTCAGTAATGCAAACACACACACACACACACACTCATGTATCCAAATAATTTTCTGTACAATGCATCGCCTGAAAGTAATTTTCTATGTTCTGTTGAAAACTATTTCATTTACCTTCATACCCATGATTTTGATAATTGCTTTGTTTTCATGAACTTATAATCCAACTATTTTATAATGCGTCAGCAGATTTTAGTCTATGTTGTTTGTTCTACTGATTATTCCTAACAAACTGCATAGACCCAGATCTGCCAGCACATTATGTGAGGCCAGATCTGGGTCTGTGCAGTTTGCAGTTGGACGAGATTTAAAAGTCTGTATATACCATAAATATTCTCTACCAAGATTACAACCAACACTTCCATCATTATCTGTTGCTCTAATTTTTTCAGAAAAATAAGACCTTACATGACTGCTAATTTCATATGACATTTCAAGATCAAGATCAAATATATTCTATTGAAAGAAAACTTTCAAAGAGATTGGACTGCAAGAATATCTTATTAGTGCTCTCTCTCAAACACGATGGCTACTTGGAAACATTATGCTGCAAACACTCTATATGTATATACATTCAAATACAAATCATTACTCTAAGTAAATGAAACCAGGGCTGAACAAATCCCATAGCTTGACATCCCAGACTATTAATTTTCTAAGTCAGTCAAGTACAATTTTCCAAGTCACTAGTCCGGAACAAGTGCTTTTTTCTCCAATTTAAAACAAAAAAGTCGTGTAAGTGCCTATTTTCATGCTATAATCACTTTTTATTTTATGCTACCGGTAGGCAGTGAAATACTGGATTTTCTGAGTGAAATAAATATGATATTTTTTCACTGGCCGTCAATAGCCATTGATAACATTATAAGGAAGAAATGTCAAACTTTTCTGAAGATGCTAGTGTGGTGTAATGGTAAAGATGCCCACTTCGCATCCTGACGAACCGAGTTCAAATCCAACAAGAGACAATTTTATTTTTTTTTCATTTTCTTTTTATCTGCTATTTTTCCTTGAATTGGGAAGGAGCATTATGTGACTAGATATTTTATGTGCAAATATACACAAAACAGAGCAGAATATAAACGGTAAACTGCTGACATTATCACGCGGGATGCAGTAAGAAATCAGCTACTTCAGTGTGTTATACAAATTGCTAGACAATATGCTTGAGCATAAAATAAAAAGAATATTTGCTTGCTCCGAGTGAATAACGGATATATTTCATCTCATGGGTGAAAAACTTTATGCTAGGCAGTGAAATACTTTGGCTTTGCCACTTGTGAAAATACTGAGTTTTTCACCCACTCGATGAAATACATCCGTTATTCACTCATTTCAAGCAAATATCCTCTCTATCTACCTTTATCTGGCCATTCATGTCCTTCAGGCATATTGCATGCTTGATTCTACCCCTCTCCATGTATTTATTTACATCCAGTATCACACCTACCAGTGGTCATTGATAACTGTTGCATGTGCGCATGTTCTATTACCACTTGACTGCATATTGGGCTAAGCAACCAAATTATTGGCCAATCAAAACACATGCAACAACACAAAGCCAGCAGGATTAATTAACAGAGTTTTAAACAGCCTCATTGTTAACTCAAACCAGATCTTCACAAATGACTCACCCTTTGATTTTAATCAAGCAAGTCAATCCAATTAAATTAATGAAAGGCACTTTACTGACATTAGTATCAGTTCCTTTATGAACTGATTAATTGGCAGTGATGATTCTTTAATTTTTAATTGATTATACACTGGATTAACTTCCATGTCTGATATTTTATTTGAAGCAAAACAATTATGCTAATTAAGGAGCTGCCTCTGCTCATATTTAAAGGACAAAATGTATATTATGATGACTTTATAAGTAGTTGTCAAGCAAGGTGATATTTTTACTATGTGGATAAAACAAGTTTACTAAATTATTTTTGCAAGGAAGTTAATAAGGAAGATTCAAAGAAAGAAAATTCATGTAAAAGTGGAGGGGTAAAATGTAAGACTGCCACTGAGTGTGAGGTGACTATTTCTCCAAAGAGACATAAACCAGATTCTGTGGCAAAAAAGAAAAGAAAGTAAATAATGACATTACTAAGAGACTGATAAATTTTCAGCTGCACTGGGTTGATAGTTATCCATGGCTTGAATTCACTGACTTAGAAGGAAAAATGTTTTGCAGTTATTGCAAACAATATCCCAAACTGGCACAGATTGGAAATTCAACCAGTGTATTTGTCAATGGAACTGACAAATTCAGGATTGAACCAATCAAGTCTCATGACAGTTCTGGACCTCACAAAGCCCGTGCAGCACAGTATATGCATGACACTAGCCAGCATGTGCAGAAAATCCCTGAAGTTAGAGTTGGTGAGACTCCACTAGGAAATGCGCTTTCATAACTAAATGAGACTAAAAAAAATAAAAAATGAGAGCTTTCTTTAACACAGCCTACAGTGTAACCCATTACGGAAAACCATTCTCTGATATGGAAATGCTGTGTGCACTCCAGGAGAAGAATGGTGTTGAACTTGGTGCTAATTATAAGAACAGATTCATGGCAAGAGACTTCATTCTATCAATCGAGGGTCCGGGGTGGCCAAGTGGTCTGAGGCACTTGACTTTACAGATCACTCACATCGCACATCTGTCCACATGGGTATGTGAGAAAGCTTGCAAGTAGCTTCCTGTGGGTCGGTGGTTCTTCCTGGGGTCTTCCTGGTTCTTCCTCCTTCATATACACTGGGCACCATGTATTGCCTATATTGTGCTGAAAAATGGCATTAACCCCCACAAAACCAAACCAATCAATCAATCGATCTAGTCTTGAGAGAAGAAGTTAGGGAAAGTCTGAATTCCATTCAATTCCTTTCCATTCTAGATGATGGAAGTACTGATGCTACCATACTGGAGGAAGAAATAGTGCATATAAGAGACCTGGACAATGGAAAACTGAAAACCTCTGATGTAACAAAATGTATGATATCAACCTATTTTTATGAAAAATTTAATTCTTTTAAGAAATAAATATGTTGTAAATGATTTAGTTTGTGCCTTCTATAGATTAAAGTGCATACATCTCATGAAATCTTGACAAGTGATTTAACTTTTGGGACAAGTGAAAAGATAGGTGGGACAAGTGAATTTTCTGAAACCACATTTCCTGAACAAGTGGATGAAAAAAAATGTGCTCAGCCCTGGAAACATTATTTACTATATACACCTAGAATTAAAAATTGTTTGAATTAAATCTTTATGTTCGCAAGCAGATAAATATAAGAAATACCTAACAAGAAAAACAAAAACATAGTTGTAATTGCAATTGTGTCTTAACTTACTAATTCATACTTCTTACTTACAACTGAGTACATAACTGAAAAGTAATTTAAAAAGAACGTACAAAATGAGTTGAGTACTATCCTTGTCTGCGATGTTAAAAAATGTATGCACAGAAATGTTTTAAACCAATATGAATGAAAGACACAAATTGGAAAATTCAAATTCATTCTCCCCACCTCCCAATCTCATAACTCCTAACTGGTGCGGCAACCAATCATCATCATCATCATCATTTGTAACTCAAGGTTAGATCTAAGGCTTTCTTACTCAGAGACAAACCAACGAGCTTCCACATCCATTATAATCTCGCCAATTCTCCTGCTGTTGGTGTAATGGTGGCGTTCAGGGATGTTCTCCTTAGTATATACATTTAGGTGGGAACTCTTACACTCTAAGGAGTCAATCACACTCTGCACGGGTACAGCTGAAAAATTGACACATTAATAATGTAAGCTAAGTATTACATCTGTATTATACCTCAATAACTAACATTAATGGTACATTCTTTACATCACTATGTATATCTGCATAAACCTACTCTTACATTTTTAAAATATAATTGTTGTCTTTCTCACATTTGAAGGGTTCTTTGGTTTCATCTGGTTTGGTGTTTTATGGCACCACAACACAAGGAGGTTATTTATTTAAAAAATCGGGACTTTTTCATCTCATATGACCCAAAATAAAATTCTCTTCAGTATAGCTAGTTATTTTGTCATATTTTTAAGTTAGACTCATTCTGCACAAGTTCAAATCCAGTTTGTGAACTAGCAAAAATGCTTAAAAATAGTCAAAATAGCTGTCAATTGAAGGAAGTTCCAGATTTCCAAGCAAAGAGAAGAGAAATGAGTGCCCCCTTATCAACCGAGGCATGCCACGACCAATGTGTTGTCTGTGATGACCATAACGCAAATGTGTCTTACCAGGTTGATTCACCCCTGCAGAGCTTGAAAGCCTACATTTCTAGATTGTTCATATGTATGGACAAGTCCTGCCTAAACTACAATCCCTGAAGGACTACCTCCTTTGGCTCTAGATGAATACCCTATCCAGAATCTGAGCCATCGGTATACAGGAAGTAGTGAGGTTCTGTTGGATGAATTGTAACTCCTATCCTGATTCCTCCATCAGCTAAGGTGGTGGCAAAATTTGGATCCCAATGAAATCCAAGCTGAAAGGGGGTCCTTATGAGGTCTCCAATTTGCTAATGGTAGAAACTGGAGAGGCCTCATATGGTGTTTTCATTTGGGAACTAGATCTGCTGCCACATTCTGGGTCCCCAGGAGAGAGAGACTTAAGTCAACAGACAGTGAAGTCCTCCTAAATACCCTTGTTGTGGAGGAGAGTATCTGCAGGATCTTGTTGGAAGGAATGCAAACCATCCCTTGCTTTCCCCATGTATGTGAAGTTCTGAGAAGAAATTAGATCCCATATATACTACTGTCTTCCAAATGAGTGAGAAGTGTCTGAGTAAGATATGTCTCAGAACATTGCGGATCAACCAGTTGTTGAAATACTGGCTGATTGGAACATCCAACAATCTTAAGTCAGCTGCTATAACTCCCATCATCCTGGTTAAGATTTGGGGCGAGGAAGTTAGGTCAAAGAGAAGAGCCAAAAAATAGGCCAAAGTGAAGAGTCCAAAACTGAAAGACCTCCTTGTCCAGACAGAACCACAGGGATTTCCTATGAGATGGAAAGATGGATGGAGATGTGAAGGTATACATCCTGAAGGTCTTTGTACACTGCCCAGACATTTGACCATATGGCATTTCTGACTGAGGCTGATGTCTCTATTTTGAAATTCTTTTCCTGAATAACTTGTTTAAGGGGAAACAATCAATGATAAGGCAACCCATACCCTCCATTTTTAATCCAGAAAGGTCCAGGAATAGAATACCAGACTTTGAGTATTTGACACCCTCTCTACTGCCCTCTTCTAGAGAAGGGTGAACACCTCCTCCCATAAAGATTCCAGATCAGTTTGGTGAAAAATATGGGATCCATGACAGAGGTGTAGGGTTTTCGAAGCAAAGCCAGTAACTTGCTCTAAATGTGGAGAGGATCCAGACACGTTAGATCTGAAAAGTGGCCCAGCCTGACATACATAGGAAAATTGTGAAGAGGGGTACTTGACAAGAGAGTGAGCTATATTTTTTTTAGGACTGATGACCTCCATCCTTAGGTGGGGGAGGAGGTGTCCATAGACTTCCTGGTCTGGCCATTATGACCACCACATTTAGCAACAAAAAAAAAAAGGGGGGGGGGGGGCAAGACAAGAAGGAGGTCTTAAGGGAGTCTGTCATTTCCACTAGAACCCTTGCTGGAACCCCTGCTTAAAGCCCTTATGTGAGGGACCCACCAACCCCTCAGACTGAGGGTGCTTTTTCACTGACTGAGCCTGCCCTGGCTGCAAGGCCAAGGACCAGTACTGTTGATCTTTCAGATACTGCGATGTCACCATGGGGATCAACCCACTGACCAAAGATTTCACGTCCAGTGGGACTGCTCCAATAGGTTTTTCCTGTGGTCCAGCAGGCCCTAAAAAAAATCCATGGTGACATCCCTATGAAGATATAGTAGCTCCTCAGAAAGAGCCATCGACAGTCGGAGCAAGTGTTGTGCTGTTTTGGCTATGGCCTCCATGAATCTCTGTAGGGCAGTCAGAGACAAAAACTGCTCCTTTAAAAGGTTAACGGAGGCAGTGGAGAAAAGGTTGACATGCAAGGCTATGGTGACTAAAGTATGTGCCTTTAGTTCCATAGCCTTGAGCACCTTGACAGGTATATGTGAGCTGAGGTCCTGTAGAAATACCCACTTGAGATTCTCCTGAATTCAGGCCTGGAGGCTTATGTGGCCAAGCAGATGAGTGGCCCTTGTAACTCCCTACTGACACCAGTGGCAGCAGATGAGTGGCCCTTGTAGCTCCCTACTGACACCAGTGGCAGCAGGGTAGCAGAGGGGACTGACCAACCCCTCTGTTGTCTGTTTGCCTCTTAGCCTTGTGCTAGTCTATGAGTGATACCCTGTACCACAGATGAATGGAGAAGCAACAGAAAATCTGCTTTTTTGTGTCCTTGAGAGCATCTCCAAGCTGGAAAGAATTCTTGTATCCAAAGTCCTGGAAGGTTTTGGACACAGCTCCAGGGAGAGAAGGTGGTAAACTTTATTGACCACATTATCAAAAGTCTGGATATCCTCATGTTCCATCACTTGTCTGGCACAAGACAGAGATGGGGACAACAAATGGGGTGAAGGCACCAACTCAAATCGAGTTGCCTTAAACTCATCAGAGTGTACTAAATTCGATATTGAAGCTGACAGGGGGAGAACCCCATCGGCCAGATAGCAGGGAAAACTCATCCGTGGCACCATGTGGGGGAAATATGAAGGTCCTGGCCCACATCATGGTGAGAATCCCCAAGCCCTGTAGGGATTTAGGAGAAACACAGTAATGACCAATTCCCTTTCCCTAGAGGAGACAGAATTCTTCCTAGTACACAACTCCCAGTAACTGACATCTGACCTGCACAGTAAGTCATGCCTGGTGTCTAGACCTGGCATGCAGTGACCAGTATCTGTAGCTTTGCTTGGTGACTGGTATCCGTAGCTTTGCTCTGTGACCAGTATCCACTGCTTTGCCTGGTGACTGGCACCTCGTGCCTGGTGGCTCAACCCTGCACATGGTGCCCTGAGCCTGGCCACTGGTCAAAGACCCAGAGCTCCCACTTACAAACAATTTTGCATAAATTATTCAGATTTAACAAAGATGACACAGGATATGCTCTTATTGTGTTTATTTTTGATGCAGAAATCAAACAAAGGTACTGGAACAAAACTATGTTGGCATCAAAAGTTTCAAGTCATTTCCCAGCTTTGCTGACTGTCACGTGGATTCTGTTTACTTCCCATGTTCATGTGCCAATATCCTTCAAGGCATGTATTAAACAAGCACCACACATTAGTGAAATGTTTAGCTACCCTAATCCACAGTGTGACTGTCAGTCAATTGCTAATATCCCTCTAGACAAGTACTGAACAAACACCACATTTTACATGGTTTCCAAAGTTTATGAAACAAAAATTTCCAAGTCTTTTCCAATTTTTTCCCCTGGATGAAACTGATTTTTTCAAGGTTCACTTATGATATTTACTGAATGAATCAAAAACATTTTGGCTCAGAAAACACACATTTTTAAAATCAAAAGCAGTTTCTAATTTCTAATTTGAGATTCTCCAATAAAATCTGAATTAAACACATGACAATGTACTAAACCACAGGATGTATCACTAGAAATAAGTATAACTACAACTACCATGTACTCATTTAAATTTACAGAATAAAAATGTTAACTTTACTCTGCTTAACTGCATATGTTTGTATGAAGAAAGTTGTTTTAGAAAAGGGATGTGTTAAATTTTGAAGGAAAGAAAAGCCTTCCTTTGTATAAAAAAATAAGGACTCAATTTTTTTTCACAGTCTACTTATGTCTGGTTGGTACCCTAACATCTATTTTCAATGTAATCCAACTATGGACTGTATATTTAATGGAGTCATTTTCAAGGATGCCCCAAGCATGGGATTCTGCATTGAAATTGCCCAAGCAGTTGGTACATTTCTACATATTTAGCAAGGTCTGATAGTAAAATTCACCACAAAGTTGGGGGTGGGAGTGGTAGTGAAGGTTACTATCGATGCCATGTTCCCAATGCGAACTACAAATTAATAAGCAAAGATTTATCACAGTACATGTTTTTAAACTTTACTCTACTGTGTGACTGTCAGTCAATAACTTATATCCCTCTAGGCAAGTACTGAACAAACACCACAAGACTGCGATATTTTTAGCAACCCTACCCCACTGTAACTGTCAGTCACTTGCTGTATCCCTCTGGACTACTATTACTATGACAGAGCAGTTAATCAATCTGACCAGAGTGCAGCCAGAAGAAAGTAAATAATTTTCTTTTTCTGGCTAAAAATTGTTTCATTGCTTTTTAGGTCTTAGTTTTCTTTATTTATATCTTTAATCAAAACAAAAAGTAATAATATAACAAACTGTTAAAGTACAAAGTAAGATATACAAAAATAAACACCAAAAGCAACAATAAATAATCAATAATGACAATTTTCTATTTATTTTTCTCTGGAAAATCCTATGTACATACTAACACAATTAGTATCAACCATCAGCACTGACTCTTAAAAATATGAATGTGACTCCTGGATTTGACAACTTAGGGGTCAATTACCAGAGGGGCAGAACTTGCTCTGTGGTATTGCTGACTACCTAGAAGTTTCCACTGATCCCTCCCTGGACTGGCAAGGTGACAACTTCCTTGTACCAGAAAGTACCAATGACCCCTCCCTAGAATGGGGTTGGAGGGTGAGGGTCCATCCATGAAGAGGACAAATAAGACTCTTCAATCTTCGTACTTCTGTAAGAGCAACAGCTCTCAGCAAGATCCCATATTTAACCTGCACACAAAACACAGAATGGGCATCCATCCAAGCGTTCACACTTGGTGCAAGCTAAGCAAGTGGGGTGGGTGTCCCATGATGTTTTATAACCGCACTTGCCAACTTGTGGCATTGCTGCATAGCTGAAATAAAATGGCAAACAAACAAACACTAACCCTAACACTGGTATCAACAGTGATTACATTTATGGTTGCATCACTAAAATAGTATGTGGACAATATACAATAAAAAATCAATTAAATGACAAAAGGGACACCAGTAAAAAACTAAAAATGCAAGGACTAGGGATTAAAAGGTCAAATGCAATTGAAAAAGGATAATACTAAATGAATTGATGGCAAAAGATACTTAAATTAATGACAAATCTCGAAGGCCTCAAGACAAGTGTGTTACCAACAAAGTCCAAAGAAAAGAAGGATGATATTCCAAATGATCGAAAGTGACTAAGGCTTCAGACTGGGACTGTGTTGTTTTTGTTCCAGAAATTGGAGGAGGAAATTTTTACCTTGGACTGGGGACTAGCGTCCGAAAAAGAGATAGCAATGTAATAAAAGCAGATAATGTATTAATGCTATTAAATCTAACTTTGAGCAACGTAATTTTTTTCTTACAACATATCAATGTGTGCCTTTTCCACATCAGTTGAGCTAATTCTAACCACTTTTAGAACTGTGTACCAGAAATTTGACATTTGGTTTGTAGAGGCAGTGATCTCAGCTTCCAGCTTTTCAAGTCAAAATAAAAGAGATACTGCAATTACATAGTTATTTACAGATGTATTTCAGTAATGTTTTACTTTCATTATGGACTGAAATAATTGTAAGTATATACGACAAAAAGCTGATCGCTACCTATTTACCACACATATTTCCGCAAAGTATTTTGCATGCAAATGAAAAATGTGAGATATTCAATTCAAATGAATACCCTGTAGCTTTCTGAAATATATCCATCACTCGATTTGACACAAAACTGCTACTATTACTGACCTGATTAATGTCATGCTATTATTTATTTTTTATTGCGAAGGAGAATTAGATCAGTTTATATCATAATGATCTGATTAACTAATTATTTGGTCTTTGCTTATTTTTTTTCTCGCAATTTACTTTCCATAAAAAAACACTTGAATACACTGAGAGTACCTTTATTCATCTCAATATATTGTGTATCCCTTGATCTCAAAATAATCTTCCAATCCAGCATATTTCTAGAACTGTCACACACTCAAGTAAAAAAGTAGGTGAGGTAAATTTGAAAAAATATAAAATCTCATCTTAAGTGAGGTGCAAGAAAATTGATTCAATTATGTGTTTGAAGCTTTCCATTTAACATGTCAGTGTACATGATCTCTTAGCATTTTGTGCCAACTTTTAATCAAATTTCAGCATCATCCTTACTTAACTCTACTCAACTGCATTTAAAGGTTTGGTTTTATGGGTTTAATGCCATTTTTCAGCACACGATAGGCTATACATGGTGGCCAGAATATCTGGTGGAGGAAGAACCTGGGAAAATCCCGGGAAGAACCACAGACCCATGGGAAGCTACTAGCAAGCTTTTTCACATAACCACATTGGCCGAGCCCAAGGCTCGAACCCACGTGGACAGAGGTGAGATGTCAGTGATCGGTAAAGGCGAGCGCCTTAGACCACTCAGCCACCCGGGGCCCCTCAACTGCATTTAAAGAAAAAATGGCATAATCAAAACATCTTACTTCCCAAAATAGTCTTGTACCTCATAACCAATATTTATCTGTATTTTTACATTAGAGAGTGAATGCAGATTTCCAAAAACCTGATTGCTGGTTGCATATGATACAATGAAAACATGGACAAATAGCCTAGTGTATCAGTGTCATGCTACTTCCTCAAGACAAAACCCCAAAACTTACTTTTCCAGAGTAAGTCTATTGACATTAAGGCCAAAGGGAGACAACTTTTCACAGCTGACAATGGTATCAAAAAAGAGATCCATCTGAAGAAAACAATTTTTCCAGAAAATTAAATAACCTAAAAACATGAGTAAAATTCATATCAGGATATCTTAATTCTTAATTAAAGTTGTTCTATATCTCTGTATTTGATGTTGATTATACACCAAGTTCTACTGGCTTTTAATAAGTGTTTTCAAGGCACAGATGGTCAGCGAGGTGAAAGAAAACCAAGGACAAGTGTTCTCATTATTACTGTCAATATGCTTGGAATGCTTTTATCAGCTGAAAGAAATGCAAAGGTGCTAAAATCATTATAAAAACACTATAATTATATTTCCACTTTATAACTTACCAGGATTTGAGTTCACAACAAGAGATCCATTCTTGTGATACTTGGTGTCAATGTGCCCAGTGGTCCCATCGTAGATCAGGACATTGCGTATATCCATATACTGGTCCAGAATAACTCGTCTTTCACAGGACGTCTCATCCATTCCTACAAAACAGGCATATGCATATGTCAGAGTGTTCAGATGGAGTGAGATTCCGTTCCATTTACCATGCCTCCAGTAAACATGTTTTCCGCAGAACCTAGTTGTCCCTCCAGCTTTCATACAATGACATATTTCCCCCAATCAGAATTGCAAAAACTTTAACACGTATCTTTAACATTGAGGATGTACCCATCGCTTCCAGAAAAGTGATACCTACCAGATATACTCGCTTATAAGTCAAGTCTAACTGCAAACTGCACAGACCCAGATCTGCCATCACATAATGTGCTGGCAGATTTAGGTCGATGGAGTCTTTTAGGAGTAATCAGTAGAAAATACAACACAGACCCTGATCTGCCAGCACATTATGTGACAGCAGTTTAGGGTCTATGCTATTTGCATTTGGACTCAACTTTTATGCAAAAATGTATGGTATGTCTCCCCATGCTTATGTAGGTGAGACAAAAATACTAAAAAACCTTTTCCTAAACCTCTTTTATCAGAATTGTTATTTTATTCAAACAACATCTCCTATATGAGTTGATTTAATATAACTCAAATCTGTCCATCCAAAATCCTTTATTACCCAAATATTCCCCCAACAAAGAGTTTTAATAAATAAGGTTTTACTAAAGAAGAAACTGTACACAAGTATTTCTGTCATAGTTTGCTCCACGATTCAATAATAATTATTTTGCTTGAAAGAGATTAATCTATTTATCTTGGAAAAATGGACAACAGCATATTCAAATGCTGTTTACGGTAAGAAGAGTGACTAAATGTTTTCTCTAAATTTCTGCATTCAAACTTTAATATCTATATTGAAGTAAAAAGTTAGCTTCACAAGGATACTATGTCTCAAGTTTCATGAAAATTGGTCCATTCATATTCAATACACAAGCATTTAAACTTTAGAGCTTGAATTTTTTATGCAATTTTTTAAGAGGGACATCTCAGACATCTGTTCCTATTTTCTCTGAAAGGTAAGCTCATATAGTAGCTAAAAGCCTTTTTCAGGGAACTATGTCACAGTTTTTGTATATCTTGTTTTGTTTTTTTCTCCGAGTTATCATATCAAATAAAATATATTACAAAACTCAAAAACACCAGATTTTCCACTGTGTACCTTTAATCTAACAACCCTGACAATAATTCTTAAAAAATAGAATTCTCTATCCAATGCCACCTGTTTGATCAAACTCTGTTTTCAAATAACAGAATGGTGCATTTCAAATTTAGAAATGTCCAGAATCTTTTATGTGAAGAAACAGACAAAAAACTCATCAAAGTCAATCAACCTTGATTGGTTAAAATGCATGACCAATTGATCCACCTAAACACCAATTACTTGTCTATACAGGTTTAGGAAACTTTTCACCAGTTAAGAAATGGCTAATTTTAAGCAGTTTTGGGGTGCATTCTTGTCCCACTCCTATATATCCACTTTCACTGGTCACTACAAACTGAATCACACTAAGGTGACACAGGTATCTGGTTACCATACAGGGAATATGAGAAGCCTGCAAAGGGGACATTGGGACAAATGACAATGTGGTGCAGGTTTATCTAATTAATTAAATTCTTCCTTAGAAAATGAAATAATATAATTAATAATAATATCATCATCATTTTCATGTTTTATCATTTTTTCAGCTTGCCACTAACTTTATAAATGAAGTAGAGTAATTAATTTTATTCACCCAGTTAGGAACTTCCAATGGTATGTCCAGTTTCTTAAACATCTGTTGATAATAATTAATTTACATTATTTATTCTGTCAATGTTGATGTTATCATCAGATTTGTTCCCCTTTTGAGTAATTGATTATATTATTGTTCAAATTATTAATCTATATGTAGATTAATTTGATTAAATCACTTGTATTGAAAAATAATTCATTTAGCTATGTATTTCTTCTGTATTTTCCAGTGTCTTTTTCCAGAAACTAATTTTGTCCTAAGCTTCATAATGAGTTAAATAAAATGAACTAGTAAACTTTAAATTTATTTATTTATTCATTTCATTTTCTTTTATTTAGCCATTCTATTATTCTTTTTCCATACCAACTCCCATATAAATAGGCATAATTTCAATTATAGTATGCAAGCAAGTGTTAGTTAGGATACCGTTGCTATTATATCAAATACCATTGTCATTATATCAGAGACCATTGCTATTATATCAAATGCCATTGTCATTATATCAGAGACCATTGCTATTATATCAAATACCATTGCTATTATATCAAATACCATTGCTATTATATCAAATACCATTGTCATTATATCAAATACCATTGCTATTATATCAAATACTATTGTCATTATATCAGAGACCATTGCTATTATATCAAACACCATTGTCATTATATCAGAGACCATTGCTATTATATCAAATACCATTGTCATTATATCAGAGACCATTGCAATTATATCAAATACCATTGTCATTATATCAGAGACCATTGCTATTATACCAAAAAGGTGTTGATGATAAACAGTTAATTGATTAGGGAAGTTAGGGATAAAAGATCATCAGATGAAAGGTGAATTAGCAGGATTCATCAATTTGCATAATCAAGAAATCATTGGTCTGTAATGGGTACCATAGGAAGGAAGCTGGGGACAACAAGACACTGATAACTATGACACAAATTCAATACTTGTTACAATTGTTTTTTAAATGAATGATTTCAAACATATAAAGGTATTGCATATGTATTATCTATTTGTTCTCTCCATGTGTGTGTGTGTGTGTACGGGATGAACTATCTATATTTCGATCTAGTTTTATCAACACACCATCAGACCATACTTATAAGATCTTTTTTGATAATTTTCCAATGACAGGTAAGCAAAAGTGTTTATCCATGTCATTGCAATATTTGCTGGAATTGTTTTCTTTTTTTCATCTCCCATCATCTGACATGTTACAAGTGACAAAATACTTAGTGGATTCAGAGATGATTCTTTTGTCTGTTCTGCTATGTTTTTTGTTTCTCATCATGGTAACATTTTCCATTTTTTTATAAGGAATTGATGCATGTTTAATTAACAGGGTTTTTGTGGTTGTTGGTTTAGGTCTGAACCAATCAAGGGAGCCCAATACCATGGCTTCACTTGTACAACAGGACCTTGGCAAACTAGGGCACAGCATTGTGACATGACAGAAACCTCTCCCAGTTATCTATTTGGGAAGCAAATTATACATTTTGCACATTTTTAAAACAAAACTATTAATCTTATCATTCCAGAAACTTCTCAAATTAAAAAAACAAATGCAAAAGAATGAGTTTCTAAAAAAAATTTAAAAATCAATATTTTTGACCAAATTAGCCACTTATTGTACCTTATGAACAAGGTGTTACTTGTGAACATACACCTTGTCACCAACAGGAGCACATTTAGAGTAGCCAACAATATACAGACTGGTATAGAGAAAAATAACACAGTCTCTCAAGCCTGAAAATTAGGTTAACAGTGACCAGTGGCTGAATTACTCTCCTTGAGATGCATACACATAACAATTTTGACGAATGTAGGTGAAATAGGATTGAAGATATTGAGGGTATAATGAATGGATAGATGAAAACACAAAGTCACACAAATGTGAAAATTATGTTACAGTGACCTATTTTTGGTATGGCTGAGTTATTCCAATTGAGATACCTCTACAAGCCAAGTTTCATGAGTTTAGGTAAAATAGGGTCGAAGATATTCAGGGCGTAACAAAATAGATTACTGAAAACACAAAAGTCCAAATGACCTAGTTTTGATATTGTAAAATTACTCATCTTGATATTTTTTTTCATGTGTGTGCTTGAAATAGGGTTCAAGATATTGCAGGTGTAAAAAACAGCTGAAAATACAAAAATCACTAAAGTATATAATTAGGTCATGTTGACCTAGTTTGTGTTATAAGTTTGTTTATTCTGTCCTTTTACTGTTTTTAACTACAGAGTATTGAAACCATGTCAGACACTGCTGAGAAACTCTAACATACCAAATTTGATAAAAAAAATAGTTTCTTATATCTTTGAGTTAAAATGTTCAGAAAAATACACATAAGTGCAGTACTGAATTCATTGTCATAGCCTTTGATCTTGAACCTGATATCATGAATAGAAGATCAGTGAACTTGTGTCAGACACTAAAAATATACCCACATGCTAAATTTGGTTAAATCTATAATTATATTTATACAAGTTATTGAACTGGCATCATAATAAGTAGTTTTCAGATATATCCACAAACTGGGTTTCATAAAAATCCATTCATACTTGTTTGTTACCATGCTCACAAGCCAGTGCAGCTAAAAACCTGAGTCAAGACCTTTGACCTTAAAGTCATTATCTGAGTGCTGACTATCAACTTGTTTGCTGGAATGCAACTAAATACAAAGTATGGTCAAAATTCAGTTGTATGTACAAGTCACTGTAACAAGACTTTCAAGATGGCTACCAAGACCATCATGTTAGAGGTCTGATCAGCATAATTTTCATATATGACCAACTAGATATCATAAGAAGTCTTTTTGTGAAAATACAATGTCTATGTGTCCATCTGTTCAGCAGTAGTAGAAATAACAAGATTTTAAAGATGGATGTGCGCGAGGTACGATTTTAATTTAGGACCAACTAGACTTATGAATGTGTGTCATGTTTAATGGTAATCCTCTCAGTAGTTTAGGAGGAAGAGCGATAACAAACTTGTGCTAATGCACAGACAGACAACAGGCCACTGCATATACTCTTCTGGTATATGACCAGTCGAGCTAAAAAAATAAAGTACATCCAAACCATTATTTTTGGTATTGACTCATGGTCCCTTATTAAGTTCTATGACTGCTGAATGTAAGAAACACTTATGTGACTCACCATGATCTGCCAGAATGATAGTGTTAACACAATGGAGTATTTTCTGATTGTATAATCCAGTCACAAGGCGAGATATGATCTTGTCCATGTTTTCCAGCATCTCGTTAACCTGTCATGATAACAAAATATGATTAAATGTATTGAAATGTAGAATGTACTGAGCAACAGTAAATCCCATATCATTATCATGGTAACACAATATACTGTATATACTCACATGTAAGTCAAGTTCAACTGCAAACATCATAGACCCTGATCTGCCATCACATAATGCATCAGCAGATCAGGGTCTATGTGCCAGTGCATTATGAAATGGCAGATCTGGGTCTGTGCATTTTGCAGTTGGACTTGACTTATAAGTGAGTATATACGGTACTTGTCTGTGAAATGGGCAAAACAGAAATACAGTTGTCCCTATCTTCCAGTTAAAAGAATTGCCTAGAAAGTGGAATGGCTATCAAACAAGAAACTCCCTTTATTACTGAACCCACCTTTTTTTTTAAGTATCAAGCAAAAAAACTTTAACATTTAACCTTAATCTAGGGTGTGGACAGATGTAGGGACTGACAGAGAGATTGATGAACAGCAGCAAAGCAATATGCTAGCACAGTGGGGTCTAGTACTAATATTAGTACCCCTGCTTCATGGGCGGGGTACTAAAATGAGGCTATATGTATCAATGGAGCAGCTAGGTGTGATTCACACCCAGCACTTTTTCAGCATATTGTCAAAACGTTTGAAGATATTCCATACATGTACTGAAAGAAATTAAATAGTCCTCTTATTTAATACCAGAATTGCTGAATTTCATTGTAGAAATACATGTAAAATAGCGTTTACCTTCTTCATACAAAATTTTCGATTGGATCGTCTGCCATATTAGTTCATCTAATAACTACTTCCATTTGCAGCCTCAATTTTTGGTGTCCCATATAAGGACATTGCATCCTTATTTGGAAATGTAAACAGATCATAGTAAATATGGCATGCATTGAATAATGTGTTGTAGAATATCCAAATATGGTATAGCAAGCCTTATTTGGATAATGACTTACCGCAATAATCTCGTGTTATCTGTAATGGTGGACAAAGAATGGTTAGCATAAACATACTGATATATTTTAACTTATATAGGCTTAATAACTTCATTACAAGTCAAACTTCCTGAAAAACATAACTCTACTTAGGTAGTAGATTTCTACTCATGCCATCTTTTTGTCTTTGAAAATAGTTTTATTTTCTCCATTGCAAGGTATAGGATCACTTTGTAGCCTCAACCATCTCGAGGCTACTACATCATAGCTAAGTGGGGCCATTCAAATTGCCAAAGTAAAATCTGATTCACGCAACGCTAGTGAAAATAATTCCTGTATCCAGAAAAGAGAAAACCATCCACCTGTTGACTGTAGGGTCCATATGTGTGTCCCCAGTGATCAGGCTCACTGAAGTACAGAGTTATGAAGTCTGGACGTTCTTCTTCGGGAAGTCGCAACCATTCCAGGACAGTGTCCACCCGCTCTTCAAATGAAACTGACCTTTAGAGAAAAAATATGTGTAATGTAACTTACAAGGGTGGTTAAAAGCCTAAAACATTCTTACAGTAATAATGGGGCTCTATTTTCAATTCTGTTTTTCCATGTAAAGAAACAATATGGAATTAAAATTGAGGACCTTTGTTTTCTTCGCTTCTATGCATACAAATTTAATGTGAATGTGAGATTCTTGGTGCAGTTCTTCGCTCATTAAGATATCATTTACTTCCTTCTTTAATCAATTTATGTTTCTTTCTTTCTTTTTTTTCTTTCCTTTAGTCATGTAATGCTTAAAAGAACTCTGCATTCCTACAATCTGATTATAATCAAAATCTAAGTATATAAAGTAGATCTCACGGGCACCAATACAAGTTTGTGTTCTGTTAATTTTTTGATTCACCAATCAAATTACAGCTTCCACATATCTGAAAGTGTAAAATGTCATTTGGAACATATTCTTACTAACAATAACTCTTCCCAACACAAAATGTAATGCATAATATCTGAAGAGCTATTAAAAATAAGTTAACAGGAAATTACAAAAGTCACCAGAACACATCTCCTAGCTTCCAAAAAACCTGAAGGCTCTGCTATGGTCAATTCATTCTTTGGTTTGGAAACAAGGAACATTTTTTAAAATTTTTTTTTAATTTAGGGGGCAGGATAAGTAGGTCAGGCAGTCTATTTTAAGCAGGAATAATTTCTTCATATTAAGAGGGGTGGGATAACTTTTAGGTGGGATTTTTATTTTATTTCATTTTTGTTCTTGTCATTGTTGTGCATAATTCCATTTATAGGGCTAAGGAAATCCTGTTCCATGAAATATGAGTACATGGATTGAATTACCTCCCAAAGAAAAAATTTCGCAAAGTATTTGCAGCCTAACTCTAGACACATACATGCCCTTAGGTGTGACACAAGTAGCCTAACTCTAGACACATACATCCCTTTAGGTGTGACACAAGTAGCCTAACTCTAGACACATACATGCCCTTAGGTGTGACACAAGTAGCCTAACTCTAGACACATACATGCCCTTAGGTGTGACACAAGTAGCCTAAGCCTAGACACATACATGCCCTTAGGTGTGACATAAATAGCCTAACTCTAGACACATACATGCCCTTAGGTGTGACACAAGTAGCCTCACTCTAGACACATACATGCCCTTAGGTGTGACACAAGTAGCCTAACTCTAGACACATACATGCCCTTAGGTGTGACACAAGTAATGCAATGTAGTTTACTGGTGGCCTTCAAAACATGGCTGACAGGAAACAATATCTAGTTCTTTATAGTGAGCCACAAAGCCTAGAATGATACAAAGCTTTAACATTTTATCATGCATCATAATAGCAGATATTTCTACTACTTAACTGTGGCACTGGCACCTGACAGGCTATTAAACTGATGGATGTGGAATTTTTCAAAGTGAGGTGTAAAACAGCACTTCTAGTACCATGCTAATGCATGCATTTTAGACAGTGGACCATTTAAAGAGGCTGTAACTTCATTAAGTGCTGCATGCAGATGTTTTCTCTTTGCCATTTTTAAAATTATGTCTACAGAAAAATATCAGCAAACCTGTAATTACTATATAATCGCTTATAAGTCAACATTTTGATACTGAAAATTCTACAAACAAATTTGATAAATCTAGGGGTAATGTTGGAAACTCTGGATGTCTACAGTATATACAAATACTGTCAATTCAAATATTTTTACATTTTCATACCACTATTCCCATCTAGAATTGCATATATGGTATGCAATGTGTTTATCCGTTTCATGATGGTATTCAGTACACAATATTTGGATCTACAGTTATTTGGATTTTAATAATTTAAAAATATTACTGGCAAATTAAATAGTACAATGTTGTTTACCATGGGTGCTTACTAGCAAGCATATTGCTTCCATTTTCGTGCAAGTCCAAACAACCTGTATTTGTATTATTTTGTGTTTTGCTGTATAAACACTGCTTGTGTTTGGTACAATAAAAGTTTTGATTTAATTTGTATTTTTCTTTTCCAAAAAGTCAGATTTAATTCCCAAGTAATATTTCTCAAGTTATCTGCCACTGCATGTGGGCTGATAAGCCAAGGGAAAGGCAGCACTCACTTTGTTTCCAAGTTGACAATTCTTTTGATTGAGCTGCGAATTCAACACTTGTTCAGTGCCAAGTAGGGTTCTACAACTTCCTGTACATTGTTTGACCTCAATCCCTTAGCTTGTAAAGCACCCTCTTTGTTTTCTCATGTGAAAACCCTTTGATCAAGCTATGAGTTTGATACTTGTTCAGTGTCAAGTGTTACGGAATTATGTATTATTTCGTTTTTAAATAATGGTATAGGTTTATGATCTCTGCATAATAGTCTGAACAGCTGTCGTCTTGCAGAAAGTACATATACGGTATTTCAATGTGACTCAGTACATTGGACTTGGAAAATATTGTCGCTTGTAGCATTAGTATATCATGTGATTTAGCGCATGAGGGTTAAACTTCTGACCTAGATTCTATGATTCAATTTAAGAGTCAATACTTTATTGACTGGTAAAAATGTTAGTGCATAGGTACTTTAGCGGTGTCACACATAACCTAGTTTCTGATTGGTTCGGAGAGGGTTGTAATCTAGGATTAAATTGTTTTTAAGTCGCAATACAGTTTAAATTGGTTTTTCCTTATTCTGTTTTGCGCAGTCAGAAGCTATATAATAGAATGTATTGCTGTGTTTAGGCATTCCGAGCATAGTTTGTCAGCCTGAGAGGTCATAAACGAATTTGGTTCATTTTGTGTGCAGATATTTTGCTTCAGTGATATATATATATATCATTATACAGTACATTCTGGATTAAGTACTGTGTCTTAAACTTTAATAATTATACAGCTCCATGGAATTATCAGAAACATTTCTAGAACTTGTGATATTCCATATTCACAAGGACTATTTGGAATTTATAACACTTGGATATAACTGATTCTTATTAGTACATCAGTACAGTGAAGGTTTCATTGGGAACCTACTTCATTCAGAACATTTGGATTAACTTACGGATCAGTGAACTTTAGAACAATTTAGGACTTTTAAGGATATTCTATACTGTAAGTTATTTTTAATTCTTTCACTTTGATTGTTTGTTAAAATATTTTAATATTTTAGGAAATTAAATATTTGTATTTTATATCTTGAAAGCTTGTTTGAGTCTTTTCTTTTGTTACATTACCCCTAGTCGTAACACAAGTAACAGAGGGTGGTTATTTTAATTCCATGTGATCTTGCCGCACCACTGACACTTGTGCAGTTGCATCCTTTAATAGATTTCACAGACTGTATGATCAAAGTGTCACTTACAGAGCCCAAGCTCAGTCTCCACATAAACACCCACATATGACAGTAAAGATGAGGAATTGGAGTTGGACAAAATTTACGATGACTAGACGATGATGGAGGATTTCAGAACTTTATTTGGTCACTCAGATAATGAGGATGAATTCTTGGACTTTGTATCAGATAACATTAGACAGTGACATTTATAGGATACTGCAAATCACAAAAGTGTGGACCTGGTTTTCATTTTTTATTTGTAAGACATGTGGAATTAGCATATTATGGGATATTGTGAATTGACTAATTCTGGGCTACAGTTTTAATACCGGTATGTGACCTATAATAGAATTCATGGATTTATCATAAATGGGTTTAAAATGTCCAGCATTATGGATTGCTATGGATTCTTTGACACAAATGTGGACAAAATGTCAGTTGTCAATTTATTTGTGACATATTCCACTCAATAATATAATTGTATTTTACACTGGTTTTGTCATTATTTTTCCTATCCAATCTATCTAATCAATCTATCTATCTATCCACTTTGTCTTGCTTATTTTTCCAAAGTGCAACTCTGCCTCACTGACAAGTCACCCCTTCAGACGGATCTGACTTGCAAAATACACCCCGACTTATAGGAGGGTCAAAGAGAAATTAGCTTTCTGCAGCCCTAAAAATGGGGGGTTGACCTATAGTCGAGTCGACTTAAAAGCGAGTATATACAGTAGACAGCAGTTTCCACCCTTACATGGATAATGAACATAACATGCCTAATGACTCACGATTACAGTTATCACCTAAATTCACCAATGCATATCTAGTGGATTTAATCACATTAAGAATTAAGATACATATGACTGTTTGAAATTTCCAACAGCATAGATTGGCATCACATAGTCCTGTCAATATGCATGCCAGCACATATACCTTATTAGCATGCACAAAAACTACACGTTAACAATTTGATTAGGCACCGGTCTGTGATCGAAGCCTTCTTAGCTAAATGAAACTATAACACCCTACATGCCCTGTCTACACCAGCATGAGACAATAATTTAGTTCAGCACTGGTATGTCAGTTAGTCGCTTCGGCCAAGCAGGTGTTCTTTCTAATATAGATTTCAGGTACATTTGCATCACAAGGGGTTAAATGCCTTCCGAAATGAATACTCTCTATGCTTTCATATGGACAATGAACTTATGTATATATATGTCAGATATTCATTTAAATCAGATTGGTACCCCTGACACTGAGGAATGAGACACTAGGAACTTCATTCAAGATGAATTTACCTTGTCACTGGCAGATGTATTAAACATCTCCATAACATCTATTTCACCAACAACTATGAAACATGTATTATATGTACACATGCAGTGTATTTATATCTTTCTCTTTCAATATAAATATAATCATTTATATATCTATCTCTATTTATATTTACCATATGTGCTGTATCTCCAGCACTTTCTGGAGTCTTTAGCAGTTGAACTATTTTGGACCTTTCTTCACCACAGGAGACAAGATCTACATAATTTTATACAGTGTAGCCAATAATGTTATATCAGCAATTTATTTCTGAGATTATAATATGTATGCTGTGTATTTATATCTGCAACTATTTCTCATTTTTTTGTATACTTCAATCTCAATAGTCGAGTGTTTTTCTTTCTGTATACCTCTATCTCAATAGTTGGGTGTTGTTAATCAAATGCAAACTATTCCATTGAAAATCATCAAATGAACACAACTGTTGGATAAAAGAACAAAATGCCCTCAAAATGATTCATCCCACTTTTGCACCATAAATATGTAATAGCGAGATAATTGGATACTGACCCATTATATTTCTTCCAAATATCTGGTAAAACTCCTGCAAAAAGAAAAAGGAAATATAATAAAATTCTGATACAGGATAAATATAGACAGGCCTGCAGACTGCACTTTCTCACAGAGACAACAAAAAGGCCATTGGCAGTATGGCCAGATTAAAAACTATGAGCGAGAGGCCCGAGTGGGTCTGATATCGCTCACTTGGCTTAAAGAACTTAATAGTTGAACAGTTCACTAAGCAGGCTTATATAGTATTATAAGAACACAACCTATGTAAAATATCTCCCAACTTTATATCATGTTGACTTTACCTTTTTTATCTTCAGTCCGATAAAAATTCTTTTAAAAAATAAAGGCATCATTAATAAGCAAAGTCATTTGCTCATAAATGAAGTCATCCAAGATCTTTAAACATTAAGTTCACAGATGAAGCTTTAATTTATGGTCTACAAAATCAAATGGCTTTCACACAAATTGAAATTATAAGGCTGTGGGTTTCTTCACTCTTGGTAATTAAATTTGAAAGTGTTTCAGGAGAAAAGTATATTTGGGTATATATTTTTAAAAGCTAAAATTACAAAATATTAATTTCAAAAAAGTTTAGTAATGGCAATGATTATATGAAATGCCATAAAATAATGCACAATGCATGTGATAACAAAAAAATGGAATATGTTTCAGGCATTTTAACATAGCAATACTAGCAAATGTCCAACTCTGTTTCACGAAACATATCAACCTTGTTTCCAAATATTTAAGAATTTAAAATGTGGCAAACTATTTAGAAACAATTCTCTTCATGTACATTTATAAACTTAGACATGGATTTTACAAGAAATACGTTCTTATAGGAGCAAAATCAATATTAGAAAAAACCCACAATTACTTGCAAATAAATATAAATAACTGCATAAAAAATTCTGATCCTTAATTACAAAACTGCACATAGTTTATGGTAGCCAGTAGTGTACATTTTCTCTAACAATATTTCTGTTTTCTTCAGTTATAAATTACAAATTACAAATTATTCATTTTAATTCATACTGTATATTATTTTGTATTTGTTATAAACTGTTCTAGTGAAATTTACACATTTTGTATTATAAAATTTATTTCTTTTAATCTGATCTACATAAATGTTTTGCATGGGGAAGAACTCTTGTGTAACCCAAACCAGTGACTTTCAATAGTCAATATTATGGTTACTTCCCTTGCTTCCCTTTTCCTTTAGCAAGAAGACAGATATTTTAAAGGGAAAAAAACTTATTACATTGCATACGATTTGAGAACAATTTCTAACTGTGCTGAATTTCTTTAATGTGCACATACCTTGCTCATATTAAAACTCATCAGACATCTTGACTCTACTTACCAAGTCTTCTCCAAATGGGATAAAAAAAAAATAGTATCTTGTGTGGTAACAGGTTGAGCCCATTAAATCATATCATTAATATATGTGGATCTCACTCATTATCAAACTCATGTGAGAACTTGATCATATAAACCCATACTCCAAGTTTGATTAAAATTGGATCAGAAATAGTAACAAGATCAGCCAATCAGATGCAAGATCACCTCATTAATATTCATGTATTCCACTCATTATCGAGCTTGTCTGAGATCTTGATGACAAAAGCATATTTTTTCCAAGTTTTATCAAAATCAGATCGGAAATACAGACTTCAGAATGGTAACAAGCTTAGCTAATCAGATGCATGATCACCTCATTAATATGTATGAATCTTGCTCATTATTGAACTTGTCTGAGATCTTGATGATATAAACATTTATTCCAAGTTTGATCAAAATCAGATCAGAAATATGTCTTCCAAAGTGGAAACAAGAACAGCCAATCAATACAAAATCAAAGATCACCTCATTAATATGCTTGGATCTCACTCATTATTGAACCTTGATGATATACTGTAGTTTCACTAATTTTCATTGATTTCATTATTGCCTGAACCATGAATTTAAAGACTCAACAAAAAAATTGGCCACATGTAATGCAGAACTCCTCACCCATTTTCTTATTGAAACATTCTATGCGATCAACAAGACCATTTGATAATCAATTTTATTATTGTAATCAGGTAATAAACTATTAGCTTTTTACATGTGTTTGTTTTATTTTAAATTGTTTCAATGCACGTATGCCAGTATGTATACAATATCCGGAATCTGTAATATCCATTCACTGCCTTAAATCAATATGTTGTGAGATCATTAAGGATACAGAGAATGAGAAAAAGTATAAGGTATTCAAACACTGATATTGCTAAAAATGAAAGAAAGAATAATAAATGATACCAGTATATAACATTTAGATTTAATACTTATTCAAATCTATCCTTCATTCAAGTGAAACTGTTGTTGAAAAATTAAAATCCTCCTTAAAGTTGATCTCACTTTATCAATACATGTTTAATCCAAATGAACAACAACTCTGCAAAATACTAAAACTATTGCTTGAAGCACAACTACTAATGAAACACTATGTATATACACTAATTACAGCAGAATACTGAAGCTCACACTTCATTGATTTTCTGACAAAACCACTGAATCAACATCATATCAATCAATTCTCCTGGTACCCACAAATCTTTGTCAGTAAATAATACTGAAATTGTTGAAATAAGTCCAGTTTTGTAAAAGCCACAGATAATTAGGCCCAATCATTTTCACATGAGCCACAATTATCCATTCAGGATGAATCGGCTTAATTGATGAGGTTTTAAGGTCAACTAATATAGGACACTGAACCAGTTATGTCTTCCTTTTCCCTGATGGTCTCCATGACCTGTTTAGCATACCAGTTATGGAAATGTGATTTTAATTCTTCTTTTAAGTCTTTATTTACTCTCCTGTCTAGTGGCAGAAGTTGGTCTGTACATGAGGCAGGCACAAACAAAGGAGTGATTCCATTCTCTTTCAATTTAGTCAGCATCTTTGTACTTTGATGGACTCAGAACACATCAAATACTGACACTGCCAGCTAACTGCACTAAGCAAGGTGCATCTGGTCACGTGTTTGATTCACATGTGGAATGATGACATTATCCAAACTGAGGTGGATCTAAGTTGAATTTTACCCCTCTTAAGCCACTGTGTTAATGCTATGGTTGTTAGAACGTACTGATGGTGCAACCTTATGGAAAGTGTTTTAAGAAAAAGATCATACACATGTGTTTTAATAACCGATTAGCTTCTTGGCTACATCAACTCCCTTTGATGTTGAGCACTCGGATGAAAGCACTGTGTAAATGATTGATCTTGACAGGTGTTTGATTTGTGCTCATACATATGGTAGTATTTTTCTAACCATTCAAGCAACCACAATTTATAATTGGTATAGTTTTGTTCTTTTGCATGCTTTATTTTAGGTATTTGTAGAGGTTAATTCACAAAATTAAATACCAACAATATGTAAACTCTGACAGGCAAATCCATGAATTTAAGTATCCACAAAAATGTCTTTTTTTAAAATACAAAAGCATAAAAATTTAGACCCACAAAAATAAATGAAACCATAGTAAGTAAATATTCCAAGTTTGATCAAAATCAAATAAAAAAACGTAGCCTCTAAGATTGGTAAGAAGCAAATGTTGTCAAACAGACTCTAGACACAATGCCATGCAATAAATTCAATTGTCTTACAGCCAAGTGAGCTAAACAATAGCTGACAGTGACCTAGTTTTCACTGTTAACTTCAATACTTGTCATGAAACATTTAAATACCAAGTCATGTGACTCCACAAGCAATAGGTTCAAGAAAATGACTTAAATAAATGCAAATCCTCATCTCAGTGTTAAATAAATGCAAATCCTCATCTCAGTGTTAACACCAGATGAATGGGCTGACAGATGCACAGATATCATTAATCCATAAGCTGTAAATACTTTGCAATCTGGCCACAATTAATGATTTTTTTAAAAATACATCCTCACATTAGTGTTTTTATATTTCAAATTTACACATAAAACAACCTATCTAGCCTTATTTCTGAGTAATACAAAGTTTTGCCAAGTACAGCTAAAAATGTATTCTATTTTATCGGCCAAACATGAATTTTAAAACTGAGCAATACACAATCGCTGCTCAAGCCAGTCTGAACTTTTTTGCCTGTCATGACCTGAATACATAGGTTTCATGGTATAATGAAAACATACACAGGTTTCATGGTATAATGAAAACATACACAGGTTCCATGGTATAATGAAAACATACACAGGTTCCATGGTATAATGAAAACATACACAGGTTTCATGGTATAATGAAAACATACACAGGTTTCATGGTATAATGAAAACATACACAGGTTCCATGGTATAATGAAAAATGGAAATGATGAAGAAGATGAAGAAAATAATGTAAAATCATAAATATTTAAGGAGAATTTCATTTCATTGTTTCATGAGCAATGGGAATCAATGAAATTAAATCCACATTAAAAATAGCACTGATGAATAATACTTCTAAAACCAGCATGACCCCATGAAACTGTATCCGATGAAATCTGTTTACTATCAAACCACAAAAGTTTATCCCCACAAATATTTCTGATCTTACAGTATTTGCAATTCACCTGTAATGTTGATATCACTTCCAACCCAAAAATAAGATGCCGTTCTTTTTCCTTGCTTCTTAGCAGTAATCCAAAGCTGAAATGAACACAAAAATAAATAAGAAAAACTGAATTTCCTTAATTTTACAAGTCTGATATGTTTAACTGACTATAATCCATTGTCAAGTCTGATATGTTAAACTTACTATAATTCATTGTTTGGCCTTTTTTTTTAAACAAAAGGGCAAACTTATACCAAATCAAACCTTTGAACATATTCATTTATACTAATTGTCATCAAGGAAGCCTTGAGTCATCTGTTGGGAGGATAGTTTTACAGAAGTCACATAAGGAAACCTCCAGTTATCTGTTGGAAGGATAGTTTTACAATAGTGATCATAGTAAGAAGAGTACTTCAGAAGCAAGTCACAATGCTCAAAATAACCAAATGTCTGTCATTTTGTATTACCAGATATAGTACATTTTTATTTTGGAGTATGAAATCAGTCTTAACAGAGTGTAAACAAAGTGCATGACTAATTTCAATCCATGTGGGAAAGATAAACCACTGACTGAAAGATGGACTGGAAACAATTGAGAATGATATGCTATCTTGAAAGCTCTTTCATTTTTCACAATGCAATGAGTTACAGAACTCCTTAACTTGACTTCATACTCGGACTTAAATATTGTTCCTTTGGATTATTATTTATAAAATTTAAAAAAAAATAACCCTTCATATTTTACAACATTCTATAACTAAATGAATTTTAGCTTGAAATCAATTATCTTGTATGTAACTACCATATGCACTCGCTTATACATTGGATCCAACTGCAAACTACACAGACTCAGCTCTACTGTCACATAATGCACCAGCAGATTTGGGTATATGCAGTTTGTTAGGAGTAATCAGTAGAACAAAAAATATAGACCCTGATATACCGGCACATTCTGTGATGACAGATCAGGGTCTATGTTGTTTGCAATTGGACTCGACTTATATGCAAGTATATACAGAATTTTTATTCATTATTATTAAATATCACAAATTGAGTTTGAGTGCAAACTGAAGTTGAGAAGTTTTGTGAATACTCGGCCTGGGCACTGAAAATATTATTACCAGGATCCATTCAATAAGGAAACCAAACCAGTCTATTTAGTTGATATGAAACCAAACCAGTCTATTTAGTTGATATGCATGATGACATTATTAGAGAATTTTACACGAGTGTTTTCGTCAAATCATAACTGTATGAAGAAGCAGAATGAGATTAAGTAGCTTGGCAGGCATATTATCATTCATCAAGTGTCATAAAATTGAAATTTTAATCAAAATGAGTTTGAGATTCTATTTATGATTTATAACATAACTGCAAAGAGTTTTTGTTTCTAAAGATTTTGCTATGTCATGTTGTTGCTAGAGCTGTTTTAAAATGGCATTGTAAATGTGATGCTGAATAGAAAAACTTATTATGTCCATAAAATATCTAAAATAAAGAATGCTCCATTTACACAAGCTTCAATAAATTTATACACTTCTTTTCCTGTTAATGTGAACACTATGCTTTCTGTTCACCCTTTAAAGTTCAAGGGTTTTGTAATGTAAGATTTTTGCAATGAAGCAGAGTGGCAAGAAGTTGGAATAACCCTAATAGGGTGACCATGCTAGAATAATCATCTGTTGTCTGTGTCATAATTTGCAATAATAATTTTTCCTGTAAAAACTAAAGAAAATGTTCAATACAAATTACTATAATAGTTATTGACTGGAAGTCAGCTGGAGAGTTGTGCAGCCCTGCAAGGAAAAATCATTTCATAACATGGCAGCAGTTTTAACATCACAAGAACCATAACCTCTCTGAGGGTGAGTTAAATGCATACTGTCCACGTTAAGTAGGCAAAGAACAGTATGAAATTATTAAAGCTCCTGTTAAAGGAACTCTCTTTGTCTGTTACTGAAGGCATCTTCATTAATACATTTCTGCATGCAGTACCAGGTACAATTTGCGATGCCATCTGAAACTAACTATAGTTCCTATGTCACAGTGTGGTATAAGAAATTTATGTCACGATGTTATAACACTAATAAAATTTGAGCATTTGTTAATATTATGTGATGAAGTCAGATCTGCAATGTACCGGTTCCCCTTGCCACCAGGCAGGATTGGAGGCCTCTTCTGATCCCAGAGAAAAAGATTGGTTGATAACTGGGTCATACATGTTGTTGCCCACAATCCCATGTGACTCTGGATACAGACCCTGAAAGGAACATTAATATTATGCATCATGCTGATATCAAAATAACATAATGCTTATATCGAAATGATATAATGCTGATATCAAAATAACATAAATATACTTTGTATGTCATATATTTTCAAAGACAGTCAGCAAACAAATATATGCTTACAACAACAAAAAAAAAGCATAAATATCTTGTCTTGCCTGCAAGAAAATGTAATCACAAACAAGAAATTATATTATGCATTTCTTGACTACCAAATGGCATTTGACTCTGTGGATACAATTTTTCTCTGGCAAAAGTGTTTAAACATTCTATTGATGGTACAATACCAAATGTTATTCAAAGTTAATAAAGGAATGCCAGTCCTGCATATGGCAAGGTTCTGCTTGCTCAAACTTTTTTACTTCTAATGTTGGTATACATCAAGGTGAAAACCTTTCACCCATTCTTTTCTCATTTTTTTTAATCATCTTGTCAAATTTATCTTACATGCATATGATGTTATGATGTAACTGATATTTCACTAGATAATTCAGATGAAGTCTATTTCACACTATACTTGTTACTGGTACTGTATCCTGATTATATAGTAATTACTGTATGCTAATGATACAATAATATTTGCTCAATCTGCTCCCAAGCTGCAAGTATCGTTAAATGCTATATATTTGAACTGTCAAACCCTGAAACCTTATGGAAATGAAGCAAATACAATGGTAGTAATTGTTTCAATGTCAAGAAGGGCTGAAGTTTAAAATTTTACCTAAATATAGCAAAAAACTTGAAAACTTCAACTTGTAATTAATTTTCAGTTTCTACAGTACAGCTAATGTGATTTTTCAGCTTTCCATGCATCACAGTGGAGATGGAGAGAACATGGAGAAGATTAAGAAAAGGTCTCTCCAACCATCTCACATGCATTCTGACAGAGTTGCCATGGCGAAGACAGAACACTACACGACTGTGCTTATTTACACTAAAACAGGATAAAAGGTACAAAAAACAAGCCAGAATACTGGACTGGAATTATTTTTGTTTGTTTACAGAATCAAAAAGTATACATGACTTGATGTATGTTTGGTTTGGTTTGGGGTTGTATGGCATAGCAACAAATGAATTCAAGGCAGGATCAGACTGGCAGTCTAGTTCCCCCCCCCCCCCTCCAAAACTGCTGACAATTTCAGGTGCCAAGGCAATTAAAGATGGTTCACCTACTATGGTCTGTCCTGCACAAGGCATTTCACATATTGCTTTGCATAAGAAACATGAACAAATTTAAATTTCAATATCGACAATTATCCACAGTATAGCAGCTTATGTAACTACACATCTTGGCATTAAATAATTAAACTAAACCAAACCCGAGTTATTGACTTAACACGAGAGAGAGAGATTTTGGATACTGAGATCAGGTAGTCTCAAACGTCATATAATTTATGCCAAAACAAGAAAATGCAAGCAAGCAAAGTATAATTGATGGTGGGAGGTGTTTTTCCTTTGTTGCAAAAAAAAATAATCTGAAAATCTTTGATTGCAAATTAACTATCACACAGAGGGAGGGAATGACTGACCATGGAATCATGACAATTTCCCACATCATTTTTCATTTCAGCAATAAATTTAATTCAGTTTAATTGCAGACAATTAGTGAACTTCTGCTGTTAATTGCTGGGTTATTATTGGGTCTGTTAAATATAATGCTCGAAGTCAGATTGCTTTGTGTAATATAAATGACACCATCCAAAGCTGAAATTGACATATTCATGTGATGCTAATTATTGTCAATATTTTTTAACAGTGTTGACAATGGCTACTGCTTTGATTTCTGTAGAACATCCGCTTAAAGTAAATCAAGTCTCTCTTAGGGAAAGACCATTCGATTTTCTAAGGAGGGGGAGGGGGAAAAGGGATAAAGATTCTTTTGAAAATAATTGTCTTGCGAAGATTTGTGGGAAAAAAGACTTTACTCTGTACTTTGTTTTACCTTTTAAAAAAATTGTCTTGTGATGAAATAAAAAAAATAATTCTCAAGTCAGAAGGTAAATCACAGTGCCTGTACCCCCCCCCCCCCTCACCAAACAAATTAAATACTTGGTCCCTTACCATGCACATGCAGTATGCCCTAATAAGTCACAATCTAGCTGGCTCAAAGTTGTGTAGATTCAACCTTGCATGCACATGCTGTTGTTGACAATGTGTACTGTCATTACTCCTCAAGGACTAAGCACAGGGTTTGCAATTCAGTGTAAATTAAGTGTTTTCTGTTCTTTTCTTTATTTTAAATAGCAGTGGTTGCCATGGTTTCTTTGAATAAAGTAAAAATGTAAAATTCACAGAAGTTTTTGTGATCTACTTTCCACAGATCATGATGTAAACTTCTTGGACTACATTGTATAAACTAAATTTGGGAATGCATATAAATTTTTGACATTGGCAATAACTGCATAAAAGTATATTGCATTGAAGTCGATCAACCTATTCTAAACACACATGTACCGAATATACAGTATATGACTTGTTTTGCAATTATTTTTTTATTGTCAAATATATAATTGACATAAAAAAGATGATCAATTTTTCAAATGGTATCCGATTGTAAATTACTCTCATGTCTCAGTCCTTACATGAATGGTCTTTATGCAATGACTATTCAAATGTTAATTGGTAACATATACCAACCCCTCCGCAGTGGAGAAGCACAAGACGTGGCTGTTGAGTCGCAGTGGTGATTAGCAGGTATTTACCCCTCCATCACTGGAGCTTTGTTGCAGAGCGAGCGTGGAGGAGATGAAATCTCCCACCGTGACACGTGGAGAAATGAAAAATTAAATGAGCTGTAATGTCGATAGGTCTTACTTTTTCGAGTAAAGATAACTTCAACAAAGTCAGTTAGAAAAGCTATGTTTTATGTTTTAAGAAAAGCTAGAAAGGTAAGTTTACAAACAGCTCTCTAGTTGCATCTTTTTGATGCTATGATTTTGCCAATATTATTTTATGGAACAGAGGTCTGGGGATTTGAAAAACATGATATCACTCATCAAGGCATTTCATATGCACTTTTGTACAGTTCAGTGTATTTCTATCATGGGCTAAAATAGTTGACTTTTGCCAAAAAAATTGTATATTACAAAAAGATACAATTTCATAAATTCTCTAGGATATCTTGTGCCAACTTCATTAAAGATATATTTCTTTATTCCAGATGGCTGATTTTTTTATGGATATTCTCAATGACTGGATATATGGAATTATGGAACCAACAATATGTAGATATAAATTGAAATACATGTACATGTATATCAAAAAAGGTCACCCAGAACAATCATTGAATGATGAAATTTCAACTAAATCTATGTGTATCAATTATAGACTCTTTAAAAATGAATTTGGTTTTGAAAATATCTGTTTATATGGTACTCACATCAGACCTGGAAACATTTTTTTACATTTTGTTGTATTATAGACATAAACCTCCCATAGAAGATGGTAGATTTTTCAGTATTGATAGGTCTGAGAGACTCTGCCCTCTCTGTGACGAACAAGAACTGAGTGAGAAGTTCCACTATATTTTTAATTGCGCTTATTTCATGATGGAAAAAGATACATTTTTACCTGTGCATCTCAGGAATTTTTCTACCATTTTCAAAATGGTGCCAGGTCCATGGAATTGGGAATTTATACATGTGAAGAGACCAGATTGGGAAATTTTTTAACTTGTTTGCACACTGTTAATTCACACAAACTGTCAAAGAAACGTTTCTTGAAAATTAAAATAATTCAATAGTCTAGGGTCCACACAAGAAGACAATTCAGGCAAAATACTCACCCTTTAGTCAGTCATTTTGCTTTTGGGACCAACCATTTGATTTGGGGGGGGGGCAGCCTCCAAGTAGCTTGATTTGTAGAAAAAAAAAGGGACTACAGAGGAACCTCGTTAATCCGGATGCCATTTATCCAGAAATCTTGCTATCCGGACATAGTTCAACGGGAACGGAATTCCTAAACATTAATTTGCTCCGTTAATCAAGAAATCCGCATTCCGGATCCAGAAATCAAAATCAGGGGCCAAAGTGTAAAATTACTATAAAACTTGCCTCAATAATCTGTCCATAAATAAGAAAATTAAAAAAATTGTATATGAATATACAGCCAGTTGGATAACACAGATTCACCTACGCAAATTTGGAGGTGTGTCAATGTATCAATCTCTGATTGGTCAAATTCTAGTGGCACGTTAAAGTTTAAAATTGATCACGTGATCATGTGTGTGGAAAAACTTCAAGTAGCGTGACCGTATTGTAACCAGTGATTGTAAAAACAATGTCTGTGTTTGCTAGTTGCCGATGGGGTGTTAATAATTAAATAAACACACTGAGATCAAATCGTCCACACTTTTGACATAACATTTGGTTAATAAATTAAGTGTGTCACTAAGTCTCTTTGTTGTTTACCAATTGTATGTAACAATCAGTTTGTTGATGGCTGAGCAAATAAAGGTTATTGACTTAAGCTGCGAACAGTATAGGGCTTTATTTCAGGATAAAAAGTGACATAAATTATCGGCTCATTGGCAGCTATAACAGTTGTAAAATACGACTTATAAAAATTATTGCATTTTATTAGTTTACCATATCGCATTTAACTGCGAGATATCAATTTGTATTCGTTGTACTTTTTACATTATTATGGCGACACCTTCAAGCAAGCGTTGACGAGTAGAGATATCGGCCAGCATAAAAAGGAAGATTTGCAAGCACAAATAAGATCACCCAAAAGCTACCATTCAAGATATCCACCGGCATATCATAGCTGACTCATCCTTAGACAATGGCAAGTGGACAATTGCGGACATCATAAAAAAACAAGGACAAATGGTTGTCCGTACCTGCCGACTCAGCAGACTTAACCCGCGCTTGCCATGCCAAATATCAAGTCGATGATGCCGTATTCATGTGGTTCTCAGACATGTCGGCCCACCACGCCGCCGTCAACAATGAAAAAAAAAAAAATTATATTTACGTGTATGTACAAGTGCATGTTTTAATAAAGTGAAATAGACACAAGTCAGTAGATGTATTCATTAATTTATTTCAACCATTACTGAATATACAAGTACATTTACAGCTAGCAAATACATGTACATCTACAGTACATGTATACAGTATGATGACATCGTAAAATACAAATGTGCATGATTCAATTATCTGGAAAAGTCATTAATCCGGACATATTGACTGGGAACAAAGGTGACTGGATTAACGAGGTTCCTCTGTAATTATATCCATTATAATAGTTGAAGAAATTTTTTTATCTTGAGGTAGAAAAAAATATGTCTTGGTTTGAAAGAAAATATTTGGCACCCACCAACCCTCCAAAAAATTGAAATGGTCAGTGCCTAAGTAGGCCCATAAAGTGAAGTTCACTTCACCTTGCATTGATTTCATGGCATTCCCCCCACCCTTTTGTTTCAATATAATGTTTTAATAATCAAAGTAAATGCCAACTTTTGTGTCAATTTTCCCTTTAAAGAGAAAGCAAATTTTCATGTAAATTATGTTTCTTTGAGAATACTTACCCAATCACATTAATGTCATTAATGTTAGGAATATAAGCTTGCTACCTCCCAAATACAGTCCTCCAAAAAAGACAAAAAACATCTTTTCTGTCTATATAATATAGACAAAGGGCAGTAACTCGTTCCCATTACTTCCCCTTGACACTGCCAGGTGTCACTAGTTTCAAGCTGAGTGATATATCAATAAGGATGATTGCATGGCGGGGAGGTTGGAAGGGTTTAAAAGTAATGTGATCGGGTAAGTATTCTCGAAGAAACAATTTACTTAAAAATTTGCTTTCTTCTTCAAATACATTCCCTGATCACATTAATATTATGAGAACAGGTAATAGGAAGAGGGAATGCTGAACATCTACCTATACCCTGGGCATCCTTTGTGGGAAGAAAGGCTGGATTCCCTATATGAAAGAGAACCCACCCTCCTAACTTGAAAGCAACACTGCCGATAGTCACTTGATCCATGACAACTATACCCAGCTAAGAAGATGATAATTGAACTCTTCTTGCCAACAAACATGTTTACTGTTGAATCCAGCGAAAGCACTGACCATCCCATGAGGAGGCTGTGTTGACCTTGGTCTGGTCATCATCTGGGCAACAGTCACTAGACATACAAGGTTCAAATTTTTTCTCCAGGAGATAAAAACTTGAGAAGGTTGACTCCGAATGCCAACCAATGGCTTCTATTATGTCTCTGATCGAAACTTTACATTCGAAAGCAAGGCTCTCAGATATCACTCTAATTTCATGACCTGAAATCCTTATGAGGTGATTCTGATCTTATACAAGAGTATAACCCACTTCAGCCACGATGACTGGGCTTGTGGGATGATGTCCTCTTTCCCAACAGTCACTGGGAGAAAGAGTTGTTTTCTTGTTCCACAACTTTTTTTTGTGCACTTCAAGTAATGCTTGAGGGCATGGACAGGATCTTTCATGGTCGCTTCTCTGGACGTGTCTCTGATTGCCCACCGATGGCAGCCTGTTCTTGTCTACAAAGCCTGGTTTCATTATGAGGACTGGGGAACCATCTGATCTGAACTCAAGATAGTTTGGGTACAGTGAAAGGGCATGTAACTCACTCACCCTGCATGCCAAAGCTAAAGCTATCAGAAAACATGTTTTCTATAATATTTAGCTTCAGTGAGGTTCTGGCTAAAGGCTCAAACTTATCTGAAATGAGCCATGTCAAAACCCATGACAGATTCCATTTTGGAAACAGGGTGAGGGACTTTGGTCTATTCAATTTAAAATTGGCTAGTAGGTCTGATAGATCTTTATCAGGACTGATACCACCTCTGCCATGACGCCTGAATGAGCAGTAGCCTTTGATGGTAATTGGGACCAACTTCTTCTCACTGTAGAGTCAGAGAAAAAAGTCTGCCAGTTGTGGGATTGAGGCACTCAAAGGGATGTTGTTATTGACTCTGCACCATAAATACATGCCACTTTCCCTCATAAGCCTCAAAGTGGAGGGCCTTCTTGCTTGTGAGATTCTCTCGACAATCAAAGGTTTAAATTCTATCGTTTGAAAGGCTCCCCTGACAAGAGGCAATGGAATGAAAGAGGAGTCAGTACAGACAGGGATGGAACACCTGTGAACATGGTTGTTTGTGAAGATTTGGTTTGGCTTGGCAGATCTATCACCAGATTGAGTAGATAGTTGACCCAGGACTTGTCCCATCTGAGAGGAGCTATCAGAATCATCATGCATGTCTGACCCCTCAACTTCTGTATTATTTTTTGGTAGCAACACCATCGGTGGGTAGGCAAAGGCACACAACCATTCCAAACTGATTGAAAGTGCACCCATGGCCCAAGCTTCTGGGTTCGGAATTGGAGAGACAAAGGTGGGCAATTTGTGATCCCACCTTGTTTCAATAAGGTCAATCATCAGATGCTCCCAAAGTGTGCAAATCTGCAAAAGACCGATTGATGAAAGGACCATTTAGTATGAATGATCTCACCCTTTCTTGACAGAGAGTTGGCCAGGACATTGAGTCTGCTAGGAATGTGTCTGATTTGTACCTTGATATTGAGTGCACAGGTTGGGAGATTTGGTTCCTCCCTATTTGAGGAGGTAGGTCACTACCACCGAGTTGTCCAACATGATTAGGACTGTTTTCCCACAGAGGTGGTTCTTCCAGAACTGAAAGGTGTTGATTATAGCCCTCATTTCCAGAAGGCTGATGTGAAGAGGCAATTCCTCTGGTCCCACTTGCTGCTGACCGTATCGAAGCCCAGAAACATGTGGGCTCCTCAACTGCATGAACTGACACCCATACATATTGTAACTGGGGGCCTTTCCAGAGGAATTCCTGTCATGACCCAGCTGTGGTTGTGCCACTGATGCAGGAATGATTGCACCTTGTTTGTGATCCTGATCTTCTGATCAAGTGGACTGGAAAAGGGTGCACCTTTGAGTCAGCACGGTCATCTGTAAGGGGTGGATGAAAAGATGACAAAGGGATCAGATCTGCCGCCACATTGAATAATCCGAGGAGCTGCAAAAACTCTCTCACTGTAATCCAGTTCCTGTTGGAAATGGACTCTACAAGTTCAACTATCCTTACCACATGACCTTGGGGAAATCGTGAGATTGAGATTGGTGATAAACTCCATACCCAGATGGACAAAACACTGAGATGGATGGAGGTCGGACTTTTCCCAGTTCACTAGAAAGCTGAGACGAGTCAAAAGAAAAAGGAAATCATTTCTGCCCTTGACAAGAACAGAACTTACCATATATTTCTGGAGGATGTCATCCAAATATGCTGCCATCACTCTGGATGAAGTCAACTGGAACAGGGTGACAATGCCATCCATGATCTTTGTAAATGCCCAGGGGCATATGTTTAGACCAAAAGGAAGAATTCAAAACTGGTAAATATTCCCTTGGTACACAAAACAAAGAAAATTCTGTGACACTGGGTGGATAGGGGGGATGCATCAGTCAGATTGGTCAGATTGTGACTGATAGCAAACTTGTCCCTTCTGATGAAGAGTTGGATTGATCATGCTGTCTCAATCTTGAATATTGGTGGAACTATATATTGACAGAGGCAACTCAGGTTGATGTTCAACCTAAGCTTGCAGTTGGCCGTTTGCACTAGGAAGAGCCTGGAATAAAAGCCCAGAGACTGTGGTTTTCAAATAATCTTCGCCACCCACTTGTCTATTAACAACCAGATCTCCTGCTGCATAAATTTTATCCTTCTCCAAATTTGATGGTATGTCCGTCATGAGGAGAAAGGACGAAAGAGGAGAGTGTTGGATAAATAAAATCTGAAGCCCCTCCAAAATTACTGGTAGGCTGTCTGCAGGCAGTCAGGGTGGTGAGTCAACAGCAAGAGTTAGGTTAGGAGGCTTGGGGGGAAGAGAAACCCTGTTTCTTGTCCCCTCTATAAGGTTGCCTCCTAAATTGGTTGGATTGTCGTCTCCTGACATTTGTTTGGGATCGAACATGATTCTGGTTTGTGAATGATCCCTTCTCTTTTTGTCTCTGATCATCCCTCCTTTCAGGTAGAGACTGATTGGGCTTAAATGACTTTGGAGGCTGAGCAGCAAGTT
This sequence comes from Margaritifera margaritifera, assembly GCA_029931535.1. Taxonomy (NCBI): domain Eukaryota; kingdom Metazoa; phylum Mollusca; class Bivalvia; order Unionida; family Margaritiferidae; genus Margaritifera; species Margaritifera margaritifera. The sequence continues at coordinate 1,431,306 of JAQPZY010001265.1, read as the reverse complement.
GAAGGGGCAGTTCCTGAGCTGCCTGTCTTGTAACTTCCTAATCTAGCCTCCAAAGAGCAACAGTGACCAAAATGGTGTCATCCATAATGTCAGGGCATGATGTGGTTTGAGTGAAGGAATGCAGACATGTGTCACATCAAACTAAGTCCAAATTAGCAGAGGCAGTCAGAGCATTCACCATGGAATGATGTGCTGCTCTGTTAATGACTCTCGCAATTCTGGTCGTTGACTCCCAGGTGAGCTCATTCCCTGATTTTTCAGCAAGCTGGAAAATCACTCACAAGGCCAAGTCTAACATCAAACCTGTGGCTACAATATTATGCACCAGCTTCAATGTAGCATGAAATACATTTTTATCAATTTTGTAGGAAATTGGAACTGACATATTGACAGCTGCCAAATTTTTGTCTAAGGCTGGGAGTTCAGTGTAAAAAGTGTCAATATGCATTTTGTACCAGCGCAATGAAAACATCGCTGTTACTTGGCTTTCTGAAAAGAAAGCCTTAGAATTACCTGGATCTCATATTTTGCCAGACAGATGGTCAGTGATTTCAGATTTTTTTATGACTGTGGACACAGATGGAAGGATGGAGTCTCATCCTCCTCATCTAGATTTTACAGAGGCCTTGACCTTACAGGCCTGCATGGCAGTAGGGGGTGGAGGGCATTCCAAAGCCAGCAACATCTGGTAAATTTTTTCTACCACAGCCTTAAAGCTGAACTCGGTCCTCTTCATTCTTGGATCTGAGTATATCAGATCTTCAGGATTATCATCAAACTTACTGTGTGTATTATCCTGGTCTAGCTCTGCTTCTATTTCCACATAAAACATGCATGGTGGCATGGGAGAAGCATTTCTGGTGTCCTGATACCTGTCACGGTACAGTCACTGTGGGTAGATCGTGAACATATACGGTCAGCCGGGTCCATAGGACAAATTTGTTGTACCAGTATGGATGGCTGATTCACTGGTAGAATGTTCAGTATAGTTGCTGACCGTGCGGCCGGCAGCATAGATGGCTCCAGTACTGGCCGTGCCATAGGCATGGTGAGACTGTCGGATCTATCAGTAAGATCTCCATAATTATCCACATTTGGCGGCTCCATAGGCCTGTATGTGGCATGGGTTGCTGACATGACCGATCTATGGTCACTAGGCATGTGATATGGATGACCAGATGGCTGGACGGACTGGTCGGCATTGTACAGTATTATCGCATTATATGATGGATCTGGTAGAAACCCTATGCACCCAGACTTACAGGCCTGAAGGCTATGCTTGGATATGCAAGGGGACTTATGCCAACTGTGCTGCCTAAATATGGGGGGACACTTCCCCATGCTGTCAAAATTATCTATTGATGTTAGAGATGGACAAAGGGACAAAAACTGCCCTGAATTTATTAACTGCGGCATCAACTCCTGTACAAGGCAATGCATCTGTAACTCGAATGATGGTGTAGAAGGCTGTGAGACTGTAGTGCTTTGCTCCTCCACTTCCGCTGATGTGATGGTAGCTGAGGGCTTCATACATCTCATCTTATGTGTGTGTGGGGGGGGGCCTCCCCCCCCAAAGTATATCTCCCACTAGGCTCGCAATTGATTCCATCTTAGGGTGAATACTAAACGCATTTGTCTGCTCATTGCAAGATTTGTCGCTTTTTTCTGTGTTTTTGATACTCTTCCACAGAACTGTTGACCAGATATCTTCCGACCACATGGTGCATACACTGCATGTCAGCAATGAAGTAAATTTAGTGCAGGCGAGGCACGTATCATGTGTGTCCTCATTTGCCTTGAATTTCTTACACTTAGGACATTTTGTCATCATGTTTCACTGAAACAACAAGAAGAAAAACATTAATAAATTAACAACTCAGTGTTGTAATAAGTCGCAAAAACAACTCCCGTTACTAACCAAGTGAGAGAAAAACAGGCAGTGAGCGCAAAAACATGAATCACAACATGCATCAATGATACTGTGTTGGAACATATGGTCAGAATAAACAAAGTCTGTGAGTGCGACTGATTCATAAAAAACTGGTCAAAATAAAAAAATAATGTATACTAACTGTAGTAGAATCGTTATTACACAATAAAAACTCCAATTCTGGGTTCGATGGTTGAAAACCACAGAGATATTAGCAGGATTTTTGGGAGGTATATAGTATGATGTTGTCTGTACTGAAGCAAAAGCTAAAACTAGTGACACCTGGCATTGGCAAGGGGAGGTAATGGTCAAGAGTTACTGTCTTTTATGTACTGACTATAATGCAGCAGTACTACTTTGTTATAAAAGTAATTTAAGATTAGGTTCTGTGATATTTGTAGGTGCAGTATGTATGTTGGTTTACTATGTTTGCTGCCATTTAAGTGGTCTTGTCCTAGTCTTACCAAAAGCTTACCAGACACCCTGTATCATACAAGATAAGATACAAATAAGTAATACTTTGTCCATATGATATAGACAGAAAAGACTATTTTCATCTTTTTAGGAGCGCTGGGTTTGGGAGGTAACAAGCTTACATTCCTAACATTAATGTGATTGAGAAACATATTTGAAATAGAAAGGCTGAAAGTTAGAAAAGGAAATTTATGCTCTGTAATCATTTTGGCACTAACTTGTTGAACACAAATACCAGAAATTACATCGCTATATGTGGAAATTTTTGCCAAAAATTCATCTATGATCCCTGATAAAATTAGTGAAAAATTTAATTTTTCTAGCCCATCTGAAGCAAATTATGACTATATGGATGCATCCAACTCCAATACAAGGAAAATTAATAATTTTATCCAATATTTCATCCTACAAAAGTATGAAAAGAGGACTTCAAGTATGGAAAATGTTGCATATTTTGAACAGTAACCTATTTTTGAGCTGCCATTTTACAACAACTATAGTGAAGCAAAATAATAATTTTTAAAAATATTTTTATACAGTTTTAATAGTATTTCATCAGTATTTAAAATCTGACATAAAAATATGCAAATTACAAAAGTTTAAAGTGACTATCTTGGACATTATACAGTTTTAACTTACTACACTCATTTCTCCCTATTTTTGCCATTTTCCCCCTATTCTGATTGGAAAGAGACGTCATATTTTTCACCCAATCCATTGTGGACCTTTAAAATTCTCCCTAGGTAACTTTGACTCGTTAGATCTCTTGTTACACTCAAGACAGTAATTTCCGTCCCAAAGTCAGTACAGTGAAGGACATGAATTGTTTTTTCAAGTTCAGATTGGGAACTTTTTACACTAAAATTGGAAATAATGGATAGTTTTGGACACTGGAAATGTGGTCAAATCTTGGTCCCAAAACAGGACTAGAAAAATCCCTGCATCTGCTCAGTAAATCAAACACTGTTACATTTTTCAAACAATGTTAAATTTTTTAAACTCAGTTATGAGAAACGCATTTATTTTTGTACTAATTGGATTAGGAAAATTTGGTAAATCTGTAAACTTCAAAATTGATGATGAACACACTGTGCTTAGTTTATTGTTTACACTTGTATGCACTCATCTGTGCTAACATACCCCATGTCGGGTCTTTATGTTAGTGAAATGAATGTCTCAAATGAAACTCCTATAAACTGACCCTTCTGTAACAAGGCTGACCAGTGGCCACATACATGCATGGTTTTGCTGTAATCTTCAGCATTAGCAGATTTACAATTGTAAGGAACCTTTTCTTTCATTTTTTGACATGGCAGAAGTTTTTAGAGCTGTATCAAACACTTAAAGAAATCTGATACATTTTATCACTACCCTCCAGAAATTTCAAGCACATTGGCTGAAACATTCTTTAAAAAAAAATTCTGCTCTTGTTGTCACACTATTTCTTGGCAAACTTCCCAACTTATTTGTCACACTGATAGTTCAATTACTAGCCTTTCCTGTTTCACTCTCAATTTAGGTGGCTGCTTGCAAGAATTTTGGGAGACATCAAGACTGTGGTCTTGCCTGTGGTCAGGTAATGCCAGTCTGGGTACAAACAGAATTTTGTGGAAGGTTTCTTCTCCACTCTAGCCATGTTGCCATAGGATTTGCCGGCAGTGTTAAGTGGAGTTGTGGCCTCAGGGAATTTCAGGCCTTTCTTATATTTCACCCATTGCATTTCCTTCTCATGCATCCACTTTTGGCAGTCTCTGGAGTAAGAGAAATAGTCACCCTGGCAATTCACACCAAAGATTTTCTCCTTGCATAATAATCAATTGTGACCCTCCTGCTCACATCTGGGGCAGACTGGTTTCCTCTTTCAGCCAACTCTGTATGGTGACCACATTTCTGGCAGTTAAATCAACATAAGGGATTAGGGATGAAATTGGAATGTTTAATAACTCAGCTTAGGAACAATGGCACAATTGAACCTTAATATGTAAGTGTCGGTGGGAATCAACTTTCATTTTGGCAAGCATTCCTTCATTTCACTTGGGAGACATTCTGAAATCTGAAATTTTCCAGCATCTCTGACTATCTGCAGTCATCTAAATCCCTAGATCTCAAGACACCTCTGCACAATGTAGCACTTACCTTCATAGGTATCTGCACAATGTAGCACTTACCTTCATAGGTATCTGCACAAATTGGTTTTGAGTGAAGTAGATTATGAGAGTAAGTTACAGCTGCACTCAACTAGTAACTGGCCCAGCTGGGTTTTTTGAACACTCTTTTGCTCTCCAGCCAGACCCTAAAGGGCTTTTGCCATTACAATAGACATTGTTCTTTTATCATTCAATTAATCATCCATTTCCAATACACGTGTTTCCTGCCTTTGTTCTCCTTACAACTGCGGAACTGATGATATTAATTAACTTCTTTTTTCCCCTATCTTTCTTACTTTATATATCAGTATACATTGCAAGTATCTTTTTGACCTGGCAGATGCACTTTAGGTGCCCATCTGGCCTGGCAAAGCACACTTTAGGTGCCCATATTTACCTGGCAAAGCACACTTCAGGTGCCCTTTCGAGCAAGTCTTTATCATGACCCTTTCAAGGTCTGTAGGAAACACTAGGTGCGGTTAAATGGGAGCTGTCTAATATGACATGATTTAATTGTTGGGTTGCATATGGTATTTAAAGCAGGAATCTTGAGCTGTGCAGATGAGTGAATTTATGTCACAATGAATTCACACAAGCTTTAAGTACTGATACTTCATAGTCACCAATGAAACACAAAACAGCTGAGAAGAAGACAAGCTAGTTTATTCATTCCTGTCTGCTCCTCCAGACTGATTGTTTTCATTTTTAAGGGGCTTAGATTTTTGTAATGCAATGCTAATGTGTACAGAATTATTACATATAATTCCTTGTATAGGGACCTGATGATTATGTTGTGGTGAACAAAACTGACACAGTCTGATTTGCCTAAGACAATGGAGACCACCATCATTTATACAACTTTTTGGACATTACATAAAAATTACTTTTCTCGCTGTCCAGATAATTTGTGCACATAATTTTCCAAAATCTTTTCTGGAAAATAATTATCTCTATTATGTACTAATGTTTTTGGCACATTTAGTGCTGGTTGGAAGTGGACTAGACAAACTAGGTAAGATAAGAGATAAGATAAGAATTCTTTATTTCAGACTGCATGGTCCATACATCTAAATTAAAATATACAATAAAATAAAATATAAAAATATAGAAGTATTTTAAGACTTAGAAGTTCATAGGTGTCTAATGTGCAAATATACAGACCCATCAACAACTACAGAATGTGTCTGTCATTGTTAGGAATAAAATCATGTATGACATTTAAATAGTAATTTGTTCCATCTATCTATAATCTGAGAACTTAAATGAATATCATAGTTCCACAACGATTTCAAGATACAGTTCTTACTATTAGATATTCGTGTCATCATTGAAAACACATACTTTCTCATTAATTCTTCAAAACTAAATACATCATAGTTTACAAACATGGTAAAGTCACTATTCCATCTTGGAAGGCTTAGTAGTAAACGAAGACTATTATTATAGCCAATAACTAGTTTTCTTTTCATACATTCACTAAAGTTTGTCCACAGAGAAGCACAGTAAATTGTGCAACAATAAGATCTGAATAATCTAATCTTGATATTCAAAGAACAATTTCTAAATTTACGTAAAAGAATGTTTGTTCTAGTACACAGAAATCTGTAATGTCTCATCATATCTTCATCATCTGACCGGTTGGATTTTAGCATATGACCCAAATACATATAACTGTTGACATATGCAAGAGCATGGCTGTTAAGAATTACAGAGGGAGGAGATGGTAATTTGAAAGAAGTTGACTGAAAAACCATGCAGACCGATTTTTGTGTATTATATATATCATTCTCAAATGCGTAATGTTCACATATCTTTAATAATTTCCTTAAACCTGCGATAGAAGGACTTATCAATGATATATCATCAGCAAAACTAAAATTGTTAAGAAATGACGCATTTAGTGTCAAATGTATCTCCACGTGACACTGTCCCAGCTTACGATTTAAATCGTATTGTAGGTTGCATTATATCCTTGCTTATAAAATAAGAACACATGATAATGTTTTGGTGTCTAAGTTGCAAATAAAGAATACTCCAGGTTGCAGTTCGGGTGCTTTTTTTACTGTTTGTTCGTGTAGATATAATACCATTAGAGATAAGTATGCACAAAGGTCTAGATCAGGGGTGTCAAACTCATTTGCTCTCACTTTCAACTATTTTTTGCCTTTTATTAGCGATGATATCATCTTCATCGCAAGTCTGTTTCCCAAAAAATGAAAACATATTTTGCTGACTCATTTCTATGAGTCAAAGTACTTTCTGCACTCTTTTGAAATGTGTCTGCCAATACTGTACTGCCCTAGTCTAAATCACATGTACTGAAGTAGCAGTTATTATTATTATTATTATTATTATTATTATTGAATATTAATGATTGGACAGTACTGTTTGACTCAAAATCTGAGAAAGCTTTTATTACTTTCATGATTTATATACACATGGTCACCAATTTAAACACTGTTAAAATAACAAAGGGCATCATTTATTTGCTGAACAATTGCAGGTGCATAAATAAACATTCAACAGAACATCGGTTTCTCTGAAGTCATCAGATCAGAGAAGCATTAAGTGTTAATTTGTCACACTATCTGTTTACCCAAGTCTAGCCATTAGCTATTTCACTGATCGGCCATAGCTAACCAAAAGATTTAAAAAGGGGAGTGTCATGGGGGCAATGAGGCACGTCATGGGGAAGCATTACATGGAGAAATGGTGCATCCTGTAAGAATTTCACACGTATTTGACCCAGAATGCTCGGGTCCCTGAGAGCCCTATAATTAACGTAATCATGGTGGTTTCAAGGTTGGATGGCCATCTATTAAATCATTGGTTTTTGAGTATGAGTAAAATATTCCTTAGTTTATGTTCCAAGTTTAATTTATTCTATTGGCTTAAAAAACATACTTGGTATCCAGAAATTTTATGTACAATTAAAAATTACTAAAATATGGTGTCCGGAAAATTGGAGGGTCCAGATACTATTATTAAGATTAATGATGGCAATTTGTTTGCATTAGTATTTGCTGACTGGAACATTTTTGTAAACATTTGACAACATCTTGTTCTAACTTGGCTCTCCATGAAGGATACTGGTATGTATTATTTTAATATAATCAGAATGAAAGTATTTGCCCCTGGCCATTTTAAGGTGGTACTGACCCATGCCATTTTTTCCCCTATCCTATGCCCTTTGTTCCCCCATTACAGGCCATTTTTTTTACTTCACCCGATGCCTTTTTTCCAACAGTTTGCCCTTTTTTGACCTGCAAAAAACAGTCACTTATGTGCTTCATTTAATTTCAATGTTTTTTTATGATCATAAGCAACAATATACTTGTGCAAAAAGCTTAGGCTATATATACATTGTGTAGCCAGTCACCACTGATTAATACCATGCAATGCCATGCACTGGACATTTTGCCACACAGGTGAGTAGATATGATTAAAAGGATTATTTTTTCCAAAGTGAATTGACTTTGCATCTGATGGCTCAGTATGGTCAAATTTCTTTATTCTAAATGACATGTTGATTACTGTCCATTCATCAGAGAAGCTACAATGAACTTGAGATAGCAATGCATTGATCTAAGCCAGTAACAAAAATAAGCTATTAGAAAATAATTTATGAGAAGTTTTAAAGTAATCAGTTAATAATTTAATGACATTCATGTAGTTTTACTGCTCCAACTTCAAGCTCAGAAAATTGAAAAGGAAATCTCTACCGCAATTTTAACAGTACAACTCCATTCTCAAAAGAACAAAATGAAAGAAAAAATATAAGGCCTAATAAAATTAGGAAACTTCTTATATGTCACCTACATTCACGGTATTTAATGATTATTATTTTTTTTTTATTATTATTATTATTATTATTATTGGTAAGATTTTTTACTTTTTGTATGTAACAAACTATGCATTAGATTTCCTTTCTAGTATTACATGTATTGTTTGCTAAGAAAAAATGAAGATACAAAAAAAAATCAGAGAAGGACTATATCAAGGATTTTACTCTTGCAACATTTTTGGGTGGACTACATATGAAACATGATTTTTAGAACTTTACAGAGTCAACTATTTCCCTTGCAGATTTCCTAATTTAACAACAACTACAATAATGACAACAATGTGATAATAATAACAAAAACAACAATTTGCGATAAAATAAGGTGCTTTTTTAATCATGTAAATTAAAATAAATTTTAAACCCATTCATTGCATGAATTTCAACAACATGCTTTTAAGTTTCAGTTATAACAGACTTAAAGACAGTTCAATTGGTCAAACTTAAATAAAGTTCCAATTTTTTACAATGAGATTGCTGTACTTTAGATCTAAGTTCAGGTCAAGACTACTAAGTTTAGTTCGCAAAATCCTGGCCAGATTCTATAATACTTTTTGACTCACTGTGGCAATGGTGTAATGGTTCGGAAAGGTCAAGGTCGGGTATACAGCTCTCATATATGGAGTATGTACACCACAGTCCATTAGCTTCTGAATGGTGGGAGTCACATTCCGCAACATGTAATCTGCACGGAACCCATCCAGTGACACCAATAATAGGGGATTCTGACTGAAAAAAATGCAATTCATTAGTGACTTTCAAGTTTAAACTTTAAGCATTTTACATGAATTCTATTAACAAGTTCAAACAATTCAAATAACGTACTCCAAACAGCTGAAATGTAGGGTACAGCGGTCTTTCACATGGAAGACACAGAGAACCTAGTGGGAAGTATCAACATTAACTGGACAACAATAAACTCATGCGTATTCAGAAAAGATTGTTGTTTTTGCTTTTGTTGGTTTTAACAGTACTTTTACATTAATGGCTAGGTCATGCTGAGGAAATTGTAGCTAAATTCCTTCCCCAAGGACTCACCAAGGCAGCCAACCCAGGCTGGCCTGAGTGGGTATCAAACCCACGACCCTTGAATTACGAGTCCGAGGCTCTACCAAACTGAGCTACCATTGCTGCCTTCCATAACCATTGGTTACAGATGTTCAAACCAATGAACTGCAAAAGTGAAACACAGGAGCCCATTAGTAACTTGCATTACAGAGAGGCAATATTCTGTACCCTAATTAGTTCTCTCATGGTAAGATCAGCCATAACTTTTGCAAAGTTTTGGCAAATTTGTATTTAAGAAGGCATTGTCCTTTGATTAGCCCACCCACCACTTTTTTAAACAAATGTACAACCCGGCTGTACTTTTTCCATGGAATACCCTGGAAAAGGATGGAATACCTTGGAAAAACATGGAAACCCTGAAAAACAGTGGAAAAACTAAAAATGTTGCAGAAAGTATCATGGAAACCCTGGACACTGTCCATGGAAAAGGCTGGACATGCCTGGAAAAGCATGGACAGTTTGAACTTGAAATTGTTTTGATATATTTTAGCATGGAAAACCCTGGAAAAGTATGGAGTGTTTGGACTTATAATTTTTTTGATATACCGTATTTCATTTATTTTTTCATACATCAAAAAATAATTATTCATTTCAGAGTACAAAAAATTATATGCAAAACAAATAATTATTATTTTTGGGTACTGACCGTGTATGAAAAATAAAGGGATCATACCCAAACAAGGTCTACATGACAAAAGATACTCAACAACCTAACAGTACTAATGTACAAAATAAAGGTAAATTTATTTTCACATTCTGCTCTCAAATCAAGAATCCAATTAGAATAAAAATAAAAGTACTCAAAAAGACTTTTGTTGTTATTAGTGAATGAGAGAGAGGGGAGAGATGGCTGAAGTGATAATGTTGTCTCAGTGTGCAAGATCATGTGTATTCAGAGGATACTTCTTTGTAGCTGTTACAGTGTGTTATGTTGGCAAAATGATTAAGATGGTCTGTACATGTATTATTTATGAGTATCATTTATCGGTAATTGTATGCAATGATACGAGCCCATGTTGTCAAAAAGTTAACTGCAACTTGTATTCTTACACCAACAGTAACCTCATTATCAAATTACAATAACAAATAAAAGAACTCAAAATGACTTTTTGTTTTTAGTGAATTCATCTTTATTTATGAGACACAGACAAAACAATGTTGTGTCAGTGTATGTTTGTAAAATCATATGTATTCAGAGCAGATGAAACAATGTTGTGTCAGTGTATGTATGTAAGATCATATGTATTCAGAGCAGTTTTTATTCGTAACTTCTGGAGAGAGAGAAAAAGAGAGGTTACAGGGTGATTGTAATCTGTATTTTCAGTTACCTGATGATTGTGATCTTCCTCATGTACAAAGGCACTACTATATTCCATTATCAATCAACACATCTAAATAACAATTAATTCTAGTTTTAATTACAATATCCATTGTCACAAGAACCACATGGCTATGCAGTGTTATTTACATGCTAATTAAATATGCCTAAAGCTTTGGCCAGATTATTCCAGTTGACACCAGACTGAGGTACAAGATTCGACAGAAGAGATCAAATTAGTGAGGCTACTGATAGTCTTCACTTCAGCATGTACTGAAATATAATTTTGCTGGATAAAAAAACATCAAATGGCTTCCGAACTCATTTTAAAATGGGCATGGTGCTTTGTTATAGTGGCCGACTTAACAAAGAGCACTCATTAATGATATTGTTGAAGGATAAGTGTTGAAAAGGCACTATCCAGTTGTTAATGAACAGCAGTCGATACAGTGTATTGTAATGACAATAAGAGATCATATGCATCAATCATTATATTTTCTTGCCGATAAAGAAGACAAAGAAGTGCTGATTTATGAATGAGAGTAGATTCTCAATTAACAAAACAATTACCCTTTCAGCGTGAGATGATCAAAGGGCTTTCTGCATGATTATAAATGGTGATTATTTCTTGATCTTCTGTTTCATTATTCAATGAGATATGCGAATTTAACAAATAGTTCCGGTAAGTTTTAACTGAGGCAACAAATAGTCATGTTTTTCACATGGGATTATATCAAACATATACTCAGCAAACAATACATTAGTAGTTTGATGTTACTATATCGTACATTGGTATTTTTCAAAGCTGTTTGAAACATGAACTTCTCTTCTTGATTCAAATAAAAAAAATCCAAATACATGGTTGAAAAAGTAAAAAAGAATGAAATGATCAGTGACCTTTTTGCACGATTATAAATAGTGATTTTTTTATTTCTTAATTTCTGTTTCATTATTTGATGCCTCAATTACAAATTTAAGTGAAGTTAACATAGTTCAGGCAAGTTTTCATTTTTAAGGCAACAAATAGTTGTGTTTTTCATATGGGATTATATCATACATATACTCAGCAAACAATACATTAGTTGTTTGATGTATCTATATCGTACATCTGTATTTTTTCACAGCCATTTGAAATGTGAACTTCTCTTCTTGATTCAAATAAAAAACATTTAAATATGTGGGAAAAAAAATTAGAAAAGAATGAAATGATCAGTGACCTTTCTGCATGATTATAAATGGTGATTATTTTATTTCACAATCTCCTGTTTCATTATTTTATGCCTCACTTAAGGACTTACCCAAAGGTAATCACCATTTATAACATATGCTATGCAAAACAATACTTTGATCACTGGATGTATCTAAATCATACCTCTGTATAATTTCGAAGCCGTTTTAAATAGGAACCTCTCCAATTTTAACATATCAAATTACAAGGTTAAAAAATAATACAAAGATCAAAAACAACCCCAAAACTCTGCCTTAATTGTATGATTTTATTCTCTCATTCATTTTTGTAAAAATGGCTATATTTTTTTTCTTTTTTGCCAACGTAAATCTTCTTAGTAGAACTTTTATGTATAAAAATTTAAAGAATTTGATGAAAATACAAAGTACTATGCATGAAAAAATATAATACATTTAATTAATAATTATTTTGATTACTAGATGGTGTACAAAAAATTAAAGGGTATGAAAAATTACATGAAATACAGCATGGAAAATGCTTGAAAAGAAAAGTCAATTTAAAAGATTGGCACTTAGAATTATTTTCATTTCTTCTATTAAGAGTTGTCCTATCCTTTAACTATCAAGATCCAAGTACCTAATGAAATAGCAACCATGACTAAATTGCACTTTTTATGTGTAACACAAAATATAGTTGTATGGAAAGATATCCTGAAAAAGTAGCTAAAATCCTGACCAGAAAATGTCTGTTGTATTTACAACCATAAATATGTACATTATCATTTTCTGACTAACAGTTTACTGCAAAATACAGCCTGTCTCAAGTCCATTAGGTTTACTGCAAAATACAGTCTGTCTCAAGTCCATTAGGTTTACTGCAAAATACAGTCTGTCTCAAGTCCATTAGGTTTACTGCAAAATACAGTCTGTCTCAAGTCCATTAGGTGTACTGCAAAATACAGTCTGTCTCAAATCCATTAGGTTTACTGCAAAATACAGTCTGTCTCAAATCCATTAGGTTTACTGCAAAATACTGTCTGTCTGAAGTCCATTAGGTTTACTGCAAAATACAGTCTGTCTCAAGTCCATTAGGTTTACTGCAAAATACATCCTGTCTTAGTCCATTAGGTTTACTGCAAAATACAATCTGTCTCAAGTCCATTAATTTTACTGCAAAATACAGTCTGTCTCAAGTCCATTAGGTTTACTGCAAAATACAGTCTGTCTCAAGTCCATTAGGTTTACTGCAAAATACAGTCTGTCTCAAATCCATTAGGTTTACTGCAAAATACAATCCAAGTTCAAAGGTACTACTGTGATTTTTTCTCTTCAAAATTCATAACTTCCAACCAGATTTGTAAATTTCAAGTTGTATCAACAACAACAACACACACACACACACACAAAAGAATTTAATCATGTTTTATTTAAAATATTTTAAGGTTATAAAAAAGAGAAACACTGAAATAAAACTTCCAACTTTGGATATTATGTATCAAAGCTAGAATAAAGAAACTTGCATGTGTATGTGTGTGTGTGTAAATTGCAAAATGGGGACACCAGTGAGCATACACAACCAAACATTACAGACACCATGTAAACAAGGACTTTTTCAGCATCCAACAATAAAAAAAATTCTATAATTTTATTTAAAACAATATTATTTGGCACCAAACATTCAACTGTGTAATATTATTCTAATGAAATCATAGAAAATAATTTATTGTTGGATACTGAAAAGTCATTTGACATATTAAAGATGTTTCATTGGCAAACTTCCAGAGCCTGAAAGATTTCTGCTGTGAATTTAAACCATTGGCAGTTGCATCGATGGAATTATGTTTCGCTGACTTTTTCGTCTATGGCGGTTTTGTTTTATTCACTCTTCGTGCTTTCCAGCATCATGCAGTATATAAAAATAACCTAGTGTTCACATGCTGACAATTAAATTTGGGACAGCCTTCATTTACCAGCTGATGTAGAATGGACATCGGATTCTGAAAAACTGCCGCCTGTGACTAAAACCTGCTTTTGAATTCACTTGTTGGGGTCTACTTGATGATGATGGATTTTGCCCGAAATGTATGTTTCAAAGAAATAATGTATTTATTACTTGGCAAATAAATTATCTTCATGGTTATCGCTTATTGTGTTATTTCAGCTAACACTCTGATACCAAACAAGCCGTTGCAAATGTGGTGGCTCAAAGCTGCAGCCTTATGTGTTGAAAATCATTTCACAAATTGTCATTTAAATGGAAATCTATGAGATTTGTATAAGGTCGGAACTTATAGGTATCTGTTTACACGTATACATTCTATAAAACTTATGACTTTATTGATATAAGGACACAATTTCTAGTCCTGAAGAGGGGGGGGGGGCTTTTTTCAAGCCTAAATTCATTGAATCTAGTGGGAATTCGCTTTAATCTCATGTATAAGTGTAGTAAGTGAATGACTTCCATTTCACTTCTAAGTGGAGTATACTTCACTTATAAGTGACCTATAAGTGTAGCAAGTGAATGGCTCACATTTCACTTATAAGTGAAGCATACTTCATTTATAAGTGAAATGCTTAATTTGCATATAAAATCCTAACACTTCACTTATAAGTGCCCTAAGAGTATAAGTGACCTTTAAGCCACGTATAGGTTTTTTTCTGTAAGGGCATCTCTACTGTCTCCAGGGGTGACAACAACTGCAGCAAAATGAAGATAACCAAATGACGATAATGAACTGTGAAAAACACCTAAGAAACATAATTGTTATATTTGTTTTTTGTCAAGAAATTAGTGCTTATTAAATGTAGACGATTGACTTTAACCCTTTTTAGTGGCAATTTTCAAGCCTACAAATGGAGGAACTTTCATTACTTATCATCTTTAAAACTATTAAAACTGAGGCAGAAATTAATGTGATTTTTGTTATTTTGTCCTTTGAAGATTGCTTCATAATAAATTTGGACAACAACCAGGAGTACATATTTAAAGAAAAATAAGGTGATATAAGGAGCCAGTAATTTGGATTTTATGACATACCAGTACCATAGTGTTACAATGAAAGTGTAACGAAAGTGTAACTAGAGACATTTGTTAAAACTGGCAATGTCTTCTATTAACCTACTGGGTCCAGTGCACAACCTATTAAGCTGCCAATGGCAAGAAGTAAGTTGTTTTATTTTCTTGTACAAAAATTACTAAATACCTCAGTCCATATAAGGAGTGAGTTGGGGCTTTTTGGGCCATATTTCTTCTGAAGTTATCATCAATGAAAGTTGCATCACTGTTAAAATCTAACATTTATTAGTTGAAGGAGTCACAGGACAGCTTCAATCCTGTCAGGGTCTGGTGAGATGAAAATTATTTTCTAGGCAAATCTCTTTTGTTTTCATGTAACATTTTCAGGGTTTTCTAGGTAAACATTCCAGTGTTGTCCAGGCCAATATTCCAGTGTTGTCACGGCCAATATTCCAGGGTTTTCGAGACATATATTCCAGGGTTTTCCAGGCCAATATTCAAGTGTTTTCCATGATATTCCAGTGTTTTCCAGGCAAATGTTCCAGAGTTTTCCAGGCCAATATTCCAGCCTAACCTGGAAGAAGCATGGAATATTAGTCCCAATACTCCATGGTTTTCCATGCTAGAATTTTCCATGGTTTTCCAGGCAAATATTCCATGCTTTTCCTTGTCTTTTTTCCCCATTCTTTTCAAGTCTAGCCATGAAGGAGCCTGGAATATTAGTCCCAATACTCCAAGGTTTTCCATGCTAGAATTTTCCAAGGTTTTTCCTGGAATACCCTGGAAAATCTACAGCCGGGAAAGCTGTATCCCCGTGCTTATCATGGAAAAAATACAATAAAGTATTATAAAAAGTAAATGTAAGTAATTAGGTCTTGCTTTAACTCCTGCAGAATTTTAGTAAATATTGACAACTGAATTTTCAAAATTACTTGTCCTGTGCATTAGACTATAGGTAACTCACTTTACAGCCACAAATTTGGCATCTTTCCACCTAAAATTCTATAGAATTAGCATGGAACAAGAAAACCACCAATGCCAGTATGCCCGGATTGTAAAGCTTTGATTTGTCTAAATGGTGTGACAGTAGTACTTCTTTTGAAGCATCGACTGTATCAAGTTACATTGCTCAACAGTAATATTGTAATATTGTCAAAGAAACTGAGCAATATACAAAAGTTAATGCAGATCACAGGAGTGTGAAATGTAGGTCACAGTGACAAAGTTTTGATTGAACAGTGTATGAAGCACCTACACAAGAAAGATCTGTTGACATTTGGGTCTCGTAATTGCCGCTCTAAACAATCCAATAAGTCTACCACTGCACCAGACTGTGGTAACTGTTTGAACGTGGGCTGGTCTTTCTTAGCCAAGAGATCGACAGATGCTGGAGCTTTTACATTGCTCTTGAGGAGCAGGAGGAGGCAAACAAAAAACTTCCTTGATTCATGCATGGACGACTTAGCATTCTCTAGTGATCATTGGGTCAATTCAACACTTGTGAGTGTGATTTGTCATATACTTAGGAGTGGGGTGGTGCAGCTTGCTGAGACTTACATTGAACCATATTGGAAGTCTGTCCATATTGAGATACCATAACTTCGAGACAATCGCTGACAGTATCTTTCATAGTCTAGGCATGGTATCCAGCATCCATGTCTGAAATGTTGCTGTAGCTGGTATTGTAAAAGTAAGTGATGATGGGCCATCATGGAGTCTTTGATGTTGGTCAGTGATAGCATTGAACAGAGATGGATCTATAAAGGTATCAGGCTTACTTGGATTCATAATAGACATGGGCTGATTCATGGTAATGGACCAACCTAGGCCTGTAATAGCAACTGGGTACTCTGGCACTAGACTGACCATGGACCAACCTGGGTCTGTTGTAGCACTATACTGGATGGCATCCTCCGTGTGACATACATGCCATATTCCAAGACAGTGTTGAGGGTTTTTGAGACTCAAAAAGTGTGTTTTGAGGTCCCAAAGGGGGTCAGTGAACTTGATCCAAAAAAGCAAGGCAGTCTGATAGAGAACAAGCTATCTTTTCATATAAGCCTATGGAAAATGATTTGAAATTCAAATCTGAATAAAAGAAAATAAATTGTCTGTTTTCTTTAAAGCATTTAATTCACTTTTTAAAAAAATAGTACACTTAGCATTGTCAAATATCATCACAACACACATACACATATTTGCAAATACTCACATAATCACAAGCACACTGACATTAAATAAAAACATACACCAAGTCTCTGTCTTTAAAATCCACCAGATGGCAAAATATAGGCTGATTTAGATGCAGTCTTTGTGACTCTCAATAGTTCAATAGGAGATTTGAAGGTAATGCAAGTGTAATTTGTGTTAAACTTTGCACTCATTAGAGACTGGATGATACTGTTGTTCAAACTTCCCTGCTGGATTCTCTCAAATCATGGTCAGAAAAGAGTTGTTCTTGAAGACCATAACGTTAGCACTGTCAGAACTGTATATGATGCAGTTTGACCACGAGATATGCTTGTCTCTATAGAAATGAGAACAATCATCACATTTGTGACTGACCACTTCATTGGGGGAAATGGGGGAAGGGAGGAGGGGACATAATATTTTCAAGTTTAATGGGTGCCTTATAGGTGATAAAGCCGTAATAAACGCCTCTTTCCAGTATGGGTGTTAATGCTTTATCAACGCAAATCAACTGTGCAAACATGAGCATGTGCTTATTATTGTCTTTCAGTCAATTTACTTCATAGCCAAAATCATCCTGAAAAGCATGGGTCAATTAATAGCTCGTATTTTAACAAGATTAAGATAACAAATAATAATAAAGAGAACCAATCTGAATGTTCAATTCAGTGTGTTGAATATGTTCTGGTTTGTCCCAATGTTATCTACAGGTGGTGTGGCTATTTGATGGACGTCGTACATTCCAGAATGACTTATGTTGATATGTTGTTTGCAGTATGTGCAAAAAATTAAACACTCCCCCTGCTGCTTTGCTTCACAAAGTCAAACTCTGTCAACCAGGAATGCTGAAATTTAGTTTTCCTGGGCTTTGCTTGCTTCGCTGATAGCTTGTTGCTTCCTGAATCACAGGAAATGAGTTTTTACATTTTGCCTTCAAAAATGAATCACACTTGAACACTATTCCGACGACTGAAATAATCATGCTTTACTTTTATATATAAAGTAAAATATGACTTCAAAGAAACATTGCCACTGTTCACAAACTTTCCAATAACCTTTAATACAGATGGCTTAAACATTCTCATTCAAGGCAATGATATGAAATAACTTTTGTTCTTCAACACGCATCTCTTTGATTTACCTATAACCTAAAATGAATTGGGTTGTTCCACTTTGTAAACTTTACCTATGCAAATTAGCATAATGGGTTCCCCCAAAACAGTCTTCAAAGGAATTAACACATCACCCTAGCTATTGTCTGCGAATTAAGTAATATGTGAAATGGTGTTCATGCCTGACCACCTTGCCTTTTAATTGACTATGTGACAATTAGCTGCATAAACTGCCCCAATGATAGTTTTACATGAGCTATAAGCAGGACTGTTTACCGATTGCATGCTACATGTTACTGGCATATATTGAGGTGGTGTTTTTTTTTAATTATTTTTGTTCTGAAGATTACTGAAAATTGTGTTTTTTTAACATGATCGTGTCAAGGGGGTTGGAATTAAAAAATCGTGTTTTTAGCGTGACATGCCATGTTATGGCATGTACGCATTACTGAATGGAATGAAAAAACATTTTGGTTCATAAAAAACATGCATTTTTATAATCAAAAACTGCTTCTATTTGGACTCATCCATAACATCTGAATTAGTCATATGACCACATACCAAAACACTAGAAACAAGTATAACTATTGAAATTCATATACATTTGTATAAACTCATTTTAATTTACAGAATAAAAAATGTTAACTTTACTCTGCTTAACTGCACATGCTGGTGTAAAGAAAGTCTTTTAGATAAGAATTGTTTTAACTTTGGACAAAAAGCCCTTAAAAATTATATACCTTGGAATAAAAAAAAGGATTTTTTAAAACAAATTCCACTTATCTCAAGCTGGTGTCCTAACATCTGCTTTCAATGTAATCTGAATATGGACTGTATATTTAATGCAGTCACTGTCAAGGACATCCAGAGCATTGGATTCTGCATTGAAAATTGCCTCAAGTAGTTGCATGCAAGATCGACATTTCTCCACTAGACTACAGCGATTGACACATTAGAAGATATTTCTTTAATTATGTAATGGCTGTTTAATGAAGACAAAAAATTTCTGGAATGTTAGAGTAAAACTGGATAATCAAAATTTTTCTCTTGGGAAAAACACTTATTCATGGACTAGCCTCTAATTATTTCCACACCATATATTATTATAATCAAAACCGTGAGACAGACACCGATCACAATGCGAATATTGTTAGCAACACTGGGTACATGGCAGCCATGCGAATAGTCTTTGTAAAATTTTGTACACGGCCACTGTACGAAATAGACACCATGAAACAGTTTCCTTTTTTTATGGTGTTTTGTAGTCTAATAAATCGGCCGCCAAACCTGTAATGGTATTGATGGGTATATGTTATGTTTAGCTAAGTTGACATTATTCAGAATATTTTGGTCTTGTCCTTAATGCACTGACTGTTCGGCGTATGGACCGTCTTTTCTATTGTGGGCACATGGCAGCCGTGCGAATTGTCTTTTCTAAAGTTGGCACATGGCGGCCATGTGAATAGACACTTCCTTGTTTTTCAGGGCAACAATCTGGCCAAATATATTGCAGAGATGCCAACATAGGTGAGTGAAAAAAAACAGGGTTAGTGGGGGACCATGGGTGTAACTGAAAGCACCCACGAAGCAGCAATATTTCTCAATTCTCATCATGGTGCACATGGCCTCCCATTAAAAAAACAAGAATCCCTTGAATGGGCTGACACTCTACTGTCCGAAAAAATTTCCAGGAATTCAAGATAAGACTATTCTTCTTTTTAACTGCTGAGTGTTGAAACCATCTGATATTCTTGAGCAGTAAGATTTCCCAATTCACCAAACTAGATACCATTAGAAGACTTATGGTGAAAACCCCCTTTTCATATGACTATCCATTCAGGAGAATTAGTGACAAGAATTTCGATATATTCATTGCAGCAGCCATGTTTGAGGTCAGATCGGTACCATTTTCATTAAGGACCAACTAGATATCATAATTAGTTTTCTGGTGAAAACCACTTGTCTATATGACTTTCCATTTAGGTGAAGAAGCAATAACAAAATTTTCAAGATGGCTGTCATCATGGTCATACTGGATGTCAGATCAGAACCATTTTCATTTAGTACCAACCACACATCATAAGAAGGATCCTGCTGAAAACCCAATCTCAATATGACTTTCCATGTAGGAGGAGTAGCGTTAAGACTTTCAAGATTGTGGCTGTGGCGACAGTATTGGATATCAGATTGGTAAAATTGTTATTTAAGACCCACTAGACACCGTAAGAAGTCTTCTGGTGAAAACCCCATACTGATATAACTTTCTGTTCAGGAGAAGCAGCAATAGCAAGATTTTCAAGGAGGAGCAGCAGATTTTAAGATAGTACATGTACCTGTGGCAGCCATACTGGCTCTCAGATCAGCACCCTTTTCATTTAGGACCAACTATAGACATCATAAGAAGTCTTCTGATGAAAACCCCATGCCTTTGTGACTTTCAGTTAAGGAGGAGTAGCAATAATAAGATTTTCAAAATGGCTGCTGTGGTGGCCATACTAGATGTAATATCGGCACTATTTTCATTTAGGACCAACTAGACATCATAAGAAATCTTTTAGTGAAAACCCCATGTTCATATGACCATCCATTCAGGTGGAATAGGGATAACAACCTTTTCAAGACGGCCATTGTGGTGGCCATAGTAGCTGTCCAGGTGGCACCATTTTCATTAGGACCAACTAGGCATCATAAGGAGTCTTCTGGTGAAAACCCCATGTTGATATGAGTATCCATTCAGGAGGAGCAGCCATCTTGAAACAACAAGATATTTAACAAGTAAAGCTCCTGCAATGGCCATATTGACATCCAATCAGCACCATTTTCATTCAGGACCAACTAGACATAATAAGAAGTCTTTCAGTGAAACCCGCATGTTGATATGATGATCCAATCAGGAGTAAAGATAACAAGATTTTCAAGATACCACAGTGGCAACCATGGTGTATGTCCAAGCAGAACCATTTTCATTAAGGATCAACTAGACATCAGATGAAGTCTTCTGGTGAAAACCCCCATGTCAATATAACTTTCCGATCATGGCAATCCTCCAAGTAGTTTAGGAGGATTAGCGACAACAAACTTGTGCTAAAGAATGGACAGACAGACAATGGACGTCAGACAACAGGCCATCCCATAAGTGCTTCTGGCTATGACCAGTAGAGCTAAAAATGAAGTAATGTACTGGGAAAAAAAAACATTAGACCTGTGATGGTAAAATTTATAGGAATAACTATTTCAATATGAAATTTTAGGCCTTTCTTTGCACACTTTTGCTATATTGGCATTTTTCTTCAACCTGACATGTCTGACCAGATCCAACTTTCCTCCATGTGCACCACTGACATCACTAGCACATATATTGCAGAAGACAGTGTTCTCCTAGATATGACTGATGGGAAAGTAATGGAATATTCCACAAAATATCACTGAGCATGAAATGAGAGATGTTTTTTTTTTGACAGTGTTTATGCCACCATTTTGCCATGAGACTCAGACCCAATAGTCTGGTTTTTAGCTTCTGCACTTTGTTCTTACAGGAAGAATCAGTCAGATCCAGGATTTGTTTCCGTTGAGGTTCAATTTTGAAAGGAGATGGTTGGTTTTGCTTAAAATGGCTATCTTACTATGCTTTTTCAGTCAAAAGTGTACTACCATATTTCAAATGGAAAAGGGGGATTAGACCAAACAACCCAAACCCCTTCTAAATCAACAAAAGAGTATGACAAGGCATAAAATGGGCATTAGTTACAAGAAACAGGACCAGTGATGGCATATTTGTTTACACAATAAAAAGTTTACCACTTAAATCTTATTTTTCTCACAAATTTTACATGGCAAAAAATCTGAGAGAAGAAATCACAAGTTGGTGTGAGGTGCAAGGATTTTCAGTCAAAATATTGGTGAAAATCTGCTGAAATCAGATGTTGGCATCTCTGTTATTGTTAAAATCTAGAACTTCAAAAATATACTTGCTGTTATGGTACAAATACAATGTACAGTAAAACCCGTCTTGAGAAACCACCCTATCTGCTAACAAAAAGTGGTTTCTCAAGACATGTGGTCTCCCATAACAGGCCAGTAAAGAAGGGCTAAAATTCAACTGGGTAGAAGGAAAAACAATTACTGTACATGTATTTTATTTCTAATTCATAGTCCTTGTTAAAATATTACATGTACATGCATTCAACTTAAAATACTTTTATAGCAAAAAAATAAGAGAAGTGAGAGCAGAACAGGAAGAAGTGGTAGCAAAGCATGAAACAGTATATATATATATATATATATATATATATATATATATATATATATATATATATATATATATATATATATATATATATATATATATATATATATATATATATATATATATATAAAATATGTATGTATGTGTGAGATCTGGCTCTCTTATTTGAACTGTGTCCTGTATTTCTCATTATGCATATTTGCATTTAACGTTGGTTTTAAGCAATACTTTCTCTTCAAGTAGAAACTTCTTTGTTGTACATGTGTGTATATTATAAACACATTTTGTAAGTGTATGAATGTATCATACTCATATGCAGTGTATTTATATTTAAAAGTATGTATGTTCAGATGGAGAGAAATATGTAATGTATTTTGGCCATATGACTTCAAAACAGCACAACAGAAACTATACATTGTAATTAATTGTAACTGACAGGAGTACCTAGATTACAGTATTGTAATTACAAATTGGTAAAAATACATAACCAACTGCCACTTAAACAACAAATTTAATTTTTGTTAGTTTCTAAAACTTCACTAGAAAATTGCAGTCCAAAACATTTCAAAATTAGTTTGAAGCAACCCATATAACATGCATATGAGAACACATGTACAGGTGTCTTCACAGTGTTCGTCCATTCAAACCACAGCGGCCACTGATGAGTAACCTCAATGTTACAACTGCATGTAAAAGGAGTTGATTCTAAACTAAATGTAAATCTTTTTGGACTGTCATTTTTTAAAAAGTTTTTTAAAAAGTTTTAAAATGAAATTGCTTGTTCTAGTGGCAGTTGATTATTTACTTATACCTATTTGTAATTCCAATGATGTAATCTAGGTACTACATAATTTTAGCTCTTCATCGACAATGAACTGAAGCATTAAGTAACTTAATTGGCACACAGCAAAGTAAAAATTTGAAAATATGGCACCAAGCATGCCATGTAGGTGCATCTATTTTCAGAAACAGGGATCTTCTTAATATGACCACCCACTTTCTAGCTTCGTTACAACAATCCTAGACAGGATGGAAATTTATGGCTTTAATATGTCTACATACTCGTAATAACGTTGTGTATTGGTTGGATATTACTTGCTTTGCTGCTTTTTTTTCACATTGTCACAAAAATGAGTGATTTAAGAAAACAATCTTGACATTACAGTGCTTCTCAAATTCCACAACACAGCATTGTGCCATACATTTCTGACCTACATTTTTTCTTAATTTTTAGACTAAATCTTTTATCACATAATATTTAGACTTTGCTTTGTACGAATTGTATATTTTCCTTAATTTACATGCCTAATGAATTATGAAAACAGACAGTCTATTGAAGATTCCAAGACACAGCGATGTCCACTGTTATTACCACTTGGCAGGTTCACTTGCGGTTTCAGACTGAATTTATGAAGAAAATGATGCAAACATGGCACTTAAAATTTTCAAAATATATATTTTTAAAGTGCTTTCATTGATTCTATTCTTAAAACAAATGGTTATTTACATGTTGATGTTTAGTTTCGCAACACAAGTTTTCATCATCAAATGATAACTTGCGGACTTCGAGCAGCGGTATCTTATAGGGGAAAGAATTATTGGTTAATCAGCTATTAAAACACATGACTGTGAATGTGCAAGAGTTTGTTTTGTCAGAGCAATTGATATGAACACCTGCTAATGCCACATGTAATAAATTTTGCCTGGGGCTATAACACTAACTACTTGGCTGGGTTGAGGGAGCATCTCAAAGCCATGAACTACTATCACTCAGTGTACATGTAAAAAAAAAATGACAGGGCGAAGTGGTTTTCGCTTTCCTGATAGAAGGCGTAGTTTAAATTTTTTTGGCGACTTAGTCTCCCACTTCACATGGTAGCATGATTCCCTGATATATACAAAAATGCGAACGTCTGAACTGATTATGTATGTCCATGACCACTTCCTGTAAAGAAGGAATGTTTAATGGGGATTTACATGACTTTGGTACTACAATGGTGGTTAGTGACATACTTTAGTCTCGTTTATGGAATATAATATACAATGCTACATGTAGGTCAATATGATTAAAATCAAGATCTCTCTGACATAACAAATATAATAAGTAGATCGACATAACGGATTATTATAAGTAGATCTCAATCAGAGTGCATGTAGATCTAAGGAAACCAGTAGCCAAACTCAACTCCATGTTTTTTTCTTCCATCTTGGTTCAGAATAATCTGCTCTCTGCCTGCAGATCAACTTCAGCAATCATAGTTACAAAGGATTAAATGAAGGTCAGTAGTAGATCAACGTAACAGATTATTATAATTAGATCTCAGTTTTAATCAGATTGCATGTAGATCACAGGAAACCAGTAGCCAAACTCAACTCCATTTTTTTTCTCCATCTTGGTTCAGAATAATCTGCACTCTGCCTGCAGACCTGTCTCGATGATAGTGGTTACAAAGGATTAAATAAAGGTCAGTAATATTTATATCTAGTTCTGTCATACGGTCATTCGTATCAGTGTTGAAATGCATATTCTGCCCAAAAATCATGACCATTGGTTGAGTTCTGCAGGTAGACACACACAACAGTGCATTTATATAATAAAATCAAGCCATGCACTACAATTTTGGTCATAAATGTCAGCTGGTCACTCATAGCAGAAGTCACTTAAATCAGGTTTTATTGTATAGATCAGTAAAAACAAAAAAAACAGCATCTCATCATTGTAACGAAAAGCACAGTTAACATGAAGACCAGAAGAACCACCAAAAAGTAGTGAAATCAACATGTCAAATCGTAGTGTAATGACCAAATCTGTGAAGACAATTTTTTAAAAATAATGATGGAATTTTGAGGGCCAATATCTGCACAATATATTTGTAAACTCTCATCCTTAACCTGAGGGGTGGATCTGGGATCCGAATCCCTAATTGGCAACTACTACTAACAATTATATAATAATTAATAATAATTATAATCCCCATAAAACATTATATCAAGGATTATCATCTGTCAAGTTCAGTTTACAAGAAGAATGCACAGACATATGATAAAAGGATTTGTTGCTGAGATTCCTATGACCAAGAATAACTGACCTCCAGGGACACTGAGTACCAGGTGGTGGGTGGCAGGTCCAAAACTCTGTATTAGGAGCTTGCGTAGATGTTGTTGTTGTGGTAGAAATTATGGCTGCATTAGTGGTGGTAGTTTTCTTCTGCCCTGTAGTTGTTGCAATGGAAATTATGGCTGCATTAGTGGTGGCAGTAGTGCTCATCACAGTGGTGGTAGTTTTCTTCTGCCCTGTATCACCTCCTTCCACTGCCTGGGCACTGCCATGATTATCAGTATTAGATTTCTTCAGTCCAACACCAAGGCCAATAGAAAGACCCAAGATCAACACAACAATAACCTGAAATAAAAAAAGCATTTCTGTATTGTACCTGAAAGATTTTATACCCATGTTTCTGTTTCTGAAGCACATGGACATTAACATACAGTCTGTAGGTACAGTGATCTCTCACTATAGTATAATGCTGCTCACTGTACACAACAAGTATGGTCATGGATCTCATCAAATTGGTTTAAGTTTGTTTTATCATTGCTACTTAATCTGCTTCACTTAATTTTAGTTCTTAGCTGCTAGGAACCAATAGCAATAGACCTATGTCATTATGACATCATGCATGTAAACAAACCCAGTAGGAGTGTTGCATTACAGGATTTAATTGGGGGGGGGGTGGCGGAGGGTCTATTCTAGTATGTGCGATTGCTGGATTCATGGTAATTTATCAAAAATGACCCCAAAAATAAAAGGGGAATATGCAAAATCATGATTCATATTAAATCCCTCATATATTTTGAAAATTCCCATTTTGTTTCCAAATGAAGGGGGATATTTCTCCTAACAAAATTTCAGTTCTAGAACAGATCCTGGGGCAAACTATGCCATTGTGATTCAGTGGAATCATTAAATGATAATGCAAGCAAAGTTTGAGTAAGTCAAAGGTGAAATAAGTGCCTAACATATGAATTTGTATTTCAAATAATGTTAAACAAATGTAACGAGAAAGTCAGATACAAAATATGATTGTATTCCTGCCAAATAAACACATAAAAAATAGAACTCAACCTTTCCTTCAATGGTCCAAGTAGAAACTGTCATAATTTTCACTTCTCAGCAGTATCACCATCACAAATTTGTCTTATACTTTATTAATAACATCATCATAAACACCAAATAAAAAGTTATCCTTTTAAATTTTATTTTCAGTATAGAGAAAAAGTGAAAACATTTCTTATAAAAGTCCAGTTACAACAATTTTTAAGCAAGTTTTTATTAAACTACATCAGGCCCATTTTCAGGGCTAGACTTGAGAATTAACAAAAATTTGCCACTGATTTCGCAAAAATTGTTTTGGTTGCAACTTGGCTTTTTTTTCAGCACCACCAATCCACTGAAAAACTTTTGAACAGATATTTCTCTTAAATGTCTTATACATTATTTAATTCTTTTAAAGCATTTTATTACAACTATGGGTCATTTGTTTCATCAAAAAATAATCTGCCTTAAGGTAGTCTGCTTTTGTAAAATCAACACTTACTGTGCAGCAAAAAATGACATGATCATTACATTATGATATCATCGATATGACATCACTTTTCCCAATGTGTATCATAGCGCTATGAATGCTGGGAAAGATTGGACATAAAATGACATGGCTGCAACTTCTTTCTCTTGATAAAGTAATGAAAAAGAAAAAGACCTTTTATGAGAGACTATTTTTTATTGGCAGAAGGGGTGGGCAGGTTTTACTGTATACATTTCCATTAATTTAATAGATTACTTCTAGGCACATGTGATGATAGGAGTTTGTTTTCCTTTAGGCATAGAATGTATCGCTAGGTGACAAACCCTGTATGAACTCATGCACATTATACAATTCTTAATTGCACTTTTCTAAGTTAAACAACTCTACAATATGTTATGCTTTATTAATACACTGTAATGAAAAATCTGCTAACACCATCAATATTGATGCTCATATAAAATAATACCATCTTCAATTATATCCCATTAACTGTCTCATTGACACATAATACAACAATTAAAACAATGCCTTGTTTTAAAACAAAACTTTAGTTTTGTCCTAAAGGCAGTGTCTTTTTTTGTCCAAATATGAATTTATATTTGATTTTGTCAATAAATATTCAGAATACATGTAATAGTTTATACAACACAAATTTAACATTTAAATAATGAAATCTCCTTTCACTTATCTACTTGTCTGATTTTTCAGAATGTATTTAAATCTTTTTTTGTATTTGAGAAATTTTTTAAATTATAGATCAAAATTCATATGAAACAAAGGATTATTTTCCAATGGCAGGGCTGAGCAAATCCCATAGCCCAACGTCTGAGACTATTCATTTTCGAAGTCGGGCAAGTAAAAGTTTCCAAGTCATTAGTCCAGGACAAGTGCTTTTTTCCTCTTTTAAAAAAAGTTGTGCAAGTGCTTATTTTCAAGCCATAATCACTTTATCTACCTTTATCTGGCCATTCATGCACTCCAGGCATACTGAATGCTTGATTCTACCTCTCTCCATGTATTTATTTACATCCTGTATCACACCTGCCAGTGGTCATTGATAACTTGATGCATGTGCATACGTTCTATTACTGCTTGACTGCATATTGCACTAAGTGACCAAAATTATTGGTCAATCAAAACACATGAAACAAAACAAAACCGGTATGAATAATTAGCAGCATTTCAAACAGCATCATTGTATTGAGTAAAGCAGATCCTCATGAACGACATACCCTTTGATTTCAATCCAGCGAGTCAATCCAATTAAATTAATGAAAGGTACTTTACTGACATTAGTGTCAGTTTCCTTTATGAACTGTTTAAATGGACGTGATGATTCTTTAAGTTTTAATTTATTTTACAGAGGATTAACTTCCACATCCAATATTGTGTTTGAAGCAAAACAATTACGCTAATTAGGAGCTGTCTCTGTTGATATTTAAAGGACAAAATCTATGTTATGATCGTTAGTCGTAAATGGCCAACAGGCTGAACAAGTTTTTAATTACAAATCGATCTATCGTTATGATCGCTTTAGAAGTAGTTGTCAAATAAGGTGATATTTACTACGTGGATAAAACAAGTTTACTAAATTATTTTCTCGAGGAAGTTAATATGAAATATTAAAAGAACAAAAATTCATGTAAGACTGCCACTGAGTGTGAGGTAACTATTTCTCCATTGAGACATAAGTCAGACTCTGTTGCCACAAAAATTGTCAAATATGACACTACTAAGAGACTGAAAAATTGTCAGCCGCATCGGGTTGATAGTTATCCCTGGCTTGAATTCATGGACTCAGAAGGAAAAATGTTTTGCAGTTATTGCAAACAATATCCCAAACTGGCACAGATTGGAAATTCAACGAGTGTATTTGTCAATGGAACTGACAAATTCAGGATTGAACCAATCAAGTCTCATGACCATTCTGGACCTTACAAGGCCTGTGCATGACACTAGCCAGCATGTGCAGAAAATGCCTGAGGTTATAGTTGCTAACACTACACTAGGAAAGGGCATTTAAGACTAAATGTGCCTGAAATGAAAAGAAAAAAAAATGAAAGCTCTCTTTAACACAGGCTACAATCTTGCCTGTTGTGTAAAACCATTTTCTGATATGGAAATTATGTGTGCACTTGAGGAGAAGAAAGCTGCTGAACTTGGTGATATAATAAGAACAGATTCAGGGCAAGAGACTTCTTTCTATCATTCAATCGACTTTGTTCTATCATTCAATCAAGTCTTAAGAGAAGTTAGGGAAAGTCTGAATTCCAGTAAATATCTTTCCATTCTTGTTGATGGAAGTACTGATGCTACCATATTGGAGCAAGAAATAGTGCATATCAGATATACGGACAATGGAAAACTGAAAAACTCTGATGTAAGACAATGTACAATATCAACCTATGTTTCTGAAACTTTAATTCTTTTAAGAAATAAATATGTTGTAAATTATTTGGTTTTTCTTTCTATGGATTAAAGTGCATACATCTCATCAAATCATGACAAGTGATCAAAATTTTGGGACAAGTGGGTGAAAAAAAATTTGCTCAGCCCTGAATGGATATTTAGATTTTTTTGCAGCTATTAAAATAGTACATAATTATTCAACAATAATGCTAATAATTCTTCTTTGTGTTTTTCTTCAATGCACTGTGTACATTTTTGTACAGTCCAGGACATACAATAGACCACAAATGCCTGCTCAACCAACTGGCATACACGTCCATGCATGAAATATTAATCCCACAGCAAACGGTTGCTGAGGCTACCCAGCTGTGTTTTATTAACAATCATGAAACAAAAACCACCTTCAAGCACGTGGTTTAGCCATATTGTCAGCCAATTGTCATGTGGTCAATTGACTTGCAGCTGAAAATCAATCAGTTCTTTGGTACACAATAAACTCTATCCCCCATGTCTGTCCCTTAATATGAGGAATGAGATATTTTGTGTTTGAATATACTGCAGAGGTTCCAAAAATTCACTGACTCTTGTTGGACGTTAGTTAGGAGCAGTTTTGATCATTACACATGTACCCTCAATCCCACCTCCCCACCCACCCCTTTATCTTACCTCTGAAAGTTAACTCCATAAATATAAATATATTCCCACATTATGTCTTTT
The DNA here is from genome assembly GCA_029931535.1 of Margaritifera margaritifera. Taxonomy (NCBI): domain Eukaryota; kingdom Metazoa; phylum Mollusca; class Bivalvia; order Unionida; family Margaritiferidae; genus Margaritifera; species Margaritifera margaritifera. The sequence continues at coordinate 1,401,067 of JAQPZY010001265.1, read as the reverse complement.
ATGAAAAGTTTTAAGTCATCATATGACTATATCATATGCTTAAATTTCAACTCTATCCTTCGTTTTTTTTCTTAAAATGAAGTCAAAATCGCAGAATACATCAGCTTCAAATCACTCTGATGTACTTAGGACATTTGTCATTGTAATGTTAGGTTGTTACATGTCCTACTACTAAAGTTGGCCACTGACTAGAACAGGACCTTTAAAGTTTCAGAGATGTAGGGATTTGCTGTTATGATAAAAAATGCTACTCCCCGTTTTGCTGTGCAGTAGTGCAAAGTCATACCATCAACAGAGGTTTTAAACCATATAGAGCTTATTTCATTTATTCTTGTTTCTGTCTTTTTGACTTTTTGTTGAAGATCGCTCTTTACCCATGAAATAGAATGGAACACTTCCAAACTTGGTTGAGGCTAATTTAGAGATTACATTGTATTATACATGCATTTACAGAGATTCTCTGTGGCAATTTCACACCTGTTGCTGTTTGTTTCAAGTACATTATGAGGTCAAATACTCAGTTAAATTATTTTCAGTTGGCGAGTTCATACAGTGCATACCGGTATACTTTAACTATTTACACTATTCTGTTGCCAATTCTCTTATACAAAGTTCTCCGCAAAAAATTTATTATTAAATCCCTATGTTTAGTATTTTTTGTCTAATATGCATCAATTTAAGTTGGTACATGTAACTGTATCACTGAAGCCGATTTTACATCCCACCACTTCCCAGTCTTGTATAGACAAAAGGATACACATGCAACATTTGAATCAGTTAACTGACTTGTCTCAATCTTGTATGATGTGTTACATAACACAATGGCATTTTGTGGACACCAACCATTTTGTATTAGCAGGGTTTTGTGGTAGCATACTGAGAAGAAATGATGTAGACTCAAATGTCCAAATAATTTTAGAGGGAAATGGTTACTAATGTAATGATATTTGAGATTCCTGTTTTTGCTACATATTCCAAATGTGTGACCTGGCAGGGGCCTTTGGCCCCAATTATTCCATTTCTGAAATGAACACTGTAAACTATATAGCAAACAAATCATAGAGATAAACAATGAACCAGTTTATAATGCTGTCAGATTTATGCAACCCACACCAAGAACCTACCACTTCTCACTACCCCAAGCAAATAATAATTGATTTAATATGTAAACTCAACATTTTATGAAGGTACTTGGACATACTGCTAACATGTGTACTTTTTCATATGAATTCAAATTATATCAGAATTAAATCCAAACTTCATAACATTACTATCAAAACTTTGAGTCACTTTTTAACCAACTGTTATCTTGTCATATAACCGGAATGGTCTAAACAACATCACAGGTATGGACAATTACTGCTTTCACAGGTGAAGAGCTTTCAAATAAGGTGACATCAGTAAAGTCATTTAGTGTGGAGAAAAAAATCAAGAATTTTTATCCCTTACAGAAGTGCTAAAAAGCAAAACTTAAGTAAATATAAAACTTTCTATACAATTTATATTTAAAGCAATTCGTTTTCCTTTAATAGAGGCAATTTTGACACTTTAGATAATAGCTCTAATTACTTAATGTAATGAGTACTAAATAAAAAGAATTAAAATCAGGTTATTTCTTTAGCCTATTGTCTGGAGAACAAAAAGGGTCAAATTTGAGGCACCTGACAACGGGGACTAGGACTCTAGTGTTCATTTGTGCTACTGAAAAAAACAGCAACCTGATGCACTTGCTGAGGGTGTGAAATCTGAAAGATAAGCCTTCAAATATGCTGCAACAGGTGAAGATCACCTATCAAAGTGACATTACTGTCCCTGATGAGGTGCACTTGGATAATGGAATGGTCACTCCCCATCCCTACCCAGGACAAGAAGCATTATTTGCCAAGAATGTATAAATTCTATGGATTTAAAGATGCCTGCTTAGAAAACTTTATTTGGTAATAATGTGCACCTTGCAAATATTATCTAAGGGTAAATGCTGGAATACACTGCTCTTGAAACCTTGTCTCCAGCTCCCCTGGCAAAGCTGAGTACTATGGCAGTAATACATCAATGCCACATCACAACTATCAGAGTCGATGTCTCAATGTCTTACTGTTATGTTGTTGCACTATGGAACACACCAGTGGAGTCTCAACCCTTTAACAATACATACTTTATATGCCAATTTTACAGAAAGGCATTACATGTATTAGGGAAATAATGGCATAGATACCTGTGGAGACTCCATAAATATCACTAGCGGGGGGTAGGCGGGGTGGTGGCATAAACAAGTAGACAGTAGGCGAGGGGTGTGTTGGACGGAGCCCCCAGGGAGTGTAGACCCTGTAAGCTCCTCCACACCTGAATACTCATTGCAGCATTATTGACAGTATTTTAAAAACGAAAAACATCAAGGATATCAAAAATGCACAAAACTTAGTCCTTTCATTTATCAATTTATAATTTCTAACCTGTCACCAGGGGATCCCTAACACTGTCATCTACTGAGCATTTCAAACCAAACGTGAGTTTATTTACGAACACGGCACCGTATTTGTGTGGGCGAGCCTATTTTTTTAAGACAACAAATGTCGTGTAGTTCGCTGTCTTAGATAACCTCTGAATAATTCCTTAAATTTCCGTAACTTTTGGGAGTTGCATCCCTTAGAACACATGTATGCAAGAGTTACACCTTTTTTTTATTTTGTTCACTTCTTTCAAGAAATATTACAATTTGACATTGCAAATACTGATGCAGACAACAGTTTTTCTTGAAAATGAGCTGTTCAAGAAACCGGAAAAGGACAGTGAGCAGTGTGTCTGGTTGTTTGCAACGACAATCAGGTTAGAAATTATAAATTGATGAATGAAATGACATAGTTTTGTGATTTTTTATATTTTTTTATTCTACGTACTTTCACTTTTAAACTTGATAGGGGATACAAATAAATGGGAGGGTAAGCGAATACTTCTAATTTTTACTAATCAGACATCTTTAAATCTTTAGAATTTTTCTTTCCTTAGCAAACAATTCTTCTTGCCGGGGATGGGTGGTGCACAGGGGCTCTTATTGCTCCTTACAACTTATCTATCAGTCATACTTACTTAATTTTGATTATTCTCGTGTGCGGCCATTTATATAGTTCATGTATGACCGATAGGTAAATTGTAAGCAACAATACGAACCCCTGTGGGGTGGGGTGGGTATACGACCCGTCCCCAGCTCGTCAAATTACAAAATGATCTATAAGCCTACTCGAAATCCTCCTATCAGTTGAAGTGACTTGAAGTTCATTTTTTTCTCAGTATATTTTGATTCTCCTAAGTATTTCTATGAAACTTTAAGTTTCGAGACCTCGCGGGAGGTAAATATCTGCCACGTACCTTTTGACGGTAAAATCTGTGGTGTTCCAAACGTGCCAATAAAGAGGTAGAAGGCTGAATTTCTTTTTAAAACGTGAATCCGAGGTAATCCGAAACCTTTCAGTAGAAGGTTACGATTACATTTATCTTTCTAGTGACAAAGGGCGCTGTACAACATACTTTGTTTGATTAATCAGCCCTCAAACCTGTACTGATCCTGATGGTCCGCTGTATGAATTGAATATTCACCTATAAGAACAAGATGTTTCTTCAAAATAAAAGTATGGTCCCGATGGATTCTGGATCGTATCCAGTACTAAATCTCAGAAACTAACAGCTTGCCAAATCTCAAATGCAGATAAGAATATTATAATCCTTCCATACCTTACAAATTTCTTCATTTTTCTTGCCAATGTTCGATGTTACTGCATTGTTTTTTTTTTTTAAAAAAAATGTGGCTCTCAACGGTGAAGAAAATAATAAAGTTTCGGTTGTTTTCCGGAAGCTGGATGAGTCTATGCAAGAAGGGGGGGGGGGGGGGGATGACGTGACGGCATGTTCCGGATGCACGTAAGGTGTGTAAACAAACATCGTCTGCTTGTTAAACTGTCAACATGCAGTTTTTCATAACGTTATACCTTAATTTCTTTAATAATGATACGGTTTTTGTCTCTTCTGGAAAATATGCGAAAACGAATTCGCGTCTATCTATTCCGGAATAGTGATCAACAAAAACTTCACAGGTTGATTGCCGATCAGATATTCGAGTCAAGTAAGATATTCGATAGCGGACTCGTTGCCGTACACAGCAAAAAATCTCAGCTAAATTTGACGAAACCCATTTACGTTGGCACATCCGTGTTGGATCTGTCAAAGCTCCTCATGTACGAGTTCTACTGCAACAAGATCAAGCCGCGGCACGGCAAAAATATCAAGAGGCTGTACACGGATACGGACCTATTGCCGATGCACATTACCACCAATGGGCGCGACATCGCTTGCGAGTACCCGAAGGACCATCCGCTGTTCAGCAACGTCGACAAGAAAGTCGTGGGAAAACTTAAGGACAAGTGCTCGGGAAAACCCATTGAGGAATTCGGGGGACTGCGGCCCATAATGTACTCGATCGTGGTTGGCTCTGGGCTCCCTGGTGGCGGTCTCGCTGGCAAAAACATCAAGAAGGCTAACGAAGTTACTTGGGTTGTGGTAGCGGAAAATCTTAAGCACAGCATGCATGTGGAATGTTTTCAACAACGACGTGCATTTACCACGCGGCAAATAGTATTCGGTCGAAGAAACATTGCATGAGCGTGTATCGTTGCACCAAAGTAAGTTTGTACCAGCTGGATATAAAGCGGTGGATTTTCCATGACGGAATCACCACTTATGCGTACGGGCAGGCGCAGATCCAAAATTAGACCTTAGTGGTAATTCCTTATTCACGGGAATGACTTGTAATTCCTCTCGCACAAATGCCATGCTCGATGGTTTTGCCACTCGCGGTAGTGACTTTGTTCCCGCTGGCGCCATGGTAGCGCGTTAGCTACCCCGGAACATCAATTCGGTCCGAGATCGTAAATACATTAACGGACCAAACAGTGCGAGTAACACGACATTGCATGCATTCTAACTCCCCCGGGCCGCACAGATACCGAACCAGATTGTTCTCGACTAAATCTAATGCTGGAGAGTGCGGAGCCGCTCGCGGAGCATGTTGATAGGTTCCAGTTTTCTGCCGAAATATGACAGCGGGTCTCAACCCGGTCGTGCGTGTAATTTCGTTGTTCAACGCTGCTATGACTCAACGAAGCCGCTTCACCCACTCTCGAGACGGCTCTGCGGTCCAAGACCGACCGTGAATCAACAATTCCTGCGCGTACTAATGTCCGAATAATCGTTCCGCAAGTGTACGGTTGAATCGTTCCACAATGGCCTGATCGTGATAATCGCCGGGATGCCCACGACGATCACGCACATGGTGTTTTGCCAACAATGGAGCAACAGCTCCGAGAAATTCTTTACCGAGATCCACATGCAGAAGTCGCGGCTATGAGTTTCAACGCGTCTGTGACACTTGTCGAATCTTTAGACGTCAACGGCCTTGCATTCTTGTATCTGCTGGCAAACTCTACAATGGTTATTGCATATTTGTATGTACGCGCGCGACTTTGTCGTTCACGGCCGCAACCACGACGTACTTGCACGCTGCGTACCTGATCATGCTGGAGAAACAAGATGTCAGCCTGGTGAACTTCGTTGGGTGTTGAAACATCAAACCATCCACGGGAACATTCCCTCGTCACGGTAAATAAATTTGCCACAACGTTTGTTTGGCAAGCCACGCTCTCGTGATGCCACGGGTAACTTTTGCCGCGCTCGCTAACTTTCCAACGGCTGCTTCTCCCTTCCAATAACAGCGGGAACTGTAGTATAACGCGGACAAAGTCGGCTCGGAAGCTACGCTTTTCGTGGCCATGTTTGTTATATCGAGGCTTTAGCTCCAAGTGCAACCTTTGCCTTCGTGCCTCCTTTGACATCCCATCTGGCGATTCTTTCTCCGACAGCTGGTCCCGCAATCGCATTTAAGTCATGGATGAAATCCATGTCGGCTTTTTGACGTGCACGGATATCGTGTGATGCTTTGTACGCGAGATTATGTCGGTAACATGGAGCATTGACGCAGTTTACAGGTTCTTGTCCGGGCTTTGGTCGGTTATTGGAATTCAGTCTTATATCCAATGTTCCAATCCCGCTGTAATTGTATCATGGGATATGCATTTCACAAGGAGTTTTACTCCACCGGGAATTTCCTTAACGCAGCAGTGATATCATCGCCGAGGTTTTTTAAACCTGGAAGGTTTCACAAATGTAAACTTCTTTTTTTCCACACAAGGAACAAGTTCCAGCAATTCCGGTTTTGCCATAGCGTTAGAACTCGAGTTGGATATGTGATGCGGGTCTTGATGCGACATCGCACACAATATGAAGGCATGTTGATGTTGTATACAACAATTGAAATTCAACATCATATCGACGCAAAAGTTTTCCGTCATTGACTCATCTGCGTCGGCGAAGACTCAGCCGCCGAAGCACAGCGACGTGTATCCGAACTCGGTTCGCACTTTTAATTATTGGCCGGGTCGGATTCGGGAAAACTCAACTGTACCCGAATCTGACCATACGATGGTTAAAATGGGATCGGTTGCACGTGATTGCACCATCAGCGGACGATCAACCATATTATAATGTACTCAGGAATTTCGCAGACGCTTGCGTCTTCCTCGCCCGTGAGTAGCGATTCGTCGCCGGCCATCCAGTGGGGTTTTTTCTCACGATTTATCAAGCTCCTACCATAGACGAACTTGACCAGTAAAACAACAATCTTGTCGTGTTCGATGATGTGATGCTTGACCAGTAAGACAACCCTGCGAGAATATGTTCTCGAAGCCGACACAAAAACGCAGACGTGATATATGTGACCAACGATAAGCACACGTGCCCGAAGTGATACTGACAACAGCAACATGCTGATGATATTTCGTGGGGTTGACGCGCATGGCCTTGCAAACATTCGTTGGACCTGGTGTGCCGTCGATTACTCGTGGAATGAGTTTCGAAATATGTTCGCTAAGGTCACCCAGGACCCGTATAGTTTTCTTACGATTAACCTTGGAGTTTCCAGCGATACCGGAAGAGGTTGTGTCTCCCGAAAAAGTATCGCGCTGGTTTAGACAAATCAATTTAACGACCACTTTGGTTTCTAATATATGAAAGCTACTAAATAAGTGTATCCATATAGAATGCTCGTATATATGGGATCTGATGGCACGTCAACACAATACTGGCTACATAATGCCGAATAAAATGTAAGTTTGGAAAACGTAACTATAGAGAATTGCAAAAACAATTATAGGAAGATAATCCCCTCCAAATAAATGTAAACTTATAGTACAGCAAGATAAAAGATACAGGTACAGATGTTAAAACTCTCGAAAAGGTATATACAATTAAAGATAAAGGTTAAACCAAAAGAACACAAAAATCATTAAAATATAGTGTCAAAATTTGTTTCATAGCCCCCATTCCCTCAAAAATTCCAAGATTTTCTCTGTTAGGACATCATTATAAAGTTTCTTGACTGAGTGCAAATAAAAAATTTAAAAAAATTTGTTTTTAAAATCTGTCTCATCGGGTAGAGGTTGATACACTCAACAATAATGCAATCTGGTTGAGGTTCATCCTTCAAGAGGTATGCCTAAGACAGGTATGTGCAAGGTTTTCAGTGTGCAAAATGAATCCGAAAAGATGATTAATTTTTTTTTTGAGGTTTCAATGTAGTTCAGAACTTTTAGTATGGCTGTATTTTCTGGGGTAAAAAGGGAGGCTTTATCCGGTAACCAGCTCGAGATGGTGCCAAGGGGTGTTGCAACGACAGCTGTAACCTTGTCTCCATCTTTCGATCCGTCTGTATAAAGAGACGTATGGCCACGAAAGGAGGTTCTTATTTAATTGAATTTACTCTGAAAAACAAGAGGATTGGTTGGTGATTTTTTGAACTGGCAAAGACCAAAGTAAAAAAAAAAAAAATTAATATTCTTTTGTTGGGGGGGGGGGGGTGATGATGAGAGTGATAACCAAGGTGGTCATTTGGGAACACATACTTTTTTTAGTATTGGCAAGATTAATGTTTGCTGCTTCTAAATGAGGGTGTATTTCATTGCCAAAAAGTCGAATGAAATTTGGTTTCTGAGTATATAAGGTTTGGTATTTAAGCCTAAAGGCGATATCATATGCAAGATTAGATGGATTAAAGGATAGTTTGGTTGTATACCGAAGAGCCAGTTTCATTGTCTGAGATAAAGTGATGGTTCAGTTGCCTCAACATAGAGGCTTTTTGAAAGGGGCCTTCTAAACGTTCCAGGACAAAGTGTAAGTCCCAGAGTGTGCATTGGATCAAGCATCTGCAGGTAAGATTTACTAGCTGATCCGTACACAATCAAACCATAGTCAAATTTAGATCTTATTAAAGTCTTTTATGACGGGAGTAAGACCTTCCCGTCTGCTTCTCAATCTGTGTTTGACACAGCTCGTATTAAATGAAAGGCTTTTTTTTTACATTTGTCTCTAAGGTATCTAATATGCAGAACGAAAGTTAGTTTACGGTTAAAAAAAATGAGCCTCAAATGTTGTCTCCTACACAAAAGAAATAAGAAAACAGTCAGGACAGAGCTTTGGGTCATCATGAATTCTCTGTAATCGACAGAAGTGCTTGTAGTTTTAGATTCTCAAAGATGTTCGAATCCCATTTTCTTCAGATCTTTTCTGAACTCTATTTAACAAATGTGTAGTTCACGTTCAATAGTGTGCATACTCTTTGATCTATAGCAAATCAAAAAGTGGTCGACATACAATGAGCAGTCAGTTCCTGGATTAAAGCATTTTACTATGTTGTCAACACTGATGCTAAAAAGGGTGACTGACAATATGCTGCCCTGAGGTACACCCAGATAATGAGGATAGCTTTCAGAAAGGTTCGTACCTACCTTAATTCTGATATTTCGATCTTTCCAAAAATTGAATATAAAATTAGGTAGGCAGCCCCTTAGACCTAAGTTGAATACGTAATTCATTATGCCGTACTTCTATGTGGTGTCAAATGCTTTCTCCAAGTAAAAAAAAAACAAAAAAACAGATGGCGACTAAATGTTCTTTTTTTAATGAAAGCTTTTATAATACATGTTTCAAATTTGACTAGATGATAAATAGTGCGTCTCTGGTGTCTGAATCCACACTGAAGGTCTGATAGTGATTTGTTGGACTCAGTATGCCAAAGGAGTCTGTCATTTATCAGTCGTTCGATTGTTTTGCAAATACAGCTTGTATGTGATATGGAACAGTAGTTGGAAGGGTCGGTATGGGTCATTTCCATTCTTAGGTATTGGTATCACTGTTGCTTCACACCACGATAGCGGGAAGTCACCATTTTCCCAAACTTTATTGAAAATGCTTAGTAGTGCATTGAAAGCTCTGTTAGGTGTTTCAGAAGTGGATAGGGGGTATAATCTGGTCCTGTTGAAGTGTCATGCGCTCGATCAGGAGAGTTATGTAGTTCTCTCAGAGTCAAAGGTTTATTGTAATCTTTAAAATTTAAATGAACATTTTCTTTCAGGTTTTTGGTACAGTGGAAATTTTCAGGATAGTTCTCATGTGAGAAGTATTTGGATAATTTTTCTGCCAATGTATTTGAAATTTCTGATAGGGTTGTGACCAATTTAAGACTACAAAAATACCGTATTTACCCTTGTATAACACACGACCAATTGCAAACAGCATAGACCCAAATATACCATAGCATAATGCGCAGGTAGGCCAGGGTCTACGCTGTCATTATATGGACGAGTATTATTCACGGGTTACAACGGTTCACAGCGGCTCTGATCATGGTCATGCAAAATTGTTTTTAAAGAAAATAAAATGCATAAATCAGAGTATTTACATAAGTTATCTTTTTGAATGATTGTTACTTTTTGAACCATTTGTCATATGACAAACGAAAATTAATCCTGTATTGTAAATGATGTTGTCACTATTAAATAAAATTTTACAAATATTTATTAACCCTGGATTTACGTCTTGAACCTATGCACACACACCTCCACACATCCTGCTGTCAAATACATCCGAATGTTTCAGTATTTTGAGTGTCATTAGTTACGACAGATACTTACTGCACCGGTTATGATCAACTTATTCCGATTTCTTGGTTGTCTATATTCTGACAGCAGCTGTAATAATAAAAATAATAATAATTATAATAATAATAATAATAATAATAATAATAATAATAATAATAATAATAATATAAACAGCAGCAACAACAACAACAATAACAACAAAAACAATAATATCTATTCGTGTTTTCATATACACAGCCATACCCTTTGTCCTGTAATTGTCATATGCAATTTGATTAGCGTCGTGATTACGTCGGATATAATTTCTAAATACATATTATAATATTAAATAATTCCACATATCATGTAAGCTTTAATATCCAGGGGATCAATATTATGAATTTGTTCACATTTATTGTACAATAAATAATAGTATGTAGGCCATCAATATTGTACTTCAGACCTGTGGAAGATGAGAATACTCCCATTTGCACTACATTCTGAATTTTAGACCGATTTATTCTATCCTTGAAATTCGCTGCTTTTTATTTGGCTGTTTACTCTCCGAACAGTACGTGTAGGAGTCGAATAATAAACAGCGAAAACAGGAACCTCAGTAACGGAATTAGCCAATTTTAAACCGACGTGAAACGGTGAGCGAAATGATAACGAAGTTGAGAGAGAGAGAGAGAGAGATCACCGAGTTATCATACTATAATCCAAATCATACTATAATCCCAATCATACTATAATCCGAATAACCTGAAGACAGGTAGTATTCTTCGTCTTGTACACTGTGAAACCTGCCTTAGCAGGTGTCTCCATATAAAGGATACCAATTTATAAAGGACATTCGTAATAATTAGTGTCCTTCATTTTCTCTGCTTATGGCGTGCATAGGCACCCTTTGCCGATATGCTTATACGGTATGGGCCTGTCTCATAAATAGTTAATGTCTCCCCTCATTTGTTTTGAACTCTTCCTTTCCCATTATTATTTCATATCATTTACCTCTGGAAGAAGGTACCTAGGTCTTCATTGCAGATTATACAGAAATATTTTCCATTGAAACGGAGAGGTGAAACTAACACCCAACTGACCGACATATCGAACTCAAATAAGTCAAGAAAACCCAAATCACCGATAAATACATGTTCGGTGATGATATATTTATTTATTTTATTTTTATTGTAGGTGTGTCATTGTGTATTATTTTAACTTATTTATTGTGGATGTTCTCACTAAGAACAATGTTCTCATAACTGGACCAATCATTATCTCTGTATTTTGCTGTTGTATGTGCACATCTTGAAGGCCCATATAACTGAAAACGTGTGACAAGTAAAGAATAAACCTTAAATTATAAGTACGAATTCAGGGATATGTATTTAGCAAATTCTGAATTTCAAGTAAGTTTTGATCTTTGTTATGATAATTTTAAAATACAGCTAACAGCTGGTTGTCCATAGGAAGGAACAACCAAAAATAGGGGTTATCGTGTTTAATAATAGTAATCACGTGCTTTCTATAGGTTATCTGGTGCAATGGCAAGGGCTAGCATTACAATCCCATGTACATTATGACAGGTTAACCTCAGGTGGCAGCTAATCATACTCTATACTTGTCCTTTTAAATCTACTGTTAATTCCTCCAAAGTGCTTGTCTGTGAACTTTAAAATATAGGGGCAAGCATTTTCACACATTTAAAAGTTTTGAATAAATTATACAGGAGAGTGTCCACGAATACTTTAAAAATTGACTTGACTCATAATCGTTACGACAACTAAACATTAATGCTGTGTCCCATTTTTCCCAATGTAAAAGCCCAGTCGGGTAAAGATCATGTTAAAATTATAATGGAATTTTATATTTATTTTCCAGCGACAAACATTTGACCGTTAAATTATCCCTCTGGGTAACTTGTTGTTTTAAATCATGCCGACTATAAATAACTCTTATCTTATCTTATCTTACCTTCAGCAAGGTGCCCGAATTAACGCTATCTCTATATAATTCCCTATACTGCCAAGGGACCAGTTACTGCAATTTTTTTTAGGGATTTGTAACGCGTTTCTTAATAATGCACAATATCTTAAATTTATAACTCTAACTTAGAAATTTCGACCTAATGTACAAATATATCAAACAGAAAATTAATGAAAAATTTACAATCATGCCTGAAACATTGTAAAGTATCCCTACTAACGAGTCCCGTGTTCCTCAGTTTTAGTACCAGTTAACGCCAGCACCGTTATTTCCAATTAGAAATTGATATATGGTCTCTTTTTTTAATAAAAGAAAAACCACTATGGATCGTGTCGCAAAAGTCTCTGCTTTCAAAAGGGAAGTTCTGCTTCCCGAACTGTTAGCATTTAAAGCAACCAATGGTCTGCACCTCTGTTGACGGAATCCGACATAAAGAATCGCGCATGGGTCGTAATGACGCGCTGAACTTTGTCTCAGAAACGTACATTATTTAAAGGCACTAGATGATATCATATGCAGCACATCAGTTGATGTAAGAAAAGCAAGAATTATTGAATATTTGTCTATATAACCTCCTAAAATGACTTCATTTTCTAATCAGCATGAAACAATTTTGATTACATTTTTCACTATAAAGTCTACAGCGGTTAAAAAAAAATATATATATATATACATATATTTTTTACTATACTGAGTGCAGTTCATTTGTATAACGGAAAAAGAAGATACAGCCAAACTTCAGATTAAAAGATTTAGAGTTATACACCTCAAACATACATACATACATACATACATACATACATACATACATACATACATACATACATACATACATACATACATACATACATACATAGATACATAGACACATACATACATACATACATACATACATACATACATACATACATACATACATACATACATACATACATACATACATACATACATACATACATACATGCATGCATGCATGCATGCATGCATGCATGCATGCATACATACATACATACATACATACAGCTGAAAATAACATTAGTCTGATGCAGGTCCATTATAAATCGTATTCCACCACCAGTCTTCAAAAGTATTTACCTGGCACAGTTACAATAGACTTAATCATTTTTTTTTTAAATTATATGCCACATATTAAAAATTAATTCAGTGTGAATAAAAATGGCTTTATAATATTTTTGTAAAATTCATAATTAAGTAGCATTTAAAATGTTAGTACTTTGAATACATTTAAAGTAATATTTAAAATATTCAGATGACAATATTTTTTTCTCACCAGATCAATGATGAATACAAATAAAAATGGAAATAATAGTGTAAAAAAATGGCTGATAGTTTTATTGTAAGGTGCAGTTGTGACACGGATACTCCTCAGGTCAAAAAGAAGTTGGTACGTCTATACTGTATTCACCATGCAAAATACCTACCGCTTTAATGGCTACAACTATGATAAAGGGATACAAAACCACAGTAAACAAATTCTCTAAATCATACATGTCATTCTCTAAATCATAAATGTGTCATATAAGTATATTGTAGATTTTTTATCAGTTTTATATTATATGCTAAATATTCCACAATAATACAGTATGAACAGAAGTGTATTAACCATTGAAATATGTTTAATTCATATTTAGATGGCATTTAGCACGCCAGCAATTTGATTAACATTTAAAATGAATATGTAATGTAGACATTATTATTATTGTTGTTGTTGCTGTTGCAAATACAATACAAATAATTCCTGTAAACGTCTGATAAATATATAAATTATTTTATTATAAAAATTATTTCTTTATTTCAAAATCTGTTTAAGTTTCTTAATTTTAAAATTATGATGAAACATATTTTAAATGATACTTAGTTATGAATTTTACAAAAATATTATAAGTCAATTCTACTTATATTACATTTTATAATTCAGAGAATTTTGTCATTGTAATTTAGAACCCTTTATTTTCATTTTACTGGTTATAGCGGTTGGTATCTTGCACATTGTATACAGCATAGATGTACCAATTTTTATTGTTACCTGCATGAGCATCCATGCACCTTAGGATGTACATTAGGCTGCTCCGTCTACTAAAAATAGTATTTCTTTAACGTTGCACTCGCCGTTGACGACTTTATTTTTCTAAATTAAAAAAGTTTGCGCTGATGGAACAAGGTTTGGTTTTAAATTTGTATGGTATGAAGGGATTAAATAACCCTCAGCTAGACTGTAATTGTGGCAGGTAAATACTTTTGAAGACAGGAAGGTGGGGTATGATTCATAATGGACCTGCGTCAAACTGTCAGCGTCAGATCCATTATAAATCGTACCCCACCTTCAATTTCAGAAAGTATTTATCTGGCTCAATTACACTCTCGCTGAAAATTATATAACTCCTTCATTTCTTGCAGATTTCCAGCCATACTTCGCTCCATCGGCGCAAATTTGTGTAATTTGAAAAATTAAGTCATCAACAGTGAGTCCAATGTTAAAGCCATGTTTTTTTTAAGAAGACGGAGCAGCCTAATGTGCATAGGCGAAGGCGCTTGGGCGATCAAGGGTTGTGACGTGGATGCTCACGCAGGTAAAAAAGTAGCCAGTACATCTATACTGAATACACCATGCAAGATACCTACTGCTTTAAAGGATACAACTAAAATAAAGGGATACAAAACCAGCAGTAATGGGGGGGGGGGGGGGGGGAGTGTCAAACAAATAGTTAAAATGGTGGTCCTGGTGGCCTGAAAAGATAATGTGTTCCGCCCGTTACTCCACGAGTGCGGCAAAGAAAAAAAACAAACTGTATTCGAGTGTTATTTTAAGCATCAATTTTTTTATTTGAAAAGATTTGGTGTTAAGATATATCAGTATGCCTACAGGTAGAAACACAGGTGCTTGCACACTACTGGGAAGCACTGAAAAGTGCGGAAAAAGCTGCATAAACGAATTTTTTAAAGTTCACGCGCAGAGGATTTGCATTGGAAGAGGCACGTACGCTTGTATTGGGTCCGGAAGAGGAGTGCTGGCAAAGTACGCCTGCTGTGTGCACTGCAGGAGCGGAACTGTGCGAGCGAGGATTTATAGTGAAAAACTAAGGGAGAAACAAAATAGTATTTACGAGGAATTTCAGCGCCTGGCTGATATCGAGTGATGTCACTTTCTGCGGGCAATTATTTTTATTTAGAAAAATACAACAGCAAAGTATACCCACTGACTAGACATGGCACATGCCAATAAGTCAAGTGCAATACACAGAGAGTACGAAACACTCACGGGGTCCTGACCTCCTCACCCCAGGTGCCGCGAAGCGCTGCAACTACTAGAAGAGGGAATCGATAGACTTCGGGCGACTTACCTAGAGATTGCAAAAATTGATGCAATTGAGCTGCAAGCATATGCAAAGGCGCTTACGCGAGCATGGGTAACAAAGAAGTAGAGAAAGGAACTTGCTCGTCTTAGCGCCATCGAGCACGAGGAACCCAAGGTCCTATTTCATCTCGACATAGCAGAGCCGCACCCTGCGCCTATTCCCAAAGGCTTGGACATGGGATGACACCGCAACTTCCACGCGGTCCTCCCAGCTGTTTCTGCGAGAACGGTTGGCAGTGAATTTTTCATTCGCGCCAAGTTTGTCACCCAAGGCCGGAACGCAGACAAGTGGACCGTAGTGGACAAGTTCAACCCGGTGAGGGTGGAAGAGCATAAGGGTTGGCGGATGGTCACAATCACGCATGAAACAAGGCCTAGGTTTCTCACCAACACTGACAGACCCTAATATGAAAATGCTTATCTGAAAGAAAACAAAACTCAAGTGCGAGATCATTCTCAGGCACATCGCTGGCGGCGACATTTAAAATAGAGGGAACTATAGATACGCGAACCGTGGAGCTCATCGTTCACAATGGGCATGCATGCCTCTAGACACTTCATTTTGCGGAAGTGCGCAAGATAGAGTTAAAACGAAGAGACGATCCAAAGGCTGTGTGGGTTCTTGGCGGAGGAAGTGACAAAAACCTGGATCCAAAGATTGTGGAGCAGTTTGTGTTGGCAGATGGAAGGTGCTTTAGATCCCAGGAAAAGCATGCGCAGATTATCAAGGTCTGTAGTAAGTAGACATATAACACCGAGGAGCTAGCGACCAAAGTCTTTAGCGAAGTATCCGCCGCAGCCAACACCGCGAGAAAGCTAAACGGCTGGAAATGCATTGCCCACATCTATGCTGGAGTACATCCAGCGGGCATGCGTCGAGTTTGGGTACAGAGGAACAGCCCCAGTGACTATAACATGGAGGAGATGACAAGGCTCGACATGACCGCCTACTATCCCGACAGCTTCTTGGAAATGAGTGAATGCGCTCCGCTCTTCGAACGGTTTGGCTACCCAAGCCAAGAAATGACTAGCGTGGTTATTAACGGGCTACTGCCCGCAGCGGACCTAACGAGATTTACACAAGTGTATTCATCGGAGTTTGCCACTGGGATCTATCCGATCATCACTGCCTGGTTTGGCTGCCACTTTAGCAAGCTCGAAGAAAACGCCCCCTTACCCCCTCCACACGCAACGACCGTGGTTGGGCCCTGATCCCGCTGCTGTGGTTTGTGACTGCGACGGTCGTGGTCACGTACCTTCAGATGGCCGAGGCCCTTGTCGCCTACAAAAGATAGACCAAAGTCTGGCTGCAAGAGGACAAGTAAATAGGCCAAATTATTATTGAGAAGTTTACAGCCGACACTGCGAACGGCTGCAAGTGCATTATGCGCTGGCTGGTCACTAATTCAGGGGAGCTGGACTATTTGGTGCGCACCTACACAGAGGCCAACGCTATGGTCAGTTCTGACAAGGCGCCGCTGTGGCACATTATCGTGAACTACGACGGCTCTCGGCTACAGTACACGCACCTCCGAGCGTTCATGCCAGGGTACATGCGGATCAGCCTAATTAGCATGCTGTAAAGGTGCACCACTGAGACCGTGAGAGTCGCAACAGACTCCATCTACATCAAGCCTATGCACCTGGTCCGGTATACGGCGTCCCAGCTTACCATGTAGAGGAGCCCTTGTGTTTCGAATGCCTCCTCCTCCGCTGAAATTACCCAATCTATTATGGCCAGGTTCGCAGATGCAGCTGTGGACAATACCACCTACATACCCAAGCCCGATTACTGTGCTTGCTCGAAGAGCAAAGTGACAGATTCGACAGTCCCTAGCGCAAATGATTTATTAGGAACGCACCACCTTTCCTATCTCAACAGCAGCGGAGGCTCTGGAAAGACCACACGCGTGATCACCTTATTTTGGGGCCGAAACCATTGTGTCGTCATCGCAATCAACCGGCTCACAAAAGAGATGCATGCGCGGAACAGCCAAGCACAAACCTTTCACAGTTTCTTCTACTGGAACGGCCTGGAAAAGTTAACCCCAGAGCGCATGGGGCAAAAATATATTCCACGGGTTATTATTTGAGATGAAATCTGCACAGTTCCCGCCAGACTCTTGAGACCTTTCATGGGTGACTGGAGCTGCGGGGAGTGCAGTTCATCTGCTGTGGTGACCAGGTCTAACCCTCGCATAACGTCAGAGAGTCGGCGCATGACTGGTTGCATGCAAACGCAGATTATTACGAAGAAGTGATGAAGTCTACAGCGCTAAGGACGAAGCTCTAAACAACCTAAAAAGGAGAATGCACCTTATATCTGACAAGGTCCAGTGCGAGGAGACGCGGAAGGCCCTTTCCGCCCACCGCGACTGGAGATCCTTTCTGGAGCAGTTGGAGCCCGGGGACACGCTATTGGTTACCCGAAAAACAGCGCAGAACGGTGCCCAGAAACTCTGGTTCAAAAGCATCAAAAGCGCTTCCCAGATACACTAGTTCCACTCCTATACTGCCCGCAGAACAGCAGGCGCGAAAGCCTTCTGGCTACTGTTCCAGGAACAGACGAGCAGCGGATGCTAGTGCAATATGACACCATCGAGGTGTCTATAGAATCCGCTGAGAGCGCTGTCCTTCCAAACCCAGACTGGTATTTCGGTTATGCCATAAACGTGCACAGCTCCCAGGGGCTTACGATCAAAAATCTATGCAAGGTCTGGATCATGGATGACTATTTAGAATGGTCCAATCTCGCATACCTGGCAATTTCCGGAGTGGAGTACCTAACTCAGCTCAAGAATATCGCTGCGCCACCGGCTCTAGGGGCTGAGGTTAAGCGAGCGCCGACTGAGCAGGAAATCTGCACAGATATCCAAAAGAAGCTGGTCGCATATAAGCAGCAGGATAAGGCCCGTGGTCACATTGTAGCCATGCGCAAGGTCGACGACGTGCTCCGCCTCAAGCAACAGCAAAACAACCGCTGTACCGCCTGCAACATCAAAAAGTTCTGAGCTGATGATCCAAAAGATACGCGTCAGCTTAGTGTAGATCGCATGGACAACGCCCAGGGACACTCGAAGGACAATGTGAGGCTGACATATTTGGAGTGCAACCGAAAAGGAGCAGCAAGATTGTGATTTCGATCTCAGCAACGTGTATGTTGAGTGATGACCCAGTCCGGTGGTAAGTATTTGTCAAGGAGCACAACCTTCAGCTTTACACGCCCAAATGCTCGCTTAGGCCCTGCATCGCCGTTGCTAAGCAGATAATATAGTACAGGCGAGCCGGTTCTTGCAACCGCACTCTAAAACTTGTAGATCTTTAAGGACCACACAGAGTTGGTAGCAAGACGTTCTCCTCCTTCCAGGTCTCCCAGGATATATAAGTACCGCACTTTGGTGTCTAAGGCCAGGCGTTTCTTCAACAGACCAATTGGCTCCGTCACAGATGCCGCAAGCCCATTCCGTACAAGTGAATCATGAATGGCACCAATACGTTTCTTGCCTGGAAGCCGCGTTACCTAAGCGTTTAGGGCTGCCACAACGGCAGGCAGCCGGCGAACACAACTCGGTGCTATGATTTGCATGCGCCTCTCGACCAGAATACGGTTGAACCTCTCCCCAAAACCCTGCGCACGGTGGACGCCAGCCTCGCCCCACCTCACCTGCACATTTTGCTTGGCTAAGAGCTGCGACAGTGCGCCCTTAATACCATTTTAGTAGCCTCTGCTTGTAGATACACGCCAAAGCGTCGGCGACTTTGAGAGCTGCCTCCTTATACTTGTACGTCATTTGTCGTGGCCCAACCTTTTTGTGCAGCAAAAGCAAAATGTCGGCCTGGTACACCTCGTTAGGGGCTGGAACATCAAACCGTGGCCGGTGAATTTTTCGCGGTGCCAGCAGATAAATCTGCCACATGGTCTGCTTCTTGAGCCATGCCATGGCAAAATCGTGTGAAACTTTGGCGGCTTCTGCTAGTTTTTTGACGGAAGCAACACTCTTCCAGTAACCTCACGGACTGTAGTATATCGCCTCTAGCCAAAGTATCCACTGTGTTTTGCTCTCTTGAGCTACAATGCTCCAACTTGGCAGCTGAAACAATTTTTGCAGCTAAGCTCTTGAACAGTCTGAACAGGGAGAGTTTTGCTTTAAAAGTACTTTTAAGCCACGAAGATCACTAATGTGAGGTCCCGGACAATAAACATCAGCTCATATTTTTGCAGCTCAGGCAATGGTGTATATAAGTGAGAAAACTTAAGTTCGTCGCCAAGCTCGCAGTCCAGGCTACCGGTGTCTGGGTTTTCTGCTGTCTAAGTAGACACTAGGTAGTACTCACGTTCTGCTCTTTTGCTAACGTCTTAATAAGCATTTTCAGCAATCAACCGCTCGTTGAGGTAATGAAGGCGCATGCTGCGCTTACGTTAGTACTCTGCCTGCGCAGCTTGAATCTGTTTCACTAACTTATCCTGGCAGATGCGTTCTTCATCAGCAGTTTTTGGGCTTATCGTGGAGAAGAGGTATTTTGAGTCGGCGAATGCAATTGCATTAACAAGCGTCTCACTGACCATGAGAGTAACCTCTGCCATTAGGCAGCCGTGTTGATATTAGCAGGAATGACGCATTGTTTAATTAGCATTTCCTGTGTCAAAAGGATCAGAGCTGTGTTGGTTACGGCCTTTGCTGCGTCTTTATAGTCTAGGTGGCCGAGGTCGGCCAGTTTTATTCATAACAAGCATTTGGAAATCATCGTATACAAAACCTCATAGCCACCAAGTACTGCTCCATGGAAAAGGAGGTTTCCGATGTCTTTGACGTACGGTGGTGTAAATATAGCTCTTCGAGCAGTTTCACACATTTGCAATACAACTATTCCATATTAAAAGGATCAGGTGTGTGTTTAATAGTGGCTGCTAGTGCTTGCAGACGTTCAGTGCTGTTCCAGTGCGCCTGCTGTGTTTGTCATTCCTCGTTGTTCCTGTCGTCCCAACCACCCACTGTTTTATACAGCGGTGAGCCGCGGAATAGGGCGTATGCGAGGCCAGCTACCAAAACTAAGCCTACTCAGGGAATATAAGATGGCATCTTGCAATCTTGCTCTTGTGCTGTGCTGTCCTGTACTGCTGTTTCCGTCGTTCCGGCGTTTTCTTAGCCCGGCGTTGTTTCCTCAAAGCAGCAAATCGTTTACCAGAAGCAAATCTACCTGGGCTTTTAACTTAGTGACCTACTTGACTTCCTGCTGCACTTGTGCGCGTTCCGATTTTGGTTCCAACATCAGTACTGCTTGTACTTGTGCTGGTTATGGCATCAGTCCCGCTGACAGTTCTACTTCGGTTCCTAAGTCGCACTCATCATTTGTTATGTTTTTACTCTGTTTCAACATGCCGTTAGGTTATCATGCTAGCTGCAATTGTCACTAGTACTGTGCCGTACCTAAATTAGAAGTTGCTATTGATGCTCGTCAAAGAGGCCTGGATAAGCGGGTCATCTTTTAAATCCATTTCAAGGTGCTAGCTGCTGTCTATGGCCAAAACGTGGCTTCCAACTGCCGTTTACAGGTGAAACAGAGATGCCCAAGCGAAGAAGTCATTCTGGCCCCCAGTTCAACCTCGTATATGGCATATGTTTTTGCAACCTCTTCATTGCTCATCGTCTTGAAGCCCTCAAAGGTTAGATGCTGGCCTATGTATTCTTTCACCACTCCAGAAGTCACTAACTCAGACAGACGGTCACACTGATTTGTAGCTGTTCCCGTCGTTCCGTGCTGTTTCAGCTTGCGGGCTGGAGTTGTAGCTGTTTATTGCGTTCCGGCGGCAACATCTGCTGGCGTGGCTGCCAACCTGTGTAAGAGCTCAACCTATGTAGAAGCTCCTCAAGATTATGGTCACTAATAGCTTCTGCCATGGATCTTATCAAGTTTTGGAGATGGTTCACTGATCGCATGACTCTAGGGAGTACGTAACATTAGGCCACAAGTTTTATCGCGTGGCTAACAGCGCACAAGCTATAAAGCCACCACATCACCACGGCAGGACACTCAAGTCCTCTCTCTTTATCTTATTCCAAAGGACGTGGAAATAAACTGGTAGGACACTGGTGGATCTGTGTCCAGAAGGAACTAGCCAAAACTTTCCTTATTAAGAAACTCAAAAGCCTCCGCTCTACGCGAGGCCTCAATAATATCTTTTTCTCTCAACGTGTCCCTAAATGAGTCTTTGTCTTTGCTGTAGAAGTGGGCTATCCACAAGGTCTGCTCGCAGAAATAGGGTGCGACGGTGTTGTATTTTTTGTGTTATGACCCACCTACTGATATCGGGTATTCAACGAACTTTCTAGCGAGCGCACAAAAGAGGACATTTAGATTATAGCCCTCAGGGTTGACCAGAAACACTGTTTGGCCGCGGGCCCATGGTCTATCGTATGCCTTGTTGAGGCATTTGGTCTGGCAGATTATGACAATGTAATCGAATTGGCCCTTAAATGCCTATTCAAGCAGTTTGCAGGCAAACACGAGCCGCAGAGGCCAACGATCACGGAGCAGTTCAGCTGTAAGTTATCAAAATATCAGTTCATGTTACCACAAGACTGACAGCATGTTGTATGTTGAGCTGCGCGTCCATGATTATATATATATATATATATATATATATATATATATATATATATATATATATATATATATATATATATATCTACATGTATGCGTTCAACATGCGTGCCGCCTAAGCTGTTTGCTTTTTTAATTATTTGCAGCTGTACGCCTTCACTCGCGTTTCCGATGTGCCTTCCTGACACATGAAGAGTGTGGTCTTCCGTTGACCTCATGTCGATGACAAGGGAAAACTTGTTTTGGTAGAATGCACTAACATAGATCTCCAGCAGCTTCGTGGTTTGCAGAGGGTCCTCGAAGATAATGACTATCGGCTTCATACATTTTGTTGGTGAGTTTAGATTAATATTTCACGTGGTGTTGCTCTTGTTGAATATTGCCCTGCGGTGGGGCAGAACTCATGCATACAGAATCATCACTTTCCCTATATACTGAGTTCTGATCACTTGGGCCATGTCTGGTTGGGTAACGGTGTCGTATTCCAGTGACGTTCCTCTAGTAGTGATGCTCGCCATGTTGTTAGTGCTGTTGTTCACCCTGCTGTGTCATTGAACGTCAGCTCAAAGGTGAGACGGTCGTAGAGGTCGGACTGTAGTATCGCATGGGGTCATTTAGCAGCCCAAAGTCGAGAGGCACAAAGAAGCGGTTCACAAACTCGGCTGCTATAGACGCGTCGGGCCGGGTGACGGCAACAGTTATTGCCAGCGCCGACACGTATAGCGGCAATGTTCGCGTTCTGTATGCGCTGGTCAGCCGCATTGGTCCTCTTTATCAGTCATCCAAAAACCTTTGTGAGCGCGCACAATGTTGGTGTCGTCAATGCTGGCCAACTCATTGCCCTCGAGCTTGACATTTATCTTCTTGACGATGGTTTGGCCCAGGTTTTACACGACTGAACAGTTGGTATCAACCGACGCTGCTGTGCAGCCGCTCAAAGTAATTGTGAATGAGAGTCTGGCGGTGCCGGGCAGAACAACGTTGTTTCCACTGAGGTTGGGAAATTTGACAGTAAGCCTCTGGCTTTAGCCTGTGCTTGGATTGTTGGTCACAACAATGGTACTCTCGCCTCCCTCTGGACCAAGTGCACGGAGGAGGATGCAAAATGGGTCGAGTTTGTTTCCGTATTGAGACATACTCGGGATGTTATTGGAGTTCACGTACCTACTCTTGAATAAGCGATCATGGTTGCTGCTGTGTAAAGCAAAAAACATGGCTGAAGGGGGAGACATTAAAATGAAAGTTTGGAGTTTGGCCTTCGTGATGCCTATCGGCCCGAAGAAGTTGAAACAGCGGAAATCTCATTTACCCCCGAATTCAATGATACAGAAGAGCTACAGACGGGAATGCCTTCTTGGTCCGGAGGCAACGAGGTGCCAGTCAGGTGGAAGCAACAGGAGGTTGGGGGAACTAAAACGATGCCTCGTCGAATTTAACTCATTTCATAAAAAGAGGGGTTTCTTGGAAAGCGCGAAATCAATCTAAACTTTATTGCAAAGAAAGGACCGCGCCCTGGCAGTGAAGTGGGGTAAACATTAGTTTCCGCTAACGTAAGAAAAAAATCCGAAGCAGTTTTTATTCCCATCCACACTTCAAGGTCATGGGGTTGATTTTGCCAGAGTGTTAGGTCTCATAAAGGAGCGGATATCGGCTAAAACACAAACACAATCTCCCCACAACTCGAGAAGAGATCCCAACCGGACAAAAACAGGCTGGCAGATCATGAGCTACTCACTTGCAGCAGGATCAGAGGACACAGCGATCAAAGAAGCGGCAACACAGCAACATAACTGCCTACCAATGGGAGACACCCTTGGTCTCAACGCTGCGCTTCAAGGATGTGTGGTAAGCTTATAAATAACCTGTCCAAACTTGCTGAGCTCGATAACCACATCGCCGTAGAAAATAAAAAGCTGACGCAAGTGAAAAACCACACGAGCCTACCTAAAGGGGAAAGAGAATTGATGAGCCAGGACACACAAGATCGCATTAAAAATGCGGGCCACGGCTACAGACTGCTGGCACTAACCAAGAAGCCCTTCGCACGCAGTTTAGCTGGATAAGGGAGACCATCAACAGAATTCTCCATGAGGATACAACCCTACCCCGTACTCGCAGTCACAGGCATGGGCGGCACAACGCCAGCGCAGCCCCGGCAACTAAATCAAATTCTGGTGGCACGAGAGAATGGAAAAGAAAGAATCTGGAGCGGCTGACTGGAATGCTGAAAATGCTGGCAGAAAAGTGGCGGCGGTTCTGCCTTGAATTATCGGGTCAATCGTGTCGTTCTTGCTGAGGACCACAGTCAATTCCATTGGTTTCCTGGCAGAAAACCTCGTGGTGCTTGTCATCGCGATAGCTGTCACGTTCTCTTTGCCGTTTTCCGCTCGCGAAACGCAGAAAAGTGAGAAAGCTAGTTGAACAGCGGAGAAACCGGATAGCTAAAATCCCCACCGCGATGCCTCTCACGACGAGTACTGTTTTATTGGCCTCGTGTTCGTCGACTTCTTTTGACGCCAGTAGTTTTTGCATGGTGATCGCAGCTCTTCGAGTGGTTCCAGCAGTGCTGGTTTGTGCCGTTGCCTCTCACTACTTCTTGCTTCGTCTTTTGGTGTTGTTGTGCTGTGCTTTCGGACATTTCTCCTGACGCTTGTTTTGCTATCCTAGTCGCGTTGACGTTAATGTTGCTCCGTACCACAATGTCGTCGGTCGCCTCCTGAATGTTGTTGTTATACCCAACATAGGTGCCAACTTTAAAGGTCGGCAATCTCGGCACATATGGAGCTCACAAACTGCCTATGGCTAGGTTAGGGGTTGATATTATACGAATCCTGCATATGTACAAATAAAAGGATTAAAACTGATAAGTTCAAATATAAATATGTATTTCCTATTTGTCAAATCTTGCTTTAAATAATAAATATTCACATTATCATGTCTGAGCGAGAAAACGAGAGACTGACTCTTACATTGACAACAAGATAGAAATGACAGACTTTGACGGTACATCGTATGAAATAAAGGTTCAATAGATTAAAGAAACTGCTGGCAGTTAGGCAATTGAAGAATGCGATGCACATAACCGTGAAATAATGGTGCTAATATATGTACTGTGGCGAGATCGCAGAATATAAAACTCGCAGAACATAAAGCATATGAATTGAATACTACCTCTCTCACTCTCTCTCGCTCTCTCTTTCAAGTTGTTTGGACTTGCCCGTGGGCAAGTACCTTGTAAACTTGAACTTGCCTAAGCCAAATTTGTGCTTGCCGTTTTCGAACGCGTCCCATCCCGTTTCGCCTGGAATTGGGCACTTTATCTGATTGAGAATCTTTCTTACCTGGTAGTAAACGTGAAAGCGTAAAACCTTAGCGACAACGCTGGCAGTCCTCCCGTCGCGCTTGTAGTCGTTCCGACTGGCAACAGGTGGTCGCGAACGCTGACGACGCAACCGGTGGTCGCGCACAATCCGGCAAAGTTTACCTGATTTTCCCAACACCTCATTTCATAGTCTGCATTTCCAGAAATTTATTTTTACCTGCGCGAGAATCCGCGTCACAACCGGGAACCTTACGATGTACATTAGGCTGTTCCGTCACTTCAAAATAGCATGGTTTTACCATTGGACTCGCCGTTGACGACTACAATTTTCCAAATTACAAAAGTTTGCGCTGACGGAACAATGTATGGTTTGAAATTTGTTAGGTATGAAGGGATTCAATATCAGTCTGTAGCAGAAATTGAAAAACAGTTTAAAATTAGTCCGTTATTTGGGCATTTCAAAT
This sequence comes from Margaritifera margaritifera, assembly GCA_029931535.1. Lineage (NCBI taxonomy): Eukaryota > Metazoa > Mollusca > Bivalvia > Unionida > Margaritiferidae > Margaritifera > Margaritifera margaritifera. Next base: position 1,375,297 of record JAQPZY010001265.1, on the reverse strand, counting down.
ATACCAAGAAACCATTATTATGGGTAGACGCAACAAAAAGCGCATACTAGCGATTTTATGGATATAGAATAATATAATGTGTTCAATTATTTTGACACCTGATAACGATACGATAAACAACCAATAAATGATTAAGCCGAATATATTGTAAAAAAATGAAGATGGAAAGCCAATAATATTCCCCTCAGCATATAATAAATATGTTACGGATACAATTAAATACAGTCGATATAAAATATATAGTACTATATTTCAGAAAACCATCCAACTTAATAAAGAGTAACTCTAAAAATCTGGTTAATAATGTTTTTAATTCAGATCTGCCTACAGAGCTGGAAAAAAATTGTATACAAAAATCTAGGACTAATAGAGAAAAAAGTTAATAAAAGTCACTTTCAAAAGTTTTTCAAAGATTACAATGATGCTTTCTATTACTAAACGTATTTAGGACAAGGTAATATTCATGTTATTTCTGATAAAGAATGGGAGGAATATTTTAAATACGATCATATAGACAATAAATACATTACATCATATAGAGAGGCAGTAATTAATAAAAAAAATATATGTATTTTGTATGACAGAACAAAAGACTTAATAAACTGTGTTTTACCTATTAAAGATTTACTGTCTGAGAATAAAGCAGCAAAAAATTATACAAGTTACAGAAAGTTGACAAATAATAGTATTTATGTTCATGGTATTGCAATTGACAGCATGGTGATTGATTGGACACAAAAGAACATTAACAGAGTTACTAAACTATTTAATCTTAGTGAAAAAATAGGACGTTTGAAGCTGGAAACCGGTAAGTATTTACACGATATTAAAATAGAACAACACACAAATGTTTTCCAAAAATAGAATATTAAATGTTAAAGAACACACTATTAAAAATGAAAGAGACTTATTTGAAATGAATACCTTTCTTAACAATTACAATATCTTCAAAAAAGGGTCCCTTCCCGGAGTGGGAAAACATTGTGCATGCTAGCCATAAACATTTTAATAAAACAATATCCGTTAGACCATATAATAAGTTAAGTCAACAGTTGCGTAAAGATGTCCATAACACAGTTACGCATAACATGTTACTTGGTATTGGAATAACTGATCAAACAAGCAAAAAAGACATGAAAAGCTGACGTTAGTCCTTAAGATTGTATAGTATTTGACGAAATACTTTTACACAATCCCAATCAATTATATCTACTAAAAATGTTTATGGATAATAACAGTGATGAACAAATGCTATGTGCATGTGATATTGACCAGAGAAAACCATTTAATTTTGGAGTTAATAACACAGAAAATATAAACAATGACCAAAATTATTTTGTCTGAACCAAATGATCACCCATCATATTCTTCTTTCAGAAATCAAAAGGTTAACTAACGAGAGTGATAAACAAACATTAGTAAAATTTAAAAAAGATTTATTTAACATAAAAAATAATGTCATGTCTATATTTCAGAAGCATACAATCCATGAAAGATGTTAACACAACCAAGAACATCTGTTTAATTTCAAGTGCGATAATGTCAATGAACATGTAGAAAAATATGTTGTGAAACGAACAGTTCATTATGATAGAATGGAAATAGTATGCAAACTTCATTAAAATAAGAAAGATATACGATTAATTGTTAACCATCACTACATATTAAAATCAACCGGTGATAAATATTTCATTATAATAGAATATGTGGAAAACAAAGAGATCAAGCTAGACATAAATGCACAAGAAAAACATTTTGAACTATCATATGCTAATACATGTGATAGAGTCCAAGGGTTACCAGTAAAAGATAAAATTGCAATGTTCGTTTGAAATACACCATATGTTAACAGATATTTTATTTGGACAGCACTAACACGTGCAACCAATCTATATATATATATATATATATATATATATATATATATATATATATATATATATATATATATATATATAAAGACATACAAATATTCAAACATAAGGATACAGAACAAACTTCCCTAAGTCATCTTGGGTTAAGTTCTATTTTAAACGTAAAATAGATGGATATAAATATTAGGATGAATACGACTGTAGACCTGTGGTTGAACATTGTATAGACTTGGATTGGTTTGAAACTACAGTACAGGGAAAGCAAACCATGTTATATATGTAACACCGTATTCGAAATAACAATTTTAGAAGATAATAAAATAAACTTTATTATTACTGTAGACAGAATTAATAATAATTTAACACATGATAAAACAAATTGTAAACTAACTTGCCAAAAAATGTAATATTAAAAAGCACTCAAAATGTCAAAAATATGAAGTATTCACCCTATAGAATATATCGGGTCAAGACTTCTTAAGATAAAAATATAAAATTGAGTAGTTACTTTAAATGTTTAATTTACCATCTAAGAGTCTTTTTACTTATGACATGAGTAAGATTAATCTATGTAACTTAATTGGAGCCGCAACTTAAACCTGCAGAAATATCTTGCGATTCTGACCATATTTACATACTATTTTAGATTTGTAATACATGGAAATTTAAATAGTGCAACAAAAAAATTGCCCTTTTATTTGTCTGTGTTTGAGTCACAAAAAGTATTTTTAGAAGGTGTACAATAATATAAGTACCTACATCAGTTTGACCTTGGAAACAAAAATTAATATCACCTGTAAATTATTAATTAAGAAAATTTATTGAAAAAAAAAAAAATGAAAAAAAAAAGAATATATATATATATATATATATATATATATATATATATATATATATATATATATATATATATATATATATATATATATATATATATATATATATATATATATATATATATATAATATTTTTATTTGGAGAAAAAAATGCCATTATTGACCCTTTTCCATAAATTTCGAACGAACTAACTGTAAAGAAATGCATTTACAAGCCTCTAAAATATATATGTTGGAAATGCAAACGAACAAAAAAAAAAAAAATAATATATAGAAAAAGTTTTAATGAGTTTTCAATAACAATTTCAAAACGCACTAAAAAAGTAAAAAAGTAAAAAACATAAAGAAAAATTGTGTGCGTTTTTAAGGAGATTTTTTTAAAACGGACTAAAAATGTAATAAAAAAAAAACAAAACAACACAAAAAAAAATATAGAAAAATGTTTAGGGCGTTTTTTTAAAAATCGAATGGTTTATGCTAGCTCCTGGGCAAAGTTTTCAGCACAATATCTGTAGGGGCTAAAACGTGACAGCCTGGATAAAGAGACGTGCCACTGATATACATTATCCTTTAATTTGACCTTGACCTTGAGGGCACGGGGTATGACTGTGAATCGTCATAAACTGCCAAGTCAAGATATATAACAGGCAAAAGTTTCATTAAAATATCTTCATTGGTTCAAATATTATACCCATACATGTATAGAGGTCATTGATTTATATTTTCAATACCGTGATCTTGACCCTGACTTTGAGGTATGGGACGTGGCTATTATATATGGCATACTGTCTAGTCATGATAAATAACTGGTTAAAGTTTCATTCAAATATCTTTAGTGGTTCAAAAGTTATACTCCGGACAAGAATAAAAGCCAGAATTACATTTTCCTTTGACGTGACCTTCACTTTGAAGTAAGGCTTGTAGCTATGGTACGCGACACAGTTTGTACATGATATATAATATGTAACGTTTCACAATAATATCTTCAGTGGTTCAAAAGTTATACTCCAGACAAGTATACCAGTCACAGAATTAATTTCTCCCCCTGCTGCCACATTGACTTTGAGGCAGGGAGCATGGATATTTTACGGGACAAACTATCAAGTTATGGTATCTACACGGGCAAAATTTCATTAACATATCTTCATTGGTTCAAAAGTTATACTCCGGAAAAAGTAACAAGTCATATAATTACATTTTCCTTGCTTTGACTTTGACCTTGAGGCTCGGCACAACATATATATATATATATATATATATATATATATATATATATATATATATATATATATATATATATATATATAGGTTATGAACTGAGTATTTAAAAATATTGGACCCGCGGTCATATGGCGATGGATGCCCAAGCTTGCGAGGGCATTCTATGCCACATGAACGAGGGCCCAATATTTTTGATACTCAGTCAATAACCTTTGAATTATATACTAGTACTTAAAAACAAACTTAATAATCATTCTGTTATGTTATAGAAATATCACAATTGAAACAAAAAAACATATTTGAACGTTTTATTGAACATTTTACACGTTGTTCAATTAATGAATGAAACCTGAACACCGCGCAGTAATACACGTTACTTTACTGCTATGGAGGTGCGCGCGTACATGGTGTGATTCTCACTGGACACTGAACGAAACTAAGTTTGTTAAAAAGGATGGAATGTCATGTAGCCAAAGAAACACAACGAAATATTGATATTAAGAAAACATGGCGCAATACATCAATGAAAATTCAAGATATCATTATAAACAAATGAGCCAGAAAAATGCAGCCTAAGGTGTGTAATGCTGCTATCATGGTGGAGGGTAAATTTGAAAGTGCAGAGTGCGTCGTGATTGTTGCCATGGTATTCTTCCATCGTTCTTGGATAATACCTCAAAAAATTATATATATTCATTTTGGAGTCGCGTGTGTTTCATTAAATTCCGAGTAAGGATAAAACAATGTAATTCAGAATGGATAAAAGTACACTGTCTACGTGAAAGGAAAAGTTGTTGATTGATACATTGTATCAAAGGTCAGTTTCTCTCTCTCTCTCTCTCTCTCTCTCTCTCTCTCTCTCTCTCTCTCTCTCTCTCTCTCTCTCATTAGCCGTCCATTTTTGAATATTTCTTTTTAATAAATCATATTTATTTTCTTTTTCTTTTTTTCCTTTTAATTTAAAGCGTTGGATGTATTCAAATTTTCTTCTTTTAATTTGTATGTTGGATAGTATTATTTGGATGAGAGCGTGATCAACTGATTCTTCAGCACTGGTGTCAGGTAGAAAGGGCTACAGTCTTTGTCGACATCTGGTAGCCATACAATTTATGACGTCGTCAGCGTTCCGTGTTTATGTTGCCATTTTTATTTAGCCGTTGCCAGAAGTAGTTCATCGAATGCGGGCACTTGTTTACCATATAAGGAAGCGGTGATTATTTCTATTCAACTACGTTCAATACAGCTGGATATTGACCGGTAGCAACAACGTTAAAGTAATGGAACTATTTATGAAGTATTTAATAAAGTCATGATATACACTTGCGCAAAGTTTCATGAAAATCTCTCCAATCGTTACAAAGTTATGGACATGACTAGCAAATATGAAGGGACGGACGGACGGACGGACAATGCCATAACATAATACGTCCGACTTAAGTTGGGAGTATAAAAGTGTGAATTATAAAAAGCCATAGAAATGACTAGACCATATTAATCAAGGGAAATAACTCTTTTTGCGACATTTTTTAGACTTTGAGACATTTTATTTCACTTAAGATTCCACAAGGGGTATGCAGTTTCCGCAACGGACCTCAAAAACCTCGAAAATCCTAAAATTTCACTTTGACCTTAGAACCTAGAAAAAAGTCGAAAGAAACTGAAGGAAACCTAAATAAAAAAAATCCTAAACATTTGAAAAAATGATGAACGGCTCTACCCCGACCCCACAAAATATCCGACGTCAAGGAGGCTCACATACACCTTCTCTTTGCGCGGAGGTGGAACCTCCTTTGCCAGATGCCTCGGAAGGGATAACCCTCCGAGCCAGCCACATTCCTCGTAAAGCGCCACATTCCGGGGAAGAAGAACGTATTAGCGGACAGTTTGTCCAGGTCGGGCAAAACAGGAATGGTCTCTTCACCGCCCCGTAACAAAGTCCCTTTTCTCTTTATGGGGATATACAGATTTTTAATAAATGTTATGCTCACCATGGAGATAATCTTGTAACTACTTTGTGCTTTGAACCTCACAACAAATTTTCAAACCTTGAAAAAAACTAACAAAAACCTCAAATTTTAACAGTTAACTTCACTTCTAACCCTGGATATGTTAATACAAATTAATGGATACAAGCGCAAACAATTAACTATGCACAGTGTGAACAGGTAAAGTGACTAATGGAAGGCAACATCATCATTTAAAGTCTGACAGTACAACATTGTTCTAATCCAATGTGTACCAAGGAATCTGCTTTACTCAAAGTTAACAGTTTGAAATACCCGCAATATGTACTCCTCATTGACCTCATCTCGGCCATTTGATAGGATGAAATTTCCCAGCAAATTTGCTTGAAATCAAATAAAACAAATTAGAAGATAGAATGGCCTGAAGCTCAGTCATTGACGTTGAAAGGAGTGAGGGACACTGAATATTTCGTTGTTTGTGGCGGGAGAAAAAAATGAAGAAACAAAAAATGCATATCAATAATGTATGCAATAGCCATTAGAAAAAATTATCTAAAAGAGTTTTAAGAAAAAGTGTTTAGCAAACATCTTTCAAGTATTTTTGCCCTCTTAAAATTCAGCTAGATGTTTTCTGTTTTTGTTTTTGGTTGGGTTTTATTCCTGACACCGATGTTGTCGCCAGGCACGTCTCTGTGTCACTAAGGTGTAAAGACGATAATATACACTCTTTTGACCAGGTTACTATCCTATCTAACCTGTCAAAAAGTTCAAGATGTTGATATAGTGATGACATCAATCACGTGGCATTTTACCTGAATTAAGGACACGACTGAGGTAGCTTACATTGAAAATGTGTACAGTACATGTTGCCTTCTCTCGACCTAAATTCGTACCTACTTCAACTACCGTGTTTGTGTGTGACCATAAGTGAGTTTCTACTTCGAACATCTCGTAGACTTCTTTCAAAAAATTATTTTGTAAAAGCTTTACATTAACTGGCCGGATTTTTAAAACAATCTTACATCACAATATGAAACATTTCTCAAAATTTAACTTTAATACAGAATTAAAATAGTTGGACTACTAGTTATTATTTATACACTTTTTATGACAGGAAACCTATGATTAATCTATCTTTTAACATTACTAGGTAGATAGTTATATTGGCTTCCTTTAAAAGGCCCATTTAATATTTTATGAATATTTGTTTAACACAGTTTCACTTCCCCACAACAAATACATATATAATACATATATAAAAATGTTAATTTCTATATCTTTCGAATGCCGGTTTTTTTACTACTACTACTACTACTAATAATAATAATAATAATAATAATAAAATAAATCTAAGTTGTTATTGTATGTTGTTGTTTTTTTTTTAAGTGGCAACGTATTTAGCATTAAAGGTGTCCAAATAGGCCTATCAAGGTACATAGATATCAGCCTGTCGTAAATGTCTTGTTCGAATCCGTTGACACAAAATCAAACTGAAATGACTTGATTTATTGTTTTATTCTGTTTTATACCAGGGACTGACTTCGTTCGTGAGGTTCTAAGCATGTTTTATATTTTAAAAAATTCTAAGATTAGATAGGTCCTTCTGATAATATTAATAAATTCCTGGCAAAATGTTCGTAACATGCCTGTTTGAATCCACGAAGAGTCAGCTAATGCAAAAACCTATACTGATTTACGAGTACTATCATTAGATAAAGAAGAATTCTTCATTTGTTGAGCGAGGTGACACGTCCATTTAGTTTACAGAAGGATTAAATATACTTTCCGCCTCAATATTTACTCTAATACAATGAATCTGTTGATACTCGTATGTGTATGTCTGTGTGCGCGCGTGCGTGTAATTTCTCGAGATGGTGTCTCTTGTGATTTCTACATAATTTAGCAAATAACTTTGCCATAGATTTAAATAATATTCCAAACAAACTTTAATACTTTCATTAATAGTTTCATGACACTGGTTACATGCGAATGAAAAGCCGCTAGAGAACTGTCAACGGAATAGGCTAGATTTATGTATAATTTTGAGAGATGCTATAGATTACACACACACACACACACACACACACACACACACACACACGTACTTACATGTGAAGATGATTCAAGATTTGGTACGTTTGCATATTCTCCAATCTGAAAAATATCAAATAATCATCATAGACAGCATAACTCTATGCAGATAGATTTATTGACACTCAGGGATCAATGGGAAAGGTCATCGATTATCCTTTTCCTTTCAGAATACTTTTCTAATCGATCTTAGCCTCAGATTGACAAATAATGGCATTGAAGATCCAAACTTGGTGTGGAAGTGGAGAAGTTGACGGCCGGTTAACACGTTATTCCTCCAGATGGCATCTGTGTACTATGCATCTTCTGGTATCCCGCTTCAAAATTTCGCTCCTGAGCAAGCACGTTTGAGAACGCAAACCAGTCTGGAAATCCTAAAGTACACTGACGCCATCTAGCGACAGACAAAGGCGATTAGTGAGTTCCAAGATCCACCCTAACCAAGCTGAAATGTATTTAAATTTCCTTTTATATGATGTAGGTCCTAACTCAGAGACATTCATTTACGTTACGTGTTGAAAGTCTGAGAAGAAATACTTTAACGCAAAAAAAAATCTAAATAAAGTAACGCCAGGTACATTTCTTTTGATCATATACGCAAGGAATTTCCACAGGAAATAGTTTGGCTTCAAGTTTGGAATCAAACCCTTTGATACATTTTGTTTTAATTAAACGAAATAAAACAGTTATCTGTTCTAACTTTAATTAGATTTTGGATACGTTTTTAAAGTTGGTCAGTGTATATGGAATGATCGTCAATGATATGTTTGCCTTCGCAGGAAATAGGCCGGGGATGGTATTGCAGCTGCAGTGTATGTCTCGTTGGCTGTCGTTCAAGACTGCGTTTCTTCTGTCTGCATATCTGTTTGTCTTTACTTTTCTCTTTCCATAAATGCTGTGTTTGTTCATTTGTCTTTTGCTGAGAGTTTGAAGTTTGTTTCAAGCTTTTTTTTCTTGTTCAAAAATGCGCTTTAATAATTTTTTAAAAAAAGGTCATCATAGTGTGGACACCTCACCACTGTTTCTTAAAAAGTAATGTCAGGGTATTAAGGAAAAGGAGGGGTCATCGTGACGTATGGGGACGGCTGCTTACCCCGCAGTTTTGTAATTTGGCGTTATCATAAGCGAACCTTTTTTCAACGTATTTTTAAATGTTCTCCTAAGTATCAAATGAAAATTAATCTGCAGCTCAAATGTAAGAACACTTTCACTATAGTATACTTTAATAAAACTGCTTCATTGAACGTTAAATCGATGAATATTGATCAATCTTTCTTTCAGATAATTAAATTTGTAACTTTGGAGTGTGAAGGGAATACGATCGTTGATGTGCATGAAGGTATAAATGTAGATGGATCTGGATAGGGCACCAGTTACTCAATGGCTCTGCATGTCTACAGTCCTGGGTTCGATCCCTGATTAGGTACAGGAAAAAGTAAGTGGTGACCCATTTTAGGTCGTTTGTTCCTAAAGAAGTTTTTCGGTTTCCTGTGCCTCAAATGCCACCTCAGGTAAGCATCTGAGCTGTTGAGACTTCGTATTAAAAGTGGTAAGAACGTTTTGTAGGCTTGACATAAAAATAGTTAAGATCATGTTGTTTTTCATTTTGCTGTTGTTTTGTTGTTGTTGTTGTTGTTTTGTTGGGGGGTTGAGGGGGTCATTACACTTGTCTAATATTGGGGGAGGGGTCAATATACTTGTTTAATATACTGCCATTGACAGTTCATCGTGATTACAGGAAAACTCATATTCTTGAACACCATGCATGGCTTATTCTTTGTTTCGAAATTATTTTTCTTACACTATATTTTCCTATTTCCTCGTTTTGCCGTAACAGAACGACTGCAGCATTCTTAAACATAAATAACAAATAGAATAAATAAATAAAACTTACCGAGGTGAGTTCGTACTTCATTATTTCCTTTCATTAAAATCCACACTCGCTACAAATTCAAACAAGATTTATTTGTGTTCTATTCGACGTCCTGATTGAGAAAACCTCGCCTCTTGTTTTCCTCTGACAGATCTGATTTATTATACCATAGGCCACTCTGACTGATCTCAAGGATGGTGAAGACTATTTGTTAGAAAGACCAGGATACTTAAACAAAATCACCATTTCTTCTTGTCATTGGTCTTGAAATCGAGCACTATCGCACTTTATGATAGTGTGCACTACACTGATCTGGTAAAATCTCAACATGAATCTTGAGTCAACCGGTTAATTCTGAGCATAACGCGCATGCAAATGCTAGCAGTTTAAACCCATGTCCGCCGTGTCATTAAGCGCAGGTAGATTAGGGATTATGCAGGTCGCTTAAAATCAAAAGTAGCACGAACATCGTAGAACCTAATCTGCATGCGCATTATGCGACGGCAGATCTTGATTGACATTCTTGCTATTTGGTGAGCGTCATACATAAATAAATACGAGAGACTGTAGCTGTAATGGTGACGTTTGTGGAGTGGTTGATAAAGTGTCATCTGCTTGAAGTATCTACATATGATTTATATCACAGATACCGCTTGACATATTTTCTCAGTGATGAACTGAGTCACTTAAAAAAATAAAACAGTTAAAATGGCACTGAAAGGTTTATTGGGACACGTGTACATGATTTCATATCCTAGAGAAACACAAGATGACGAATTGAGGTTTGACATTTTCTCAGTGATGAAGTGAGTCACTTATAAAAGAAAAACAGTTAAAATGGCAATAAAAGAGTTATTGGGATATACAGATCTCCTGACAATAAGTTTTCGTGCATATTATTTATTTGTATTCCCTATACCGGCTTATATCATCGGAGAGGAGGATGGCTGAGATTTTCCTTCAAAACGGATTTAAAAAAAAAAAAAAAAAAAAATAAAAGACTTCATTTTTCACAAAAAAAAACGTGGGGTACATGAGGAGTGCGGTAAAGCAAAAATATATATTATTTCTAACCTGAAAATGCATGCATATCTGACTTTATGTTTGTCCCCAAGAATTTGTTGTGAGGTTGTTTAAAACAAAACTTCATCCAAGAGGCTCAGATACTAAATATCGGTTAATTTAAAATTTGGATTACAACGTCTGCCTTTGTCGAAAGCTGTTATCCCTGAGGAAAAAAAATAATAATGGATACCAGTTTATGGTAACCTCTGTATTGATTTACTGAGCAATGTAGTCGATTAAAAGTAGCAGGGCTCAAAAACTCCTATAGCCTGACGCCCCTCTAATCTAGATCGGACACTCTCGTAATGTGAGTTGCCCTTTCGGTCCTGTCCCAAATTTTTTTTTTTTTTCTACTTGGCCTGAAATAATCATTGAACCCTCCGATGAAATGCTGCATTTTTATTTTTAAACTCTTGAAGGACACTGGTAAATTAATAATACTCAGGTCCCTGCTAGGCCCCATCTGTAAATCCCTCCATATTATGAAACTCATTTGCTTAATTGTATCAAAAGCTATACATCAACTTTGTTTGTACACAGCGAAGCACATGACTTATGAATGCGGCAACAGTACTATTTCTGTTGTCCGTATTTCATTGGTTACCTATAATTAGCACTCACTTGTACAGCATTGATAATAATAAGCTGTCCAGTCCTATGACAAAGGTACATTTTTCTGCTCAAACTGAGCAAACTGAATTAGGCTCTGTTATCATCACCTTGTCAAATACATTACACAGTAATGTTAATCTAAACATTTCGACCACCAGTTCTGTAATAAGATACCTCCAATGTTAGGGCTGGTGGTACATATATTGTCTGTATATAGCATGATTGTTTTGGTCATTCACATTTTCAGTTTAATTGTATAAACATATGTATATATACATACACCATATATATTTTTCGTTATTTTGTTCCTCACTGATGCCGGAAGACGACAAAGAAGCATGAGTTTACGCAAGGTAAATATTTCTTATTCTATATCATTTTAATATTTAAAAATATATATTTTTACATTATTATTACCTTTCTGTTTTCTTTTTACATTCTTTAATTGTATGTGTATAAAAGTGCATAGCAATTGACACTTCCTAGCCTCTTTATTCCGTATATATCATAGAAAAGTGTCCTAAATTTTATATTAATCTGTCAGAGTAGTTTAAAACTATTAAATATAATTTGCATATAGTGTATTTTACAACATTCCCCATGGTAGGCATAGTAAAGTCAAACTGAATCTGATACTCTTCTTAACCATAATAACATTTGGACATTAGTAGTTATCATTAACTATGTTTTTATCACGCATTGTCTTTAATCTATATATCTACATGTAACTTAGAAAATGTATTAAAATTCATCCGATATCATGTAAGATGCAGATCGAAAACTTACAGAAGTACAATAAATTATATTTACTGACATTATCAAATACAAAGATCACGGAATGTCTGTAGCACTTGCAATTTTTTTAAATTTTTTTTATTTTATTTTATTTTTTGAAAAAAAAACAAACAAACTTCTAATGTGTTCAGAGAACAAACATGCCAATGCCAATATGGTAACATTAAAACAAAAATTAAAGATGTACCGTTAAATTGCTGGGTCAGTTAAGGGCCATACTCCAGAATTTTAAAGGAAACAAAAGGTGAGCATTTAACTTGACATAGAGCTTGTAAGCCTATAATCATAATAAAATTTTGTGCCAAATCAAAATTTGTGATGCAAAGATAATCTTCTAAGTCAACAAACCAGTTCTTAGTCACATTTTCACATAAAATCTTAAAATAAAACTTGATCTAGTTCTCCTTGATGCTAAACTCACACTAATTATAATTGCAGTTATCACCAAGTTCTTTGCAAATGAGCAAAAATTAAATTTATGGTACATGAAACAGATATGGACAACGCTATGTGGTCCCTCCATTGGATATGGCAGTACAGTGGTGCAAATACATTATCGGTCTTCAAGTTTACCGGAAGAAAATATCCAAGATCGTATGTGCATTTTTATTGAGGCTAGACATTAAATGTATAGTATTGTTTATCAAAAGTATCTGATTAACTCTTGAATAGAATTAAGATATCTATTTTAAACCATATTTACACTTTTACACTTTTCTCAACATAAGATGCTTAAATATTAATAAAACCAGTCGGTGTGCATAAATTGTGATTGTATGACAGTGTCATGTACAATTTTATTATTAATAACATCAAAATGCTCTCAATGAATCCATGTTCCATGAAATGTACCATAGTGTAGGAAGAATAAATATTCGTAAAATATTTCATAGGAAGTCACTGAATTTCTTTTTTTTTTCATCACTGGATTCTTTTCAGAAATTACTCCTGAACTATTTCTGTAAAAATATCCTCGTTGAAAGACCTGCAGTTTTCTATCCTTGATGGAGTGTGCTACGCTCCGTCTGATGACTTTTTAAAACTACTTAAAGACAACCATACTAGGACCATTGACAAGGAATTGCGTGTTGCAAATGTTCTGAGAGAAATACAGGGATACAAACACTACAACAAAGTAGTAGAGGACAGAGTCATTTGCAAGAACATTGTAGAAACTGTGCAAAACTTTGTTTTTCAAACAGAAAGTAAAGATTGTGATAAAACAATTCTAAATTTATACAAGACTGTGGCTTATGGTCGTTTCAGGGCTACATACCTTGAAGAACATCTTTTTGTCAGAATTTAGAGTCAAAGAAGATATTCCAGCCCTCTATAGTGAATAAAGAACTCAGTTTTCCGCAACGGAATGGAATAAAATTTGTCTCTTTGAGTACCATTTTAGTCGCAGAGATGAAGACATTTCAATTACATATGAAGATGAAGTAAAACAAAAATGGAGGTTCTATGAGGAAATAAAATTAGCTGATGGACTAAACAATGCAATTGTGACTGAGTCAAGCAGAGTAATTTCCAAACGCAAGCAGAGAAAGTCGGCTGCAGAAAGACTGGATGGAGTGCACATTTTCACAGGCCAGGACCACTATGCAGAGGTAATAGAGGCTGCAGTGTTGACTAAAGCCGATCTCTACTACCCTGGCCATATAAAACTGGTATCTTGTGTTGAATGTTCCCCCTATTGTGAGCACCAAAACTGGTATTCAAGTCTTTGTGGAAGTTAGCAGGGATTTTGACCATAATGCATTCTGTCCAAATATTGTATTCTTTCGTGCTGGTGGTCTTGATAAATATACGCATGGAACAAGTTTCAGTAGATTTCATGTTCAAGATGACATCATGCTGGGTAAGCTTCAAGAACATATTGTCTTTGAAAGCAAAATTACTGGACATGTCTCAGTTGCACCAGATAAAGAAAGTGTATGCACTGCATGTCAGAGCACGCTTTCATACAAACCACTGCACTGGAATACATATAGTTTGTTAGAAGAGTTGCATTTGGACATACCTTTACTAATACAAATTATTCTGGAAGGTTTCATTAACCGCAAAAGCATCTGGAAGGCAAAAACTCCAGTGACATTACTGAAAACAAAGCTTTTCCAACTATACCAAGCGTATGACAGACTTTTAAATATCTTCAACAGAACGCACACAGGAATCATTCAAGACAGGGGTACATTGGAACTTGCAATGAATTATCACAGCATAAATACTGTGTTTGACATAACAGCTGAAGCAGGAGCAACAAGAAGCTTAAGAGAGGCAGAGAGATTGTTGAAAGCAAAAGCTGAACCTGAACTGTGCTATTACAAGTCCTATATTAAGCGGTACTCAAATGGAGTACAACAGAAGATAACCAGAATAAAAGATTGTCTCCTGATCTTGGTGATAGACAACCTTGTAAGATTGAAAGACAAAAGTGATCCCAATCCTGGCGAAGCAGATCACTTCAGTTGTACACACTGACACTCACCTAAACTTAAAGGGAATACTACGGGATGCTGCCATTGTAATAACTTGGCATGCCGCTGAATGCAGACACAAAAATGCCTTCGTATGCAGCTGCAGGAAAGAAATTAAGCTGTCAAAAGATGAAGGAAGAATGTGCATTCTAGAATGAGATGAGTCAGGCGTTAGACAGAGGCATGAGCAGTTGTGAAGATGGTCATTTATACCTTGGTGGTCCAGGATTTCAGAAGGTAATAATATCACTCATTATTAGCTTAAGTTTTAATAATATTGTTATTGTATCAATCATGTTATCATCAATTTATACAAGTGACGACTATAAAAGTGAACATGAAAATAATAACTAAAACTGCATAAGTTCACCTGCAATTTAGAGGAAGGATTGATCTCCATCGTAAAAAAAACTAGTAAAAACTCTATCTCATTTGATTTAGCCGAGTTGCCAAACAAAGAAAAAAGGACATGAGTTGGTTTATTTATCATTACCTCAGAAATTGATTGGAAGATGCCAGAAATGATATGCATTATTTGCTCTTCCTTAATGCTTTCAGAAATAAGTGGACTGTACCATTCAACACAATTTCCTGCTAGGAATCACAAGGAGAAAGATGGCATAACTTCTGAAATGCTACCTGTTGGCACTTCAGAAGCAGAGCAAACAGAACTAAGTGATGATATCATGCCACTTCTTGAACTTGAAGAATCATTCCTGACAATGTCTCTAGATGAAACAGTTGACATTTCAACTGCAATGGAGTCTGAATATGAACTAGACAGCAACGTCACTGTATCAGAGTTGGAATTTGAAGAAGAAGACTATGTACAGGTATTAGCAATTGTTACACAAATTCCTCCCAAAATAACTTTAAGATAATTTGTCAATCACGAAGCTTCTTTGCATCATTATCTTTCATAAAGGGCAGTGTGGATGTATGGGAAGATACACCTAAGCGACAAAACTGACATTACTTCATCACACTACTAACTCACAGAAGAATGTTTTTAATATAAAGTATGAGAGAAGTGTGACTTTTAATCAAGGCAAAAGAGAAATCCTTTGTATACAAATTCTTATTCCTATCCTACATTTATCACAGTTGGCATAAGGGATGAAGAATTAGATTTACACTACTGGGACTGAATATAACAAGTAGAAGAGGAAACATTTCTGTAAAACACATATTTAATTTTGCATTTGAATGCTAGTAATATTTTTCTTTTTTTAAAGGATGGAGAGGCGGGTGCTGACACTGAAGAAGCATATATTCCACATGATCACGACGGAGCAGACTTTGCTGATGCTGTGGATGAGGAGGAAACGGATTTGAACCAGTTATTGGAAGATGTATCGTTAGAATCACAAAATTATTTCGACGATAAGCTGCCACATATTGAGAAAAGTACATGTGACGAAGTCCAGATGGGTCCTGAAGAAGAGCCTGTGTCTAATTTAACTGATTGCAAGTATGTTGCTGGTGCTGATGATGAGGTGAATACAGTCAATGCATTTGTTGGTTATTTTGGATTTATGCAATTTCGGCCTCCTCCAACTTTATGCAGACATCCAAAACCAGCTACCGGTAGAGATGATGATATACACAAGATAAGGGAAGTACTTGATGATGTGCTATTGAAAGGTGGAAACCTAAAACCAGAATATGCAGTGGGGGAGATTAGAATATTGTTTGGTCCAGATAACAAGATTGGAAAAAGTCTGATTGTTCTTATGAAACTAAATTGCAAGTATAAACGTTTTCTTCCAGAATTTCCAATTCTCAACCTCCGAAAATCAAAATCACGAACCTTTTTGCTGTCTACAAAGAAGCAGGTCTCCTGCTGCTGCTAAAGTTCATAGTAGATGGCAGTGAAAAAATGGAATGGTCCAAATTGATGTCTGCAGAGAACATAGACACAGCCACTAGAATGGTTTGGAGGATCAGCATGTCAATCCACTTAGCTCTGTTTGTTAGGTTTCTACAGTATGTGCCTTGTGAAGAACCTGAGATTATTGTGAATCTGATGGAAACGTCTGGAAATGATCTAGGAAAGATTTTGAAAGATTGGGATGAAAAATTCCAGTGTTTCATACAAAAGGGGTGTGAAATAAATGCCACATTTGTTCTCCAGGTCGAGATGATGAAACATTGTGATGAAGTTATTGCCATTGCTCTGGCTGAACATATGGGGGTTCCTGATGGTTACCATTTACTTTTGTCTGTGGTGAAGTCATCCTTGCCATTTGCCTTTCTCAATGGAGCAACTTCATATGCTGGATACTGCACCAATCTTTTGCACTACCATTAATGTGCAGGTGTATTCAACAGAAATATGAAATACACCCTTTTCTCCACTCCCTACTGACACAGCACTGTGAATTTCGCATTGGACACGCAATGTGAAATGGAACATAAATATGTACTGAAAAGCTTCAGATCAGGATCAACTATGGATGCTGTTTTACCAAGGATGGCCCTGATCGATGAATTAGAGGAAGTTCACGATTCACTCACAAATGATGAAATGTTGGGGGAGTGAACGGAAGACAGAGAGGAGCATTCTCTATATTTTACCACGAAAACAACAGATCTGAAACATATTCTCCTACTATGTCTCTTATACTGCGAAGAAATGGCCTGTCGCTGGAAGCTAGCATTATACCATACAATATTTACTCCAAAGAATGCTTGATGTTGTCACCATTGTTGTTGGATGCAACAACAAAGAATGTTGGTATCTATCTAATCGAGAAATACACCAGCCAAGAGTCCCTACTAGGACATACACAGCATGATAACCATCATAAGAAAATGTTGACGGGCCTAAATCCTTAGTTGATAGGGTGAAGAAAATGAAAGGAAACACCATAAATCGAATTCGTTTTAAGGCCAAAGCAGTTATAAGAAGTGATAGACAAATGAAAGAAGAGAAGCGTATCAAAAAGGTGACATCTATGAAGAAACATATAGACTGCCTTAGTTCAGAGATGAATGCTTGTCAGGCCATTTTTAAACCAGATTGTTCAAAGCCTAAAGTAATGAAAGCAACTGGAATACAGAGAGCTATTATATCATTGCTGGTCAATCAGCTGAGCTGAAAGCATAAGAAATTGCTGTTGGTAACACAAATATGGACCTTCTGCAGGTAGGGGATGATGAACTATCACTATTAGCTGAGGCTGGTCTTGTTTTTTTAAAAGAGAAAGCTATACCAGCTGGCATATCGACCAACATCAAAGTAGCTACTTTAGAGTTTGCAGGGGTAAAGTTCAAAGCCAAATTAGTGAGTTGCAAACAGCATTTAAACTTTGTTCAGAACAGTATTTTGAAAGATATTTTGGGACAAATTCCTGCACTGAAGCGAATAGTCGTATGTGAGGAAAAGAACCAATTCACTCCTGATGACTTTAAAGCTGACACAAGAGAACAGAGAAAGAAAATAGATGCAGCCTCTATTGGTCATCTCAAGGTCATTGGTGATATTATGACAGATGAACGATTCTGCCGCGAACATGTGATTGAAACCAACGAGGGAAAGCTCCTTATAAGCACCTACTTGGCGGTAAAAGTTGAAAGTCTTGACATCAAACAAAACCTAGTGTTAGACATTGACAGCGAATTATATATACAGGGATGAACTTGTTTAACTGAAGAAAAATCTGTTTGTCTCTGCAGGAAATACACAACACCTATAAGAGCTGTTTTCTCTTCGACTGGATTTGAGCAGTTTTATGTCCTCCAAAACATACACCAAGGTAAAGGTGAAGCTGAATTAGCACAAATTAACTGGATGTTGGATAGTGTCTCTGAGCTCCACGACGGTGATGCTGTTATAAGTATTGTCTCCTCCGGAGATATAGATTCTTTAGTCATTCATTTGTACTCTGTTTCACAGAGTTGGCCAAGAGAATCTGATGGAAGATTTAAATATCGGGTGTTTTTGATGCTACAGAAAATGGGGAAGCTTTCAGATTTTTATAACATCACAAACATTTTGACATTGTTGGAACAGAAAACGGGCGACAAGAACATTGGCATCAAGATAGCTTTAGCTCTATGTTTAGGGGGTAATGACAACTTTCCCAAATTCAATGGCTTTTCGCACTGGAAGATATTGACATTATTTCTGCAGCATCCAAAGTTTCGAGATAGACTTTTCCGTATTAGTTCAGGGAAAGTGGAGATGGACAATAATGTTTACATAGATTTTGTTAAAACAATGTACTGTCCAAAGGTTTATGATCCAACAAAGCTGAGTTTTCAGGAGATACGGCATCTGACCATTCAATCCAAAAGAAGACAAGCAAATAAAAAATTAAGACACCCTCAGAGCTGGATGCAACCAGAAACCGTCATATCCAAACAATGCTGTCTGATGAACTGCCAGATAAAATATCTACAAACTGCAGGTCAGCCATCAGCTTTGTTGCCAGACTTTATGAATGAAGGATGTCTTGTAAGGACAGCCTCAGGAGAGATTGAGTACGATCTTGGCCCAGACAGTTATATTGGCGATGTGCAAACACTGCTTCAGATTTCCTTGGACGATCTGACTGAAAAACTGCAAAATGCAAAAATGGTCCCCAAAAGGAAGACAAACACTGCTGAAACCCCTCAGAAAGGACAGAGAAGGAAGAAAGTGTTTACATCAACACCAAAGTAAGCATGCAATCTGCTTATCATGGCAGACTAATAAAGATCAGTTCTGTTGTTTTTTTTTTTTCATTAGTGTTATTGATTGGCAGTCTCAAATTTAATATAACATTTTCCTGTGAATTCTCTTTAATATCTTTTATTTCAATCCAAATTTAAAACAATTTAAATTTAAAACAGTGACTGACATTGATAAACACGAGTGTACTCAATAATCACACAATATGCCCCTAGTCAGTCTTCCGGTGATTGTAAATCTTTTGAAAATGTCAGGTTTACATGAGACACTGAATGAAATATTTGTTGTCATATTTAAAGGGTCTCCAATTAAATTCATGTCTGTGCGAAATCAAATATGGGCTCCATGGCAGTTATCTTCAAAAGGCAACATTTTCTTTTTACGAATATTAATTTAAAGTGCTCGGGTTGAAGGCCTAATGAAATTCCCGGAAACGATCACCTAAAGGTTTAGATGGTTCTAAATACCACTGGAGCATCATGGTCACCGACTTGTGAAAATTAAAAGTTTGTTTTTGCCACTGCTTGAGAATGACAAATGGTATTTGCAGCGAGACTCATCGTGTGTTGTTATTTTCTTTGATCTCTATGAAACTAGATTCAGAAAATAATAGAAGATTGTCTGGGCATTATTTGACCTAAATGAGTATTTTATTTTCTGAACAGTACATTGTCGGACTAATGTCTTTTATTTTTTCAGGAAAAGTTCTTCCTTAGGAAAGCATGAACCAAGAGTCTAAAACACATCAGTACCAAAGAGTGAATTTAATTATTGACAAGAAGTCTGTATTGTTTCAAGTGCTCTATATATGTTTAACTGTGAAACTGTGATATAACGTTTTGTAAAAATATACTCTATTAGTAAACATTACTTTTCTGTACAAGTAAGTGAGTGGGTGAGAAAAATCCTAATCCACTGCATATGCGTGTGTTTTGCGTGTTCTGATTCTTTTGTATATATATTCACCAAATGTATTTTGTTATATCACCATTCATGCATTGTAGTTTGATATTATGATTAATTGGACTGAATTGTAAAAGTGTTTGTTTTAATTTCTTAAGTTATACCCGTTCTCTTAATAATGAATTGTTTATTATACATTATTGGTTATGTTTCCCGATTCAACATCTCCTGTTTCTATCTCTAAATATTCTCTGAGATAAGAAAAGAAAATATCTTGATCATGGTTTTTTTTTTTTTTTTTTTTTTGTACACCTCACAGTTCATTTTTGTCAAGCCTGCCTTGGCTTGACTTATTGATCACTTTGGTGTCCGTGTGCGTGTTCCGTGTCCGTCCATTCATCCACCCCTATATTACAGTTAATGCTAACGTTGTTTGGATTCAGCTCAATGCTGAAGTTGTTTACTTTCTAGTTAAATGAAAAGTGGGTTCAACAAAATGGGACCTCTTGTTTCTTATCTCTATGAGTTTTCACTATACATGGATGCAGACTAGATGAGCTCAGACTAATTAGTAATGTCTGTAAGATTCTCTCTTGACCAAGGATTGTTAGGCAATTAAATCTATTAATCACTGATAATACACTTCTGCAATAACTATTATCAGGACCACAATATACATTCGTCACTATAAACTCTCTCTCTCTCTCTCTCTCTCTCTCTCTCTCTCTCTCTCTCTCTCTCTCTCTCTTGTACTTGAATGCCTGCACATGAACTTTCTATCCTCATGTGTGGATGTATCTTGTTACAGAACTGGTGGAGAAAAATGTTTAGATTAGTGGTATAGTGTAATTTATTTGACAAGGGGACGACAACAGAGCCTGATTCAGTTGCTCAGTTTGAGCAGAGTAAAGTACCTTTGTCGTAGGACTGTGTCCCTTGCTCATGCTACTTGGTATTGCATTGCTGGTTAAATATATATCCAGCAGTACCTATGCAACTGTTTGACAATTAAGCTAAGCTAGGGAATTGACCTTTACGGGGGATAATAGATCGCACCGCCTACTGAATCACGTGACATGACGATCTGTTAACCTCCGACAAACATTCACTATTTGGCAAAGAAATATGTTTCAATTTTGTTAATATGTTTATTACAAGTGACTCTTATTATTCATAAAAATAAAATTACCCAGTTGTATAAATTATACTGCAGTAGACAATATGTATATTTGTAATTCAAGTTATCATAACCTATGTGTGTAATTTCAGTAAATCATTAAAATCAAATTTAAAGCGGCTTGAGTACATATTCATGTTAAAGGAAATTCACTTCAAAACATGTTATTGTATTTAGCAGACAGTAATATCTTTATTAAATTTAACTGACTTTTGTGTAAGCTGCCTTAGAGGTAAATGAATAAAACATGTATAGTACAATCGTACAGAGTTACTGTCTAGTAGTATACTGTTGTACATAACAATTTTAAAGTTCTACTCTCTTTACGAGATGGAATTTTGATCAGTGATGTATGTTGATGTCCACATGTAGATACATGATTAATATATCGGAAGATAATTATCTGAAACCATTGTTTTTGTATTTCTTTATAATTAATTATAATTTGAACCCACCCCCCACCCCCCACGCCGCCTTCAACCCAATGACTGAAAGAAAAGAATCACTCAAGTGTCTGATAAGATCGAGACGATGATGCATTTTGGGGACAAACCAACATTAAAATGTAAATTTTCAAACTTTAAAATGTTGCAACCTGGGGTCCAGTGCTTCCTATAGAAGAAAAAACACAACAAACACCGAGGCAAGGGAGTTCTCCATCCATATTCTAGACACGTTCATTTGTACACATTTTTTCAATTTCTATTTTCTTATTATATTTTTGTTTTCTTCAAATTATCGGCGAGACATGCTTTTTCTCTACATACTTTTGTGCAAAAGAAACATGTGGTAATGGCCATCAGCTGATCGTGCGGGCGACCACAAGCCTTTATTAATCCATGGTTCGTCTAGGTTTCGGGAAACGAACAGATCTAACTCTTCCATTTAGATGATCTGGATATCGGCTGTCAGAATTACAAGGCCTCCATTGACAAAATTTTTAAATATTTACGATAAGCAATTCATCATAGCGACAATCAGCTTGTCGGAGGAAAATGGCGGACGTAAGCAATGCCTGGAGGTGTGTCTAATTTGCGCTCGATGATTGGTTAATCGACTATTGTGATTGACAAGTGGCGATAGGTCAATTAGCGACTTATAAAAGCCGCCAATGTTTTTTCACCTTAAAGGAACTGAGATCATTACCATGGGCGTCCGCAGGGGGTGGTGGTGGTGGGTGGTCTGGATTTATATATATATATATATATATATATATATATATATATATATATATATATGTATATATATGTATATATATATATATATATATATATATATACACACACACACACACATATATATATATATATATATATATATATATATATATATATATATATATATATATATATATATATATATTACCTTTGATTTGGGCTTTGCTCACCCCCTGGTAGAATGACTTTGCCCCCCCCCCCCCCGAAAAATTCCTGCGGACGTCCATGATTATAAATATTTATTTGTCTGCAATGACGAGAATTATGGGACAATTCATTGTGATAGATTTGACAATCTCTAAGTAGAGAAGTCAACTTTGCGACGGAGACTTTGGCTGGCTTGTGATGCTACTGGTTATTGTCACTGAATTTTTGTGGCGGAGAAAGTGATCGAGTCCCATAAAGTAGCAAATCCCATCAATTATCCTCCACTAAGGTATAATCCGAAGTATAACATATTATTCATACCATGAAACAGGCATCACCTCATTCAAGAATTATGTCCTATGTGCTGAACGTCCTTGTTTTGCTGTTATTACCATACATCAAGGTCAATGTATATAAACTCTATACATCAAAGTATATTGGCAAATTCACAGAAATTCGTTCCAATTCGCGAAGCTTTGACATTTTTATAATTAATCGGGTTACATTAATGCTATCGCAGCCCAAATAATAGATACACTTTTATTATACAATATTATTTTAAAGCGCTAGCTTCAATATATACCATAGAACTTAATTTCTGGCTGCCAAAGACTGCACTGTATAGAAAGCTGAATTCTGTCGAGTCGAACATCCCATTAAATATTTTACATGCGATATATCTTGACCAAAACAGCAGAGAAAGAATAAATGTTTGAAACTATATTTGATTCAAGCAATATGCTACGCACTGCTACTGAAATTGAATGTATTGAATAACCGTCTGATGCCTATTAATGAGTTCAATTTCATTTTCAACGATTTTCTTTAATGCATTTAATTCTTTGATTCTATCTTGGTTGAAAAATTACATAACCGTCTAATGCATATTTTGATGAGCTCAATTTCACAGTCAACGATTTTCTTTAATGCATTTCCTTCTTTGATTCTATCTTGGTTGAAAAATTACATAATCGTCTAATGCATATTTATGAGCTCAGTTTCACAGTCAACGATTTTCTTTAATACATTTACATCTTTGATTCTATCCCGGTTGAAAATTTATCTAACAAAATTATTAGTGGAAGTCTTGTCATACGTGCATAAATTGTAAAGTATTATATAGTCTGTACGCCTACGTGAGCAAACACTCGTATGAATAGGAACAAATACAATACCAGAATATTAAGAAAGATGATTCTCCAAATCACCTGTAATATGAAAATCTTCATATTTACACCCAGCTCAGATTAATCATACTAAAGGTTAACATAGGCGTGTACATAAGAGAGAGAGAGAGAGAGAGAGAGAGAGAGAGAGAGAGAGAGAGAGAGAGAGAGAGAGAGAGAGAGAGAGAGAGAGAGAGAGAGAGGGAGAGCATAACTTGGGGCTTGGGTGAGACAGACATAAATGAATAAATATGAAATATATTAAGTTCCTTGACTTTACGGCTAAACGTCGTTTTTATTTGCTACCACATAATAGTATATACCTGTCTGCATTTTGGTGTTCCATTACTGTACACCAGCGTCATCATATATAGTAATGTTATTAAAGGAAGAACAGGAACAACAAAAAGAAACTAAGCAAAAAATATCTTTTTTAAAAAATTCATCAACATCCATAATGTCTATATTGCTCGTGCGTATGATGCTATTGCCTATTACTGTAATTCCGGGTCCATTACTGTATTTCCTCTCCATTACTGTAATTCCGGGTCCATTACTGTATTTCCTCTCCATTACTGTACACAAATATTTTAAATCAAAACTTAGAAAGATAAAAACCATGAATCAAATGTCTCCAAACTGGAGACAGAAATAAATAAATAAATATAATTATGCTTAGTTAAATGACTATACGTCGCGTTTAAATGTGTCACCATAGTATAGTACACCTTATTGTATATTCAAGTGGTGTTCCATTACTTTACACCAGCGCCATCAATTTTCATATTAATGTCAATATATAAACAACAAGAACAACAACATGCAAACATTTCTTTAAAAATTATTC
Source organism: Margaritifera margaritifera (assembly GCA_029931535.1). Taxonomy (NCBI): domain Eukaryota; kingdom Metazoa; phylum Mollusca; class Bivalvia; order Unionida; family Margaritiferidae; genus Margaritifera; species Margaritifera margaritifera. The sequence continues at coordinate 1,350,354 of JAQPZY010001265.1, read as the reverse complement.
AGCGCCATTAGTACTGTGTGTGCAAAATGTTTAATTTCTTGCTCCATTACTTTAATTTCTTTTACGTTACTGTATTTCATCTCCATTACTGTACATTACTGTGTTTAGGTACACCGCCCCGTCTGATCCACGAGCTTCAGAGCTGTCAAAATCAAGGAGTTCATTCGACAACGTCTCAAGCTGGATTTCTGAGGAATCAAAATGTCAGTCCATACTCGAAACTGCAATGTTTATTTCCAAAATTACTAAATTCAGGCATAAAATGTTCACAACAAGGCTAACACGCCAAATGCTTCAGGTCTCTGACGTCACAGAGTCACATGAACGGGAAGCTCATTAATGTTCTGAACAGTGGAACGATCTCGTATACTTTTTAGTCGTTTATCTGACACCAATACAGATACAGGCCGCTGTAAGCATATGAGACATATTTTACTACATTTTTAATGCTGAATATCAACGAAAAAGCTAACTTTTAAAAACCATGGAAGAAACCCTATAAAACTGGGAGTATTATACAAGTAGAATAGCAAATAAACACTTCTGTAAAATGAGCAAACTCGCACTATTACATTTTCAAACTAAGTCTCTGTTTCACTCGTTTATGAACAATTAAAAATATGCGAATTAGTAACATAGAATATATAAATTCTTCAACCCAATATTATGATTTCATTTTTAAAGAATGAAACTTTTTATATTAACTTTCCAGACTAATATTAAAAGTCTGTCAAGAAAACAAATGAAATAAAAAAAACATAATCTTATTATTTTTAAAACACAGTAGTGGGGTTTTTTTTTAACAAAGCGAGACAAGGAAAACTACAGTATACATGAATTTTTTTTAAAAATAATGCCTAATACGTTTCTTTGCATTTTAAGATACATTTAATTGTCAAGGCTAGGTTCTTCCTGTGTAAGTTGGTCAAGAAACACGGTCATTGCAATGTAAAAACCTGTCAGGCGTTAAAGCAGACACAAATCCTTGTAAAGTAAGTTTCAGTTCAAACGCATAGAGTTGAAGATTCAACTTTCAGTTGACTTACGTAAACCCAATTCCAGCACTTAGGTGTAAGTAGCACGATTTATAAGCACTTCTTGTTACACAAAGACCGATCTTGGAAAACTGTTTCTTGTTGCATATATAAATCTCACCCGTATGACCCGTATGTTATCATGTTTTGGTGATATAACTTCTAGTTTAAACAAAATCAATGAAAAAACGTATGTGCACAGAGTGTGAACCATCAGTGTGCATAATCAATGTACTCTTTGTGCCTATTCCTTACTTGCCAACAAGCGTTAGAGGCTGTGTCAGAATCTATGAGAAAAAATAATAAAAATCCTTTTCTGTTTATCAAACTTTTGTGTCCCTTCGAGAAGGAAGGAAAATTAATTAAAAGAAAAACTGTTATCTGCACAAACATACGTATGATTATACAGGCAAAGCACACTTCTTGTGAATTAAGGATAAGTTTTTCGGTAAGAACTATTAGTAGGGGCAGTTTTTAATTATAAAAACTTAAAAACTTATTGTGAACGATGAAGTAAAACTATCATTTTACATGTACATTTTTAAAATGGGTTTTGGTATACTGCCACAGGTGATGTGTGTTTCATATTTTAGATAACTGTGGCTTTTTGTAAATAAATGAACGTACGGGTCGGATTTTAGGAGCCTCAGTGGCTCAGTGGTTAGCCTTTTCTGGAGTCGCTGCCAAAAGGTTGCGGTTTCGAATCCTGCCATTGGATGAGCCTGAGTCGGCTGCACTGGTGTGTCCCTGGGCAAGGCACGTTACCCCTAGCTGCCTCGGCACTAAATAACCTACTTGTGTTGCTTTGCCATAAAACATGAAACAGAACTAAACTGGGTCGGATTTTCGTTCAGAATGATGGAATGCCCTTGAGTAAATGCCAGCTATATAGTGCTTTCACAATAGCAGTGTACCAGCAATAAATATAAACAGCGCGTCAACTCTGGAAATCAGGATTGTCGTAATACCGTATGTTCTGAATGGTCTCGCTGTCAATGTATGGTACAGCTAGTCGATTTGCACTTTTCTTTTTTAGTTTTAGCAAAGTCCTGAAATATGCTTCACCCATTGTTGTGTAATTGACAAGATCTGAAATCCAAACCAACACCAACATTCTGCATGTCAGGAATAATTTTTTAAATTATGAAAGTTTTACAAAATAAATGAATAAAACTTTACAAAATGTAATTATGAGAAAGTAATCCACTGCCATGTCAGAAAAATATACAAAAAGCTGTAGTTTTGCTCGACATGTATTATAAAACTGTTTAATTTGGAGAGGAACATCATGTGCGCTGACTGTATCACTTTAAAACTTTTTAAAAGAAAATGAAGGATTTTGAATACCGTATTAGATACGGCTGCTTCATAATACATACTAGTATTAAGTAACTGTAACCTGCACAAGGGTTTAATCTAAAACTATGCTCAGTTCTTCATGGCAATTACATTGTTATTTTAATATTTGTTATTTTTTTTTTTTTTTTTATTGAACACAAGGTGTCAGGATTTTACATATTCCCCCACATCACCACCTGACCTGGTGTATGGGGCATTATCTTAAATTATTTTGCGTCCTGATCTTTACATGTGTTCCCTACACAACACACACACACATGCACACACAGACACTTACATTCACAATTATTGTACACAAAGTCATACTCGCATACAAACCCCAAGATGTTTGAAATTGCCTTAAAAAAAATAATAAAATTCATGTACCAAAAGTTGATAATAGGGTCCACTTTTTCTTAAACTCGTCACTTCTGTTATTCACTTTGGCGACATATTTTTCCAGCGTTTTATATGATAAAATACAATTTTTATAATAGGTGAGATTTGGGATTTTTGATGCACAACGTGATCTGTATATAACATATTTTGCAAGCAAAATTAGGAAGTTAATAAGATCATCAAAGTTGTTATTTCCTATAAAGACGTCTTTTCGTGTAATTCTAAAATTTGGGTCATAAGTTTGGATCCATTCAACCAACAGTTTCCAAAAGTGTTCAGTAACTGAACAGTCATAAAATAAGTGCTCAATTTGTTCTATTCCCTCATTACAAAAGGTACATTTGTCATTATCACTTAAATTAATCTTTTTTAGAAACTGGTTTGTGGCAATATTTCTATGGAGAAATCTAATATTAAAGCTAATAGGTTTTGTGTCTTTTGTACAAAGTTTATCCAAAACAAAAGAGTTAGTCCATTCATTTGCACCAATTGCACATTCTAGCTGCCTGGACCAAGTTTCATGTTTACCATTTGGCTTTTGTATTTTGGTTCTTATCAGGTCTTTATAGATAATTTATTCTTTGCTCTTACCCTAAGGAGAGATGTTTTGTCCAAAACTACATGAAAACTATTTCCACTTTCAAAAAAACCTTTAAATTTTCTTTTTCCACAGCACCGAGATCTTTGAGATAAGAGCAAAGTACTGTATGAAATTATTTGTTTTTGTTTTTTGTTTTATTTCATCAAAACTTAATAGAGATCCTTGTGCATCAAAAAGATGTTGAATAGGTACAACACCGTTTGTTCTCCACCTTGTGTATGATTTAAAATTATCTACAGTCACTAAATTAAGAATATCTTGAGACAAGTATTCATGGACAGAAGATGGTTCATTTTTCCATTGTGATAAAGCATAAATAACATCACGCCAAAAATATTTTTAATTAATTTAGAAATTACTTTTAATTTAGTTTTTCCTAATGTAAATAACAGCGTACCTCCAAATTTTCCAAATATTTGTTCAGAAACCAGTTTTTGCCATATGCCATCTTCGTTTAGTAAGAGACGCCTAATCCAGGAAAGTTTTATATAACACACAAATGAATGCAAGTGAATCATATTTAATCCCCCTTCCTTAAAAGAAGCTATAAGAGTGTCTCTTTTAACCCTCTCAGTTTTACCGCCCCAAATAAACTGGAAAAATAATGTATTCAGTTCCTTTTCTATATGGGGTGGAGGATTTGGCAAAGCTGCAAAAAGATGAATGAATTTAGGCAAAATCAAGGACTTTATCAAAGTAATTTTTCCAATAAGGGATAAATTTCTTCTGCTCCACCAGCCAAGCAGTTTCTTTACTTCCTTTAACTTCGTCGAATAATTAAGCTCTACCATATCCTCCAAGTTCAAAGAGAAATATACTCCCAGCAATCTAAAATTGGACATTGACCAGTTAATATCAATTTCTGGACATATTTTTTCATTAGAATTTTTTTTATTTCCAATCCAAATAGCTTTCGATTTCAAAACATTGCAGTACAGACCTGACACCAAGGCAAAATCATTTAAAATCTGCATGGTTGTCATCAAGGACAAATGAGAACCATCTAATAATAGAAAAGCATCATCAGCGTACTGCCCTAATTTGAACTCCATTTCATTATAGAAAATGCCTGTAATATCTGTGTTCTTCTTTAGTTCTATTGCAAGAAGTTCAATTCCTATTATAAATAAGTAGGGTGATAAAGGGTCTCCCTGGCGACAACCTCTCTCCAAATTAAAAAATGGGGATAAATGTCCATTATTAATGACACAACTTTTTGATTTATTGCAAAATAATCTGAACCAGTGACAAATTGATTCTCCAAAGTTAAAAGACTTCAGAGCAGTTTCCAGAAAGTCCCATTAATTGTTATTGTGATTGACTCATTGATTGGTCGATTGATTGACCGATTGTCTTGCAATTAGGCTTTAGTGTGAAATAACAAATTTCGGAATTGTCCACCGCTCTGGAGATCAGACCGATTAGATGGATTTGATCGTTTGTGGCAGGAAACTGGCCTGATCGTCAATGACTAGTTGTGGCGACAAAAAGAGGAAAATCTTTGTTATATAATACATGTATGAATCCTCTCTCTCTCTCTCTCTCTCTCTCTCTGGCATGTGCAAATTTAATGTTGAAAATAGGAGCGAATGTTTGTGTTTACCATCTTTTGTATTTCTTGATGACTTCGTATTTTTAAGCATCTTTATTTGAACAAATCGATGAACATTGTTTCTATTGTATTGTGTAGAGTGTTTTATATCAATCTCAACAAGCGAAGTACAGGGGGTCAAACTGTTCTATGATAGTACATTCAAACTGTTCTGTGATAGTACATGTATGTATAGAGTTAGTGGATGGGGATAATTTGCTAATACATACTTACAAACAATTTATCCTTTTGTATTGTTTTGGCGCTATTAATGAAAGAGATACACTTTAATGTTATCATATTCTCACAGTTCACTTCCCAGGTCACTAAAATTATTACATTTGGCAATTTAAAGTATCTTGTAAAGGTGTTTTGCATCGCTGATTTGTGTTGTATAGGGAACGCGAAGAAATGTTTAAACAGTTATCTGATCCCTAGGTCGCCTCCTGTGTAAAACGTAATGGAAAAAGACTGTATGAGTAGGAATATTAATGTCTAATACAGTTCTTAATAAATGTACTTTTAAGTTACGGCATACAGTCTGGTCCTGTAAAATATCATGTGCGTTTTGGCTATCACTAAACACCTGTTTGAATTTGGAAAAGCAAATAAAATGTAACAATATCATATTGACACCACTGTACTCGTATACGGATTCGTGGTTTGATGTTTATATTTTGTATATTATTTTAATGAGGCTTCGTTCCCAACAGAAACATGGATACAAGCAAAATGCATGATATGTAAATCAAAGTCATCAAATCACTAACTGAAGCAGGCATATACGTATAAAAGCGACTTGAATGCATATATCAGTTTATGATTGAAAAACACATATTGCTTTAATGAAATGTTTTCTTTTAAGACTGATCATCTTGATGATAAATGTGTGACTTTTACCATGTCACTGTAACAGGATCTGTCATGAGATGCACAACCGTTCTCTCCTGTTTTGAACACTAAGTAGGCAAAATGCTGTAATCGTTGTCAGATATAGTTCATTGAATAATAGTAATGTTGCATATCAAATGCGTCTTTTCAATAGTTTTATATGCGTAAAACCTTGCCGCAAAAAGGGCGTTTTAGCTTTTCATTCGGGTCGGATAACAACTATATAAGGAATGTATACGTATTGTCAATATCAGTTCCATGTACTTCTTTCCTATGACGTGTCGTAGATTTATTTGCCTGTATTGGACGTGTGAAGCATGAGTGTATCTCATCACTACTGACTCACATGCATGAAATATTAATAAAAAATACCAGGGACCCTTAAATGCACCAGCTTTTATTCTTGTTGTTTAGTTAAACTATTGGAATCTGATGTTTGGATGTAAAGTGAGATAATAAGTTTCGGAAACCTGTAATTTGATAGCGCAGATCTCTCTGCAAGTTTTCCACCGGGCAATCGAAGTCGTGGTTTCGGGCGTGTGTATAGGCAGCTATGGAGGAAAGATACACTCCAAAATCGAAAACCAGCACCAAGCGTTTAAACGGCAACCTTCCTACAGATCATGTCGTTACATTGTTCTGGGCTAAAATTGTTGGTATAAGCAAGATTTTGCCCTTTTTCCAACCGAGGACGTCCTCGTTTGGAGGTGTGTCCGCGGTACGTTGGTGTGTAATCTCATGGATGTCCTAGATTTACACCACACACACACACACACACACACACACACACACACACACACACACACACACACACACACACACACACATATATATATATATATATATATATATATATATATATATATATATTCAATGTAAGTGCTTCGCATCAAATATATTTCACGAAGTAAATCAAAAACATTAACTCAAAAATTTGGCATCATTCTTTTATACCGTTGACAGTTTATGTCTATCAAAACCAGATTTGTACTAGTTTCTGTTTTTACCTTGCTGTAATTAGTTCAGCTGTACAGAACTGTACATTTATACGAGTTTTGATCTGGTAGCATTTCTTTCTGCGGCAAATTCACTGCAATAGAATAGAAATGGAGTCTCACCTGTGAGCGGCGCTATGATGTACCGCTCGTTTACGCAGGTCAAAATAGGAGCTTCTAGCATATATGACTACTACTACTACTAATAATAATAATAATGACGATGATAGTAACAAAGTCTTTATTTTCAGAGTGCAACCCAGTTTGTTTACAAAACTAATCTCCCTTGAAGCCTTCTATTACATGCAAATATTTTGAAGTAAACTTGGAAAGATGCATTGGAACAGTTATTTACAGTTAAATACACAAAGTAAACTGAAGAGAGGGAAAAGAAAAGTTAACAGTAAGATATTGTGAAGAGAACAGAATAGGGAAGAAAGCGGATGAATGAAATAATGTACTTATTAATCATATAGATGCATCATCTAGCCATTTTCTTATTCTTTGGTAACAAGCATTCAATGAGGGTGCTTCTTTATATCTTTAGGTAAACTATTCCAAATCAGCTGGCCAGAATATGCAAACTTTCGTTAAATAATTCTTTTTGTGGTTTTGGAATTCTGTAATTATTACTTAACGAAGACTGTAAAAAGGTTGAATTTAGATTCGCTTGCTGTGGTTTGACCATAGTTAGGAAGTACTGAGGACCGTCTTGATTTAAAACTGTGTACTTAAGTTTAGACTTTCTCATAAATATCCTTTCTTTGATTGAAAGTATTCCTAGTTGGTCCATTTCATGAATGGAATGTGTATTATTTTCATTTAATATAATCTCAAACGCTTGTTTCTGGAATCTGAACAGTTTAGTCTGTTACGACAAGGGGTAATGCAACAAAAGAAAAGACTCAAACAAGCTATCAAGATTTAAATTACAAATATTTAATTTCCTAAAATATTAAAATATTTCAACAAACAATCAAAGTGAAAGAATTAAAAATAACTTACAGTATAGAATATCCTTAAAAGTCGTAAATTGTTCTAAAGTTCACTGATCCAAATATTCCGAATGAAGTAGGTTTCCGAACAAAACCTTCACTGGACTGATGTACTAATAAGAATCAGTTATATCCAAGTGTTATAATTCACTGAAGTAGAATATCCACACACAAAATGAACCAATCTCGTTTTATGACCTCTCAGGCTGAACGAACTACGAACGAATGCCTAAACACAGCAATACATCCTATTATTTAGCTTCTGAATGCGCAGAACTGAATAAGGAAAACCAATTTAAACTTTATTGCGACTTAAAACCCATTTAATCCTTCTAGTAAACAACCTTCTCCTAACCAATCAGAAATTAGGTTATGCGTGACACCGCTAAAGTACTTGTGCACTGACGTTTTTACCAGTCAATAAAGTATTGACTCTCAATGGAATCATAGAATCTAGGTCAGAAGTTCAACACTCACGCGCTAAATCACGTGATATACTAATGTTACAAGCGACAATATTTCCCAAGTCCAATGTACTCAGTCACATTGAAATACCGTATATGTACTTTCTGCAAGACGACAGTTGTTAGACTATTATGCAGAGATCATAAACCTATACCACTATTTAAAAACGAAATAATACATAATTCCGTAACAAGTCAAATATATTTGTCATCAGTTTCCCCATACCATATTACAATAATCAGAAAGTAGGACTGAACATAGCTTTTTATAAACCCTAACTCTGTAAGAAATAGGGAGTAAGTGTTTAAACTTGGATAGCTACCAGAGTGTAGATGAGACCATTTTCATTACATGTCTAATGTGTTCATTCCGTATTAGGTTGTTATCAACGTGCACACCGAGAACCTTATATGTGACAATCTGCAGTGATGTGTCCTTGTAGGAAAGATTAAATGTTGCTTCAGATAATCTTGAACTTCTCAGGGATGTTGTAATCAGAATACCTTTATTTTTTGATATATTGAGTCATTCCTTTCTGTCTACACCAAGTTTCCAAATCATCTATGACACCTTGCAGATTAGTCTGTAGTACAGTTTAAGAGAATTGTGCATCAGAGAGTGTCTTATCATAAGCATATAAATCTATAATTGTAACATTGTTTTGTAAGTAAAGAGGCAAATCGTTGATAAATATTAAAAACAGGAGAAAACCTAGTACTGAACCCTATCAAACACCATATTGTAAAAGTTGATCAATTGAGAGCCCCCTATTTACTGTGACTTCTGGTACCTCTCTAAGAGATAAGATGAAACCCATTTTATAGGTGTCTGTCCAAATTTATAAATGTGTTGTTTCTTCAGAAGAATCTGATGGTCGACTAAGTCAAATGCTTTTTTGAAATCTACTAAGCTTTCCCTCGTCTAGGGCTTTTGGTCATTTATCGCTGCCTAAAGTGATACCCAAGCCTCACCATATAGAGGAGAGACGGAGACTACTTAGATGCGCATTCATGGACTGCAAACTATATCCTGATTCAGTCCGACAAATATATTCCCAGTTTAAGTGACTCTACTTTGTTTGTCAACAGTACACTATATTGTATATAGGTTCTGCATTCAGATACCTTGGAAACCGGTGAAAAAAGCACATAGGTCAAGGAGATGGTAACTCCAACATCACTTTTCAAAGTCAGCATACACCTGGCTATTATGCAATACCATATTCAGTTTGGTATAACATAGGTTGGGGTGTCTCGAAATTTAGGGCCCTTTTGGCACTCTGATTGCAACTCTGTATGCAGCAGTGATTTACGAACTCTGAGCGAAATTGAACAATATCGCTGGCTAATAGTTTTGTGGACTTAAATTCTGAGCATCGTAAAAGATTTTCAATGTGAGAATTGCATACACTTACTATTATACAGTTTCAAACACTGTAGTGAGCATTTGTGACTTTTATTCTGTAGTGGCCTCGCCTGTTTGACACGCTTTACCCTTGCTACATGTAAACACAGCGAGGTGTCATGGTAGTTAACATTACAACACAGCATGTGCGAATCGGCACATTTTCCCACCCAATAAAGTACTTTCCAAGATCTCCAATCTTACCTTTGGAGCATTTGTTGTCACTTGCTATCCGTGTGACATTATTCGTGCTGCTAGTTGTTCACAGCATTGAGATCAATTCAGGTCGTAGGTCTCAGGGCTTTTGACGAAATTATATTCCCTTAGAAGCAACCGTGAAAATGGCAAAGGAAGACAAAATACCTTATGTTCTTTGCTTGTTGAAAGTCCATAAACTCAAATACAATTCCAAAACCCATCGAGTCGGTTAGTTAATAATACAATTTCATCCCCAATCAACTGTTCAATCTTGACGCCTCTAGCAAGCGTGAAAAGATGTAGGCACTGACGATTCAGGTAACGAGAGTACGAGATACATTTTGCTTGATGTTCGAATACATGTAAGGAGTCTGGGCAATCATCTATGCGGATTCGAATGCACCATGAGAGGCCAAAAAGGAGGAGATGCTAGATCAGACTGCTAAGCTTAATGGACAGGCGACTAATGTAGCAGAAGCTGTTCTTCGCCTGACACCCCAATGTAAAGAAAACACGGACAGTGTGGAAAAGATATAGGTAAAATCAAGAAGGAACAATTTGATTTTCGTATGGTTTGCCAGGTTTGCAAAATGAAAACTTGAAGGTAAAAGAATCAAAGGTCAGAGAATATTTAGACAATGATATTTCAACTGGATGAGACAAATTAATATCGAACGTGCACGCAGAATTCCAGGAAAATAATTCCCGGCTTCAGTCATTGTTAAAATCTCATTTTATAAGGATAGAGAACGAGTTCTTCGAAGGTATAGTAAAATTTGGGAGATCAGGACACAATCTGAAAAAAAGATTAAAGGTTCCGTGTCTAAGGAGGAAGCAAACGGCGAGACGACGATTCCGACTGATTCACGGAAACCTACGGCCCACGTTAAGGAGGATTTCCCAAAGAGGATGAAGAACGTTAATAGTATATAAATATCATATAGATAAGACAATACTCATATTTTGTGTATCAGGATACGAGTATTCTACAATGAAAATTACAAATCACTAGACCAGTCAGACTGGAAGGTGTTGTTTCCATCATTAAAATATTGCTAGACCACTTAGACTCCAGGGTATGATTTCACAAATTAAAATACCACGAGACCATACAGACTATGAAGTCAGCGCAGCGAAAGCTGCGGAGCGAGCATAAACTAATAATTGAATTTGTTTAGAACACAATAAATAATGTCACAAAGCTACATATGCGAGCTTCAACAGTGTTCAGAGAGGCGATGGAAATATTTCACGAGTTTAGCATGAAAGGACCAATGTCTGTATCAAAAGACAATGCCTATTTGTTTGCAATTTTGGGCGGGATCAAAGTGAGATCAACGCTGCCTGGGGTGAGAAACAACATTGATGGGAACAAATGTGTTAATTTATTGATTTTAAACATTGAAAAGATATGTTCTAATGTTTAATGCAGGTTTACAGATTTTATTCAGTGATGATAGCATCGGCCCTGCTTGCAAGATGGTATAACAGTGCAGTATGAAGAAGGGTTACATTACGTATTTGATATAGGTAAAACAAGATTGTATTCGGTTAACGTTACAGTGCAACTTGAAGAGCTCGTTAACTTTACGAGATCAATCTTCAGCGATTCAACAACAGCAAAAAAGCGATATAATTTATAGAGAACAAAGTCAGATTTAGAACAACACAAGCCGATTCAGTGTATGAAGTATCTGAAGCAGAATCATCAACCATAAGAATGGGAAAAATTGACATAAATCTGAAATCATTCGTACGTTTGAAATGTTTGAAGAAACGTTGCAAATGAAGACACTATTACTATGATCCTGAAAGTCCAGTTGCTTGCGCAAATATCAATCAACTTTGGGAACAAATTAAACGGGACAACGAGAAAATAAAGTACATTGAATTGAAAGAATGGTAATAGAACAGACTATCTACCGACTACAGAAGCGAGAGCGAAAAAGATATCCCTATCGAAGTGTCTATGTTAGTCACGGGGAACACCAGTAGCAGGCAGACATTGTTGACACGCAAGCATGTGAAAACTACAACAGCAGATAAATATATTTTGACATTGATATAAATTTTTATCGAATTATTATCGAGTTGAAAAAATGGAAGCCAAAAATAAAAAAAGGGGGAGATTAAATACACAATGCTTTTAGAGAAACCTTTAAAGAGAGAAAGTTTGAAAAGATACAGCTTCATGAAGCAAACGTGCCTTACAACAGTAAAGCTAAGGTTTTTGCTGGAAATGAAAAATATTAACTTATTCAGATAAAAGGCATCTGTAGTGGAATGGTTTAATAGAACCGTACATTAGAATTTCGAAATATTTTGCTCAAAATGAAACCAGAAAATGGATTGACGTTTGAACAAAGCTAATCAATGTTTGCAATAACACTCATCATAGATCAAAAGACATGTCATCGGTTGAAGCGTGCAAGGAAGAAAGACAGATGAAAATAATGGTTCAATCTGTTTGGTTACCTGACAACTAATACATTTGGACGACCTGAATTCAAAATGGGTAAAACAGTTAGAATTTCAAAATACAAAACAATTTTTTAAAAGGGCTACGTTCGTAAATTTATCGAGGAAATATTTAAAATCAGACAGGTACTTTTAAGTGACCCAGTTGTTTACAAACTGGAAGTGGATATAGAAGGCATGTTTTATGAACTAGAGTTGTGTCTATACGACAAACAAGATGATATATACAAAGTTGAAAAGATTTAGAAATCAAAACGGATGATGGGTAAAATGTATGTATGTGTGAAATGGAAAGAATATGATGAATCGTTTATCAGCTGGGAACCAGTAAAAATACTACAATGACACATCCAACGGAGAGGGCTGAAGAAGAAAGAATAAATAGCAATATTAATGAGCAGGAAAACTTGGACTTTTTGAAAGACAACGTCTTTCTAGAATTTGGCAGAGAAAACAGCGCATTTGAGCATAAAGGAGTTAAAACATGCAAGACATGCGAAATTGTGTTGATCGCTAAACCAGCAGGGAAAAAAAGCATATGTAAAGACGTCAGCACTAAGTAACAATATAGTACATATGAAAAACGTGATAAGAAGACTACAATGTCCTTGGAAGGTAATAAATGAAATTACTGAAAGAACGATGAGAGATAACATTAAAAAACATTAAGCTGTTTCCACTACGTCTAAAAAAGACTGAAAAACAAATACAGTGTAAAAGAATAGAAGCTTGTATATGAGACATTGAGCAAAGTAAAAGGTAATGAAAATCACATTAATGTTAATGCAATTATGGGAACATTTAAAATTATCTTGCATTTTATAAAAAAGAATGTATAGCAATCGTGCCAACTATACCCAAAACTATGCGATTCTCCTAAACTAAATTTTTACCGTGCACAATTTTAATACAGCCCTAACACCTTCTGTTACAAAGAATTACCACAAAAATTAACCAAAATGAGTTCATATGGGAGGAGTTACATACCACATGAATGAAGTAAAATCCAGTACATCTTTCACAGTTTGTAGATATACAGATTCTGAAGATACAAATTACTCAGAACTTTCATTTTACATCTAGTAATAATTGGAATTAAACTACGTAAATAAATGGTATAATCAATACTGAAGATACAGTCACGCAGAATGCACGTGTGAGAAGCGCAATCGAACACTCTTGCCAGAGACGACGTACACCCGATGTGCAATCGTGCAGGAGGCAATGTGTACCAGAAGTGCGATGCACTGAAACTCCGTGTGACAATCAATTGTAAAATGTTACAAATCGAACTGAGAAAAACTGTTTGAGAAATTTAAAAACGATTTGCAAAATTACCAGATGTGTAGACGGTATAAACTCAGCGAGCTTAAAATGGTATTATAGTGGGTGAAGAGAAAATGTTAGAGGGAGAGAAATAAAAAAAAAATAAATAAATAAAACAAACTGCACGTGAATGTGGAAAAAGCAGAACATTTCTTGGCATCTAATTTATGTCTAAGATTTGTATTATCCTGAAATTGGGATAAGTGGCATTTGCTATATAGTTTCTTGTGTATCAAATGCTTTTGACGTATTAACAGAACATAGAGCTCAGTAAAATGAGTTTGCTTTTGTGTCACGTTGAGCGGCCGATAGACATAACACTTCGTTAGCTCATTGATCGAGAATATTGCCAGAGACAATACATTTTCTGATAGGAATTTAGTCTAACATAAATATACATTTATCCGCATGCATTCTCCGTCACAAACATACCAAATAAACGAATATATCGCCAATCGACTAACCTCCCACTATAAACAATATCTACCGTGCTGTGTCTGTAAGTGCTGTCGACTCTCTTTTCTGATTGGTCAATATTATGTGTGATGTAAGTCATGTGATGTGAGAAGTTTGAGCCTGCGTACTTTGATTGTAGACAAAATACTCTCTGAGATGAATTTTCTTCTTTCATTTGATTGAATATTAAATCCTGAAAATAATGTATTTTACGATGTGATCGATTGAATTGTGTGACATAAAGATATTTGTGTCTTTCTTTTGCGAATATGACCTGTTTCTTGACATTAGAATAATGAATTTTTGTCATTACAGTGTCAACGGCTACTTTGTTTATAAACGCTGCTATAAAAACTGCTGAACGCCACCCTGTAGGGAGGATCCAACAATAGAGCAAATGGTTACAACGGGCCTACAATACTAACAAGCTAGACTCCTGACTAGGAAACAAAAGAATTGAACTCCCTGATATCAAACATAAAACCATAGGGTCAGGTAGCAGGCAGGAAATAGTGGGGAAAAATTAAAAAATAATAATAAAAAAATAGGAAATATAAATACCATGTTAACGAAAATGGCAAATAAAAAAACATAGTGATCTGGCGATGGAACGCCCGCGGCCTAAGAGCCAACACCGATCAACTAAATATTAAATTAAAAGAAACTGCCAGACAACCGGATGTAATATGTCTTCAGGAAACACATCTAAATGACAACACAAAAATCCCTAAACTAATAGGATACGATACCAAATATCTACAACATCGCTCCTTTACCGCCAAGAACGGGGGATTAATAATATATGTAAAAATAACAATATAATAACAGAAAATTATACCATGCCAGAAATTAGACCACCCTGTGATCTGGAAGTACAGGCGATAAAACCCCAAGTACGGAATCACTATGTAGTTATTGTCAACCTGTACGAAACATATGACAAAGGCAATTTCACTTTGGAAGAAGTTAAAAAAATAACAAAGAACTTTGGCGAATGGGTGGTAATATGCGGGGACTTTAATGCCAACAATGGACTATGGGGAAGCAAAGAAAAACCAAAGGTCCTAAATTATGGTTCCAACACCCGTCTAGACCCCATAATAGGGCAAACCACTGCTATAGATCTGTCACTATGCGCACCAAAAATAGCAGATGTTGCTGAATGGCAAGCCGACAATACGGACACTTTAGGGAGTGACCATTTCCCATAAATATAGCAATACAAATCACCCCCCCCCCCCCATAGACACGTCACCACCGTCAAGGTGGAAATTTGAACAAGCCAACAAGAAAAAGTTTAAACAGATAGGTGAAACAATCAACGGCGAAGGGATATTCAGCCGGGATATCGACACCTTTAATGATAACATAATTGAAACACTGACAATAATAGCAGAATTCTCAATACCAAAAACGAAAGGCTCAATAAACAAACCAAATATCCTATGATGAAATAAAGACTGCCAAGCAGCCATTAGAGAGAAAAAAGAGCCCTGAATAGATTTTTTAAAAAAAATAAAAAATACCGCCATGGACTTTACAAATTATAAAGAAAAAGAAAAGGCAGCTAAAACCACAATACTAGCAGCAAAGCAACTATCCTGGAGAGACTACTGCTCAAAACTAGATCTTAATACTAAATCCAAAGAAGTATGGCAACAGATAAAAAAAAAAATTAAAAAAAAAAAAAAATGAGAAGTTAAAGCAAGTCGTTTACTCCTAGCATACCTGGAAATAACAACAAAATTAAAGCAGAAGCATTCGCCCACTTTTTTTCCAGCTCGAGTAGCGATACTAACCTTACTGACAATTTTTACAAACATAAAAAATGAATTTTAAGAACGCCATAACTTCAGTGTCAACGAGGATGGGGACAATAACGACCCCTTGAACGTACCATTTGTGAAAGGCGAATGGACCAAGGGCCTAAACGGCAAAAAAAAAAAAAAAAAAAAAAAAAAAAAAAACCACATCCCCCGAAAAAGATACCCTAGGGTATGAAATATACCAAAAATATCCCAAGCAACCTCGTAACAGTAATATTTAACCTGATTAACAAAATCGGGGACAGGCAAAATTCCGAAAAGATGAAAAAAGCAGTATTTATCCAAAATCCCAAACCGGTCAAACCAACCAACGACGTAAAATCATATAGGCCTATTTCACTAACAGACAACATATGCAAAATCATGGAAACAATGATAAACAATATACAAAAATATTTTCTGGAAAGCCGTGGCCTAATATCTAATACGCAAAGCGGGTTCTGTAACAACCATAGCACAATTGATTATACTGGAATCCGACATTAAACTAGCTTTCGACCACAAATAGAAACAATCAAGATATTTCACAGCCATATTTCTAGACTTGGAGAAAGCATATGACCTGATGTGGACAAAAGGGCTAATCTATAAACTCAAACTCTGCTTAATAACTGGGAATATGCACAATTAGTTAGCAAATTTTCTAGCTGATAGGAAAATCCAAGTCTGAATCGGAAAAGAATACTCCAAACAATTCCTACCTAACAATGGCACGCCCCAAGGAAGTGTCATCAGCCCGACACTATTTAACATCACGATTAAAGATTTAGAAAAATCTGTTGACCCAAAAGAACTCGATCTGTCACAATTCACAGACGACAGCGGACACGTGACTACGTCTATCAAGGCTATGGATCAGCGAGGGCCGCATTGCTCAGACAATTGGATACAATCCAATCAAAAGCGCTTCGTTCGTGTACAGGAATACTAAAAAAACTACGTCTATGGAGGAAATCCACTTAATAACAGAAGAACACCAACTACACCTAAGGCGTAAGGAATCATGCTCATGTACTTAACCCGAATATCAATACATAGGGTCAACCACCTTACGTCACAAGCCCTAAAAAAATGCGACACGCCCTTCAGCAAAAGAAAATGAAAAATAAAATACCCAGCGGAAAAATCGTGGCCGATCTAAAGGTCGAGCTATATATCCCAGAAATAACTGCTGAAAGGATTAAATATTTCCCAGATCCCCCATGGACTTGCCCCACACCGCAAATTAATTCACCCCCAAAGAAACGGGGGCCAAAAAGGACGACCCAATAGGACTAAGGGCATCAATACTTACCTACATCGAAAGTAAGTACGGTGCCTTGATCTATACAGACGGATCTAAAACAAAAACCCCAATAAGACAGAGGCAGGAGTAGTCATTCCACAACTAAATATATCGTTTGAAAGAAGACTAACGAACGAATGCGCAATTAACACTGTAGAATTCATGTCGCTGATAGCAGCGCTTAACTACATCAGACAATACTACTAAAGCGCTAATTCTGAGCGATTCGCGCATCGTCCTACAATCCTTGGCAACCGACCAATCGAAAAGTAGACCAAATATGATAAATCATGCAAGATATTTGCTTAAACAAATAGGACAAGACAATAAAATAGTTGATTTCGTATGGATCCCTTCCCACATCCTAATTCCGGGCAACGAAAAAGCGGAGGTAGAGGCGAAAAACAACCTTAAAGAACCCTTGTTAAAAAAAAAATCGCCTACAGCGTCACATAAATAAATAGCATATTCCGGAAATAAATCAACTCAAAATGGCAGGAGTTGTGTGACAAGTCGACCACAAGTAACCTGCATAACAGACAGAAAATAACAAACTCGAAATTCAAAAATCCATACGACATGACTAAAATACATAAAATAAGAACAGGATGAACCAAATTAAGAGGTTGCGCAACAAGCATCAACTGCCCGCACTGCCCGACCCCGGAAACACTAGAACATGTGATAAATACATGCCCCAATTACAATCAAGACAGGTCAAAGCTCCAAACGCAAAAAAGCACATTGGGGAACGAAGCGCGTTTCCGGAAATACTTGAAACCAAAAACAAAAATTTGGGGAGTACATATGACAACTTAATGTCATTTATAACAACATATGACAACTTACTGTCATTTATAAAAAACATTTGGAAAAATAGAAAAATATAAATCACACAAACCCGAGGGGAAGGGGGCTGGTAATACCAGTCTCGCCACGGTGGGAACTGGTCCTTAAATAAGATACCAGCCCCCCCCCCCCCCGCCACCAATAACACTAATGTTAGCCTTGTCGAAGAGACTGACTGAAGGTCAGCGAACAGGTGAAAAAATAAAATAGGTAACCTAATTAAAATTGACAAACAATCATATAAACAAGGAATACCTGAGTAGGAGGGGGCTGATAACACCAGTCCCGCCAGGGTGGGAACTGATCCTTAAACAAGATACCAGCCTCACCCCCACCCCTACTCCCCATCATGTTCGCCTAGTCAAAGAGACAGACCGAAGGTCAGCGAACAGGGGAAACATAAATTAGATAAGCAAATAAAACCGGCAAAATAATCATAATGATAGTAAAATGTCCGCCTAGTCGAAGAGACAGTCCGAAGTTCAGCGAACAGGGGGAAACATAAAATAGATAAACAAATAAAACCAACAAATTACCGTATAAACTAGAACACCCCCTCCCCCTGGGGGGGGGAGTGGAGCAGCTGGTAAAACCATTCCTGTCAGCGTAGGAACTGGTCCTTAAATAAGACACCTGCTAGTCCCCCACCCCCTCCCCATCATGTTCGTCTAGACCGAAGGTCAGCAAACAGTGGGAAACATAAAATAGATCAGCAAACAAAGTCAACATGTACAACAAAATAAAAAAAATATAAATCAGAAAAACTCGAGGGGAAGGGGATGGTAATACCAGTTCCGCCATGGCGGGAGCTGGCACTTAAACAAGATACCACCCGTTACATGACAAATAATGTTAAAAAATCATGAAACTTAACAATAAAGCAAATGAGCAATAAGGCGTAGGAATACACAGGAAGCGGAGATACAAAAAGCAGAGAAAAGAGGGACAGAAACGGAGGGTGCAGCAGGATAAAACGCAAGAGCAGTATTAACGAAGATGACTACAGAAGAAGCAGGAGAAGACGTGAAAACATTAGGGCAAAAAATAAAGAAGATACTGGAAAGAAAACGAAGGAAACATCAGGGAAGAAGGTGCGCAAAAGAAGAAAGGAAAAGAAGCAGGAAGAATAGCACCAAGAAAGAGGAAAAAAAAAAACAAGAGCCCTTATTAGGGCTAAAATGAAAAGAAATTGCCACCCCATCCAAACCCAAATAAAATAAACTCAAAGCCCAAGCGCCGGCGTCGCTAGAAGTATTACATACACGTAGCAAAAGCCATCATAAAACAAAACACAAAACCCACAAACCAACATAGCTAGAAAGTATAACCAACATCTAGCAAAAAGAACCACCCACCCGACATAGCTAGAAAGTATCACATACATCTGGCACAGGGCTCTCATTCTGACCCAAGAAAGCAGTCTTCAGGTGAAAACGGTATGACCCTGAAAATAAACCCGATTGACACGCTGGTGAATTAAACTAATAGGGGTCTCAAACTGAGATTTCCCTTTGGGGGGTTCTGAAATGGCTGCCTGTAACCATGTTAAACGGTAGAGGTAGTTGAGAAATGAATTGTTCTTCAATGTTAGATGGAAACTATTATAAGGCACACACACACAAAAATGTGTTTTCGGTCGGCCGACCGTCCCTGTTTCTCATTGCCGACCCTAGCACTTTTTTCCCCATTTTTTGGACCTAATGAAAAATGTACACATTGTTCGCAATTATTTTTTTATGTGAATATTCTGGAATCTTTGCCTGTAAAAATCGCAGAGTTGTAAGCAAATTCGTAAACTGCAGAAATTAATTTAGGCATAATTTATTAATTATTCCGAATTCAAGCCACTTTTTCTCACTATTTAATTTATCCTCCCCATAATTTTGTTTTTAATTCTCAATTTTTGATAAGAAAAAAGCAAATTTTCGAATTCACTGAATAGTGAATGAAATTAATAATTGATTTCAAAATGACGTATTATTGTTGTAAGTAGAAACTGTTCAGAAACTTGTAAACAGTTCACTGAGCTGCTGAATAGCCGCCTTTTAAACATTTCCGCCGCTGAATTAGCGGTTATTACAGTCTGCACTGCTGAATAGCAGTTTCATTTTCATTTTACTCAGGCAAGAAAATAGTTTCATATTATCGCGTATTTAAAGAATATATTTATTGCCACTACCTATAAGAAATAATGAAAGTAAACCTGAAATTTTATTTGGGTAATTTTGATTACTGTGAATTAACTATACTCTTGAACTTTTAAGTCATACTTAGACTTTTATGTATCGCTTGATTTTGAACATATTTTCCAATACCGTCACTTGAATTGTTCTAGACTAATTCAAATTGTCCAGGCTGCATTGTAAATATTTCTATATATTTCTGAGATTCACTGCACAGCAAACACACTATTCTTACATAACGGTTGGTTAGGCAAAAATTCTGTATAACATTTATTGCTGGAGTCTTGGGATCACAGGCGAAAAGTGCAAGCTTAGATAGATTAGCCCAGCTATTATTAACATATTGCAATTACGATCAGAGACAATTAGATCATATGGTCTAGGATAAACAATAATGTTCAATTTACACGAGGTTTTCCCACAAAATCTCGTATCCGTTTCCGTTAAGGTGGAACCAGAAAATAAAAACAAATACAAAACAGACGATTCATCTCATCTCATATCATATCGTCTTTATTCCTTTCTTTCTGCCTCTTTCTTACTCATCTCCACCTTCCTCCCGTATTAATCTTTCGTTCTTTGATTTCTCTTTCTTCCTTCCTTCCTCCCTCTTTTATCAATGTTAGTTAGTTCATTCTCCCTTTCTTCATTCTTTCGTCATTCATTCAGGCATTCATGCATTCACTTCTCGTTTTTTCAGTTCTTCGTCGCTCGTTCCTTCAATCAGACATATGCTTCTTTCTTTTTTCCTTTCTTTCTTCCTACCTTCCCATTACATCATATCATGTTTCATTATATCATCATAACATTTAATCATAAGAAAATAGAATAAACACAAATTAAAAACTAAAATATATTTTCCCAACACATGCACAACAAGTAAACCCAATTTTCACATTTAAAAAAAATTAAATAATGAACATTAGATAAAGACACATCTGTAATATTTCATTTGTAGACCCTAGAGAAATAATATAGGACTCCAGTCCTAAAGTAATGGCCTTCGTGTAGGCCCTAGGGAAACAATGGAGAACTCAAATCCTAAAGTAATGTCCCCCTGCAATATTTCATTTGTAAACCCCAGAGAAACAGTGGAGGACTACAGTCCTAAAGTAATCGCCCTCATGTAGACCCTAGAGAAACAATGGAGGACTCAAGTCCTAAAGTAATGGCTCACTGCAATATTTCATTTGAAGACCCTAGAGAAACATTGGAGGACTCCAGTACTAAAGTAATGGCCCCCAGTTCTAAAGAAATAGACAAATTTTAATGTGATTGTGCCTTCGGCAGACAACCGACTTTTGATGTCGGTGAGATTGGATTGTATTCCCATATACTTATGAACGTGAGACAACAGGTTGGATATACGTTTATTTCTGCATGATATCAATGGATTAAGAGATGAGGGAATAACGAGATTGCACCAGTCTATGGGGTCTTATTATACCCCCTACCGAAGGTGGGGTATGTATAACGATAGCGATGTCCATCTATTCTCGTTCCTTTTGTGTAGTAAATAGTCTTTTCGTTGCAGGTGAAAGTTCTAAGCTTTGAATATTTCATGGTAAACATCTATTAAATTCTTTACTTCTCGTACCTGTTGATCAAACGGCTCTTTTGTGTCTATCGTTCGCATCTCTGTTTCCTCGGGTATTTGTATTGGTTGTCTTTGTTCAACTGTTCGTCCAAATGGATATTTAGTTTCAATAGTTTGTGTTGTGCTTTGCTTTACCGTTGGATTTTGTCCAGTCTCCGACGTTTCTCCAGCATATCTTCGTCTATCTAACCTATCATGAAATTTTTCTGTTATGGCTAAAGTTGTGTTTAGATATTAGTTTGCAATATCCTCTTTCATTTCGTTAACAAACTGGGATCCACTATTTTGTTTCTCTGTTTGTGCTAAGTGATAAAATTCTTTTACTACCATTTTTGGTGAGCTTCAATTCAACTACACCACTGGCTCTTCTTCTGGATCTGATTTATATTTCACCTTTACCACCAGGGATAACGCTAATGTGGCAGATACCATGACTATGCCGGAATACTCTCAAATTACGTTCCAGATGGTTCAATGCATGTGAAAGGTAAGTTTTGCATATTTTCTCAATTAAGCTTTATACTTTGTAGAAAAGTTGTAACTCACGGAACACTACAGTTACTTTGAACTCCAAAATAAGCAATTACTTCTGATAAATACGTTGTTATTTTTACAATTACTTCGACACAATATTCCTCTGTATGCCAGAATTTCAATAGAAATCGATATTTCTCAAACATTTCCCTTAACATACACCAATAAGTGACTGTCATAACTGTTTAGAGGTAGATCGGACCCGTCAAGGGTATTTTCATTGTTTTATTATACTTCTCACATTCCTTTAATCTTTGCAAATCATCGATAAACTCATATTAGGCATTTATTGTCGATATGGCTTTAATTTTTAAGAGCTCTTGTATATGACAAAAAGACACAGAATCCGGAGTTCTTCAGCAGGGTAGACAACATGAGCAGCTCCAGGTTGGTCAGTATTATCCTAATGTTTGGTGGGGGGTATCGATGTGAAAAATGTGAAATCTGCTTCATTGGGACCAGTTTGGGATTTGTCTCTAAAGAATAAAACTTACATGATATGTTTTCTGATGAAAAGAAAATTGACAAAGTTGCTAGGGATGTTGATATGCTTGGTCATAATGATGGAACAACAATGAAAGAAAGGAAAGCGTATGCACATCTCTTGCGCTGAACTATTTTAATAAAGACAATAAACATTGGTATATTTAAAAACAACAACAACAACGACAATAATAATAATAATAATAATAATAATAATAATAATAATAATAATAACAATAATCCGGCCTGTATAGTGGTAATACACTTGCTTTGCGTCTTTGTGGTATTGAGTTCAATTGACGAATTTAAAAACTCCACCATCTACCACCAGCTGTTAGTCAATTGTTGCCTATTTGAAATTCCAATTGGTTGCTAGCCAATTTTTGTCGCGTGCAACGTGTGATGCATTACGTAATAACACCTATTGTGCTAAACTTATCTGACTAAAAGGACATATATCGATCAAATGGTTAGAGACCTGGAGACTTTGCATTACATAACTATATGTAAGCACTATCTGTATAAATTTAAGTTTTAGCGACTTCATCATTTTTCGTCCAATTGTCTATATCAGCCGTAAATACATCTCTAAAAAGGTGATGAAATATTAAAATGAAGATGCATTACTAATGAGTAGTTTTGGCGACTCGTCAATTCACGGTTTCAGGATTGGCAATGTGCGTGGGAACGCATCAAAGGACGATGCTTTCCCAGTTTCGTCCACCTCAAATAGTATCAAAGCCAAGCCAACATTTGAGCTGTCAGGAACACTTTAAATAATTTGCTAGAACGTATTAGACAGAAGTCCTAAATAATAATAATAATCATCATCATCATCATCATCTATGAAGCTTGTGAGTGCTCTCGTTACAAAATATTCATTAGGAAGGCTGTCAAAAAAATTCTTACAGAGCGACACTATTATAGTACCCAAACTTTTTTGTTTCAAAGTACAAATAATATCAGAAAGCGAGGAGTAGATTGACTAAAAGTTTTAATAATTTCCAGCATCAATATAGAAACATATCATAACTACATGAAATTTTTATAATATGATATTTCCGTTGTCTAGAACTAGTTTTGATACCACCCGTAGTATGCAATACATATTCTCAAATCGTCTGCTTGGAGTTTATGTAACCATATCCTCTATGTAAGTGATTGATATTGACATAAATATGTGATAAACATGCACAAATATTTCAGGAGTCTATAATCTATATCAATGAAAGTATTCTCTGCACACATTATGCACACACTGCCTTTGGCACGCGTTGTTTCTGACGCGCTATGCCTCTGTAATACCTCGCCACTGGCGACGATTTTATCGCAAATATATTGGAAAAACACAAGTGGAAAAACAATTAGGATATATTTACATGATGTACTGAAGGTGTACCACACCTATGCCAAGGAAAAGAGTTGGACGGACGAGAAACAAATATGAAGTGAACTTTATTTGCATTTAGCCAATTGGCCATCAGCAAGTATATACATATACATTTGAGTTTGTTACAAACATTGATGGCGACACGTTTAATACATAAAGGAAAACAAGTCTATCGAATTTACAAACATTCGATAAATACTAAGATATATACATACGTAAGCATACTCACATTCCCAAGCACACTCATACATGCATATATCCACGTGCACATTATATATTTATATACATATACCGATACACACGTTTACATAAACCTTCACACATATATGCACATACATACATATTCACAGAGAAAGTGAGATAGGCATGCACATAAACATACATACCTGCATTCATGTATACATGATGTATGATATGAAGTAAGAATACAACACGTTGATGTGTGACCTGTCAACTACTCCAGACTATGTTTGTTGAATCACATGCGCGCGCTTAAATACAAGCTCCTTCGGGAGAAGACATAACAAGTATTATCATATCAGGAGTACTTCTCTCCGTATTGCATGCGAGTTTGATAACTTTCAAAAATATTAAATCAAAAAACACTACAGCAGAAATTAAGAAAACAGAAAACGGCTGAGCTGTGCCAACGACACGCGTACAGAGCATGGCCTTTGCAGAGCAAAACGTGGAACATTAGACAAAGTCCAGTACGGAATAATGCTTAATAAATAATGTGTGTGCTGGTTGCTTTGTTGTTGATACGTTTGTGACCTTGATTATTCCAATAGTCACTGTCTATTATGCAATGAAGTCGATAATTAAAAACAGACTAGGCAATACTGTTCAAGATTTCGTCAATGATAAAGTTTGCCATTATGAATGATTCGTCTTATTTCTCGTGTTCTTGAATCTCATTACTTAAAGACATTTTACCATCTGTTAATATAGTTTAACTTGCTATCATGCATCTAGTGTTTTCAATATAGTGTCGGATTGCATGTTTTGCTTTAATGTTTTTAATATTCTGTTTCTTGTCAAGTGAATTAATATTAAATTTTCTTCATTTGGGTATCGTTGTACCCTGTATTCGATATAGTACTATCTTCGTTTTTTTTTTTGTTGGTGTGCTTGTTTGTTTGTTAAACTAGGTCATTTACATTTCCACATTCAGAACATGTTTTGAAATCCGTCTCTTTTATTTCAGCCATTAGATTTTTAGAAAATTAGTCGTCACTTGTTATGTATGGTGTTTATATACTTAACTTTTGTCCATAATTGTAAGTTGTATGGTTATTTGAAAATACATGCTTAACTTTTGTTCATGCTTGTAAGTTGTGACATGTGTCAGGTAGGCCAATATGTTCATAGGCATTTCGCAATTAGACTTTTGTGACATTTGTCAGGTAGGCCAGTATTTTTCCATTAGAATTACTCGTATTCTGATGTGACATAGGTCATGTAGGCATGTGTATTTATATACAGATTTTGATAAACAAATTCATTCCTGTTCTAGAATTCCGGGTCTAAAGATCAGCCTGTAATTAATCTATTTTAGTAATTTCAGTTGTGTAGTTGAAATCAGATATAATTTTAGATTAATTTTTTGCTTACAATATTCATTGGAAATACTAAAGACTAAAGTGTTCGATGGCTTTTGCATTAGTACATGCTTTTGGGATTTATGTGAACTCATTCAAATACATTCTGGATTAAATCTTTGTGGTGCATCAGGACATTCGGAATATTCTATTATTTTCGACTTCTGATTAGGAGATTTAAGATTATTTGGAATTTACCTCACAAATTGTAAGTGTCTTTTGAATGTTCACTTTAATTGTCTGGAAATAAATTGCTTGTTGATTTTACTTGATTTTATTGGTTTCACTTTCTTTCTGTCACATATTTTGAGACCTAGAGTCGTAACATCACTGTATAAAGTAAATTTGTAAATCGTCTTGCAACTAACCTTCATCACGTTGAAATAAAATTGATGTAACTTATAAATTTCAATTGAAATCAGTGGAAACTGAACAAGACAAAAGGAAGAATGCTCTTTGACTGACAAATTCAATGTGTGCCAGAAGCACAAATAGCAGAGAATTTAACTTTACAAAAGCCAAAAGATTCACGGAGAGTTGAACTTTGGCAGGCAATTTGGAAAACGTTCGCAACAATTAAAAAAGCTAAAACTGAAAGTTTAAAAAAGACTAATACGCGTATAAAACATCAAAAGTTCATGAAGTTCAAACAAAACTATTATTTGTGAGGTGGTGGGGTGGCTGTTTTTTTTAGGTATCTTGCTCATGTGGTCAAAAAGAAAAGAAACAGTCAAAATTTAATTTAACAGGGAAATGGGCATAAAGAGTATTGCATTGGGTGTTAGAATGGATTTTGAAAAAATGAAATCGATAATAACTAAAAAATAGTTTAATGAAAGAAAAAACTAATGCAAGATGTATATTCATTTTCGAATTGTTCTACTTAAAATTTTGTTCAAGTCGGGAGAATCGTGATAGTATTAATTTTAGTGTGAACTTAAGCTATATAATTTTGATTGTTAAAGAGAAACCAACACCCAAATTTGGAGCTACTATTAAATACAGAACAATAACATATTTGCTGGATATGTTTAAGCTTGAATCTGCACTACAGACATTAGTTAAGAATTTAACTATACTCCATCCCGTTTTTCTGAAATCAAGCTACACACAATAGTTAAGAATTTAACTATACTCCATCCCGTTTTTCTGAGATCAAGCTACACACAACAGTTAAGAATTTAACTATACTCCATCCCGTTTTTCTGAAATCAAGCTACATGCATTAGTTAAGAATTAAACTATATTCCATCCCGTTTTTCAGAAATCAAACTACACACAATAGATAATTTACAGTAATATGTCATACAAAACAAGAAATCTAGGTTGTATAAAAATGTTGTCAATTTGTATATGCAATCATTAAGATTTTTATCTAGCACCTTTGGGTTTTAAATTGACTTTTCCACTGAATTTTTAGTTAAGCAACCAACTTGTTGCTAACTCAACAGAAGTTTAAAAAAAAGAATCTGATCTTTACAATGTAAAACAATCACACTGTTTGAATATTGGATTGAAACACAAAAAAGAACCTATTCAATCAAGAAGCAAAATAAAAAATGAAAGTAAAATCAAAATTTGTTGCTCTTAAGATAAGTCCGCTTTTGTAAAATCTGCGCTTACTGCATCACTTGTAATGACTTGATCATTTCAATAATAATTAAATTTTTCTTTTCTTCATTACGATTTCCAGCAATCTGATTTACCAGAAGGTTTTGAATTTGTTTGGTTTATATCTGTATGAACCGAATATATATATATATATATATATATATATATATATATATATATATATATATATATATATATATATATATATAAAATAATAGTAATAATAAGAATTTAGCCCCGCCCACTGGCACTATTTTTTCCGACATTCTCATAAAAATTTAATATGTGTAAAATATTTCCAAGCTACATTGACGTAATGTTGGTTTACAATTTCAACGAGAATAAATTTGAGCATATCATGTTTTCGGTGTATAATAAACAATGATGTGAATATAAAAAACACATACAAAATCTAATTCAACTTCATAAGACTCTGAGAATATAAAGCTGAAAGTTGGATCGATCAAAAATGCAGATAATTTGCGGAGAGACAGAGAGAGTCAGTCGCGGGCCCTGACAATCCAAATGTTCGTCCAAGTTACTATCTGACATGTACTTTGTAACATTGTTACATATAGTAAGGCCAAGATGAGTCAATTATTCGGGCGGTACTAAAATAGCTGATGTCGCCTCGCAACTAGACAAATTCTGGATCTAAGCCTACAGTAATTGTATTTTAACGTTTTGAATGAAATTGGAACCTGAACGAAAAACTGGAAAAGGTTAACATTCTCTTCAGTTGCAATTCCAACTTAAATAAATAACTTGTTGTAGATCTTAATTGTTGGGACGTTGGCATATTCAACCATGAAAACAGTGAAGCTGTCCTTGACAGTCGTAGAAAAGTTCGCTGGTGAGGGGTGGGGGCAACTAAAGCTAGCGTTGGGATTTATAGAGATGGTAAGCGTGTTTCTCGAAGAACTTTAATATGGATAGACCCTGATACAACAAAGAAGTAAAACATAAACTGGATGAATGGAACTGATGAGTTCTATACCAGATGTTTCAAAAAGTAAGTGAAGTCATTTTTATTTGTGTGTGTGCAGCCTTGCAATCCCCCCTTTCTCTCTCTCTCTCTCTCTCTCTCTCTCTCTCTCTCTCTCTCTCTCTCTCTCTCTCTCACACACACACACACACACACACAAACATTAGGTTACATACTCACAAATGCACATGTCCACAGATGCTGTCGATCTAAAAAACGCAGGTCTAACTTGTATGCGGCCCTTTCATTTGGCATTTATCTAGGATATTTTTTTAAACAACAAAAACATCAACTGTTTCGTTTTTTTTTTTTTGTTTAAGAAACGATTATTCATTGATAGGAATCACAAGCAGCCCCCCACCCTCCAACTTCAGCTTCAGCTCTTATCAACCCGAATTGATTTAATTTTGAGTGTTTTGATCACTACGTGCATTAATGAGGTCCATAAACAACGGCGACTCTCTCAGAAAAAAAAGATCATGTTAAAAAGTCATATTTGTTATTTCCAGTAAAACAGTAGACAATACTGCAAAAGCTAAGGAATAAAACCTCTTTTATTTAATAGTGAATGTTGTACACTAGCTAGGACAAGTCAGTGCCACTTCCAAATTTCGACATCGGGAAATAAGGGTCAAAGTAATTAAACAAATCGAAATTAATGTTGTAGTTTAATAATATGCGTATTTCTCCACCATGGATTTCACTTTGGGTACTATAGTTCAGTAGAGACTGCTCATATAATGATTTCATGACCATGGGTCAGTTTGTGTCATGTTGTCAGGGAACTGGCTGCTGTCTTCTGATTGGCTGTATGCAAATTACTAATACTGATTACTATTTTGCATGTATTCATGCACGGATAGACAAGGTTTGAATAGTCTATTTAACATAATTTTTAATAGAATTTTATTTATTTTGTCTTTATTAGATGTAAAATGTAATTACAAGGATTGACCTTTTTTTTTTACGTTCATTTTCTCTAACGTATAAGGTGAAATTGTTTGCTGTGGCAACATGCACAATGGAGAGAATGTTGACGTACCTCTCTGCTACTTTCATGTACTGTGTGGAAACTATACACTATCTAAAGCAGACAACTGATAAAATGGCTGCCCCCATGTTTTCGAAAAATGAGCCTAAACTAGTCTAAATTACACTAGTTTTAGCAGTTATTACAATAGGGAAAATGAATTTTGCCAGATTAGACAATACCAGCTTCTGAAATGCAATGAATAAATTATAAAATATATAAAAAGTATAAATAAGTTATCGGCTCTTTTTTCCAATTTACCTTTTAAGTCCAGGAAGTAAAAATGACCAAGCGGAGCTAACAGTCTTTTGAGAGATGCACATCTAAAGTGGGGCCAAGCTGTATACTTTATAATCCAAATTAAACCCATCAATCATACACCAAAATAAAGGGAATTAAAAGTTCTTTTAACAATATATAAGACATACAAGGTCTGCTTTAAAGAACCAGGATAACCAGTGAGGAAAACCTGGGAAATTCTTTTTCTTTAAAAATCAAACCCCATCCAAAGTGTGAAACTGTAGAACGCAACCTCAGTGAACGTAAAAAATAAATGGTCGATCCTTAATTACGTCATCAATACTTGTGACCCCAGTGTGTCATAGTGCTATGAACTATGATAGAGACTGGGCGTAAGAAGACGTGATTGCGACTTCTGTCTCTTATTGATTAATGGAAAGTGAACATGTTTATACAATTTTAGTAATCGTAAGGACAGTGCTGTGAAAGAAAAGGATAGTGTCAACCAAATATATAGACTATCGGGGTCTATGTTGTTTGTTCTACTGATTGGTCCTTACAAACTGCTTCTTATTGTAATTGTAAATAAAAATTGCTCCAAACTAATTATGTACGATTATGCTTCTTATTGTAATTGTAAATAAAAATTGCTTCAAACTAATTATGTACGATTATGCTTCTTTTTGTAATTATAAATAAAAATTGCTTCAAACTAATTGTGTACGATTATGCTTCCATGCTTCTTATTGTAATTGTAAATAAAAACTGCTTCAAACTAATTATGTACGATTATGCTTCTTATTGTAATTGTAAATAAAAACTGCTTTGGAATATTTCTGGTTTGTTATGAAAATTATATAATGTCTTTTGCTGAGACTGACTCCTATGATTTCTTAAATTCACTCCTTTGTATTATGCATTTTCTTTTAAATAAATAGAAATGGGGAGATAGGGATTATCGATTTATACTTGATGGATATAACTGCTTCTCCTCTTTAGAGGAAAAACGACTGGTACAATTATAAATTCCAGTGTACGGAATGCATTGTGAGATATTATTCAGTGTTGTTTTTTCCCGAAATGTATTTTGGTCACGTATGAAGTTCAAGAACTAAAAGTTTTCCTATGATATTTTATTTTGCACTGCCTATATGTCTCCAGAGGGTTCGTCTTTTCATTCTGAGAAAGAATTTTAAAATAGTGTGAAGATGAGCTAGTTAGTTAGATATCAAGATTTCCATACGATGCCATTTTGATATGTGGAGATTCCAGTTCTTATACTTCTGTTGAGCCAGATGTTATTTTTCATGATAGTTTAAATGTACCCATTAATCTCGATTATTCTGATGACGTTTGAACGTTTCCAAGAAGTAATTTTGATAATCGAGAACCCAATGCATACGAAAAGAAGTTACTTGATCTATGCAAAGTGTTGGTATTCGTATATTAAATGGGGGATGGATGTATAGCAAATTTTAGATGTATTATTGGAAATCCTGCAAGCTTTAATTATTTTATTGTTGATCAAGTAATTCTTGATGGTATTATAGCCTTTGATACCTTGGAAAGGTTACAAACAATACATTTACCAGTTGCCTTATCGTTTTCTCACATTCATACGTGTGTACGATCGTGTTTTCCATTGATGGGGAATATCTCTGTCTTTCATCACATGGCTGCTGTCTTTCATCACATGACCTTCTATACTTTGATCATAGTCCACACAAACTGACAAAAACCTTGATTATATTAATAATTGAGCATTCTTTCACAGTAATAAAGAGAAACATTAAAAAACAGGATGTTTTTCACTGATCGACCTAGCTACATGAATATATACTGTATTCCAGCTTCAAGTCTAGAAAAGCCGTCGTTGTAATTGTTGCCTTTTAAAAATTCATCTTCTCAGTATTATTTATGAAAGGAAAATAGATATTAGATCAAACATGAATCGAGGGCTTTATCATTATTTCTAGTCTGTTTTCCTTAATCGTGGGGATAAGAGTGGACTTAGTTTTTTTTATCTGTTCACATTTGTATAATTACGCGAGCTGTGTTTAGTATTAGCATAGTCTCGGCCTCCTAGACCACATCTGCATAAGAATATCTTTCTATTGCATAACGATCAAAGCGGAAACGGGCCTAGTGATCCAGGCTACAGGAAGCTGTGTATTGCCATTACCAATGTAAACCTAACGTTGTACGCTGTATCTTAAGGTGACAAAATGTTCAGTGGACATTTTGCTGTTCTAAAGTTGCATCAATATTCACAATACGCCATTTTGACTTTGACTTTCATTTTTTATTCATGAATTGGAGAAAAATAATCCTTCATTATGCATCCATTTTGGATAGGAAAATCTAATACGCATGTGCACGATTCTATTAGACTTGTAACGGTGTTGATCTTAATAAATATGCTAATGAAGAGTAAAACCGCGGTAAGCAGGAAACCTATGTAAAACTTCAAGATGAACTGCTTGATATAAATGGAGATGACATATTGAATCGCATAGAATCTTGTAATATTGATGAAGTAATTCTGTCTAATGTATTGTTTAAATCCAAACTAGATCAAAGTCAAAAGTTTGATCGTGAATATGAATTGCTAAGAAATATGTTCTGAAAGATAGTTACACATTTTGCGTACGCAATTGAACTTGTTAAAATATAAGTGTAGCAAAGAAAATTACAGGTCAACCTTAAAACGCAAAAAGGAAGAGTTGGTATTAAGGGAACGTAATAAATAATCTGAAGCTATTCTAAAGTATGCATTTCCTTTGGGAGACTTTTGAAAGGAAATTCCGGCAATCCAGAGAATAATATTTCATCTGTTCAATGGCTTAATCATTTTTCAGACTTATTTAATCCTCTACAGCATGTCAATGATGCTAATAAAGTGTATGACTCTGAACATAGTATAATTACAGATCATATACTTAATGTACTTATTACTGAAGAAGTTAGGTCTGCAATTGATAGTTTAAAAGCAGGTAAGGCACCCTTTGTATGTATGTATGTATGTATGTATGTATGTATGTATGTATGTATGTATATATATATATATATATATATATATATATATATATATATATATATATATATATATATTCGCTCACATTTTTGTTTAAAGTTGATAATTTTCCACTTGTAATATTGGTTCCTAGTATTTTTCACAAAATGTTTGAAATTTGTCATTTTCCAAGATCGTGGACAGTTGAAGTTATTGTACTTCTGCATATAAAAGGTGAAATAAAAATAATAACAGTTAACATGGAATATGTTTCTTATCTATTATTTAACAAAATCTTTATTTACTGACATCTTGAATAATTGGCTGACTAGATGGACAAAGGAAAATAATATCATTGAAAAAGTGCAAGTGGCGTTACGCAAAAAATATTCTACAACTGATTTTATATCTTGACCTTGTACACCCTTTCAATAAAATGTGTTCATAAGCCTCGTGATGGGATCTATATCTTTTTGTCGTCTTTGAAAAGGCATTGGACCGGATTAACCGACTTGCACTTTCGGAAACATTTGATCAAATCTAGAGTGAATGCAAAGATGGTTCGTATTTTGCAAGTAATATATCTATGTGAAAGTTTGCGTCTGGTCCTTAAATGCTTTTACTGCTGTATTTAATAGTCAGTTAGGTGTTACACAAGGTTGTGTATAGTCCCCAACACTTTTGGCCATGTTTTTAAATTACTTACAAAAGAACTTGTTTATAAATAGTTCTGGTGTGACCATATATACTTATAAGTTACTGTATTACGTTATGTCGATAACTTTGTCTTGTTTACTGATACACCCAGAGAATTGTACGCTAAACAATCGCAGAACTGATTTTGACAAATTGAAACTGATCGTAAATATTGATAAAATGCAGATAATAGCTTTTAGAAATAGAGAATATCTAAAACGGAATAAGAAATGAGTTTACGGTGATATATCTCTAAAAGTTGTTACGCACTATTGTTATTTACGCATTGTATACCCTTCCATGTTGTCACGTATGGCAAAGAAAAAAAAAAAAAAAAAAAAAAAAAAAAGAAGAAGAAGAAGAAGAAAGAATCCCCAAAACCTAGCAGAACTAGTTTGCCATTTGTGCTGTATGAAGCTGAATAAGGAATATATATTCCCCGTACATAGGTAGCCATGGGTCGGGGAGCCATCCCATGGACTACCTTACAATTTCGTTTTTTTTTCTACATATGTCTTGTTGTCTATATAAAGGTTTCAAGCACCAAACTTTGGACTATAAAGAGGGGAAGAAAAAAATAGTAATTATGCTAAAAGGAGACGGAGAAGAGGAAGAATGGATAGCAAGTAGAAAGAAGGCAATATAAGTGGAGCAGATGTAATTATTATATGTGAAGCCAGAAATATTGAATATTGAAACCGTGCATAATAATTTTTACAAAGTTGTCTTAAAAAAACTGTCTAAATATATCCCTAATTGTTTTGTACCAGGTGAACTTGGCATAGAAAACCTTAAACTATGTATTCATTTAAGAGCAATAAAGTATTGGTTGAAGATTTGGATATGCTTTTCGAGAGATTGCACAGAGAATTTTAAAATATGCAATTGAAATGACAAGAAAAAGATATAAAACGTAAGTGATCTGTTGTTTGCATATGGGTTCAGTGTTATTTAGTTCCACGAATTAGTATACACACTGCATATTACTTAGTTTAGCAGTATGCATGTGATTACTTTGTACGACAGTCGTTCAAAATGGAAGTGTGCGTGTCACGCGGGTCCACACAAAGTATTGCCAGTCTCAAAGACGGTGATCGCTCTGTATTCCTAGTGTTTTCTTAGGCAATCATTATTCCTGTCAATTAATTAAATTTATTTCCTTAAACCTTCTTTGTTCAATGGTAGTTGTTGTATTCTTCCTTACAGAATTGATAGAAAATCTCAATTACTCGTAGCAAACACCATTGATTTTTTATGAAGTAACGAGCTATTGTTTGTTTTCTCCCTTACGAAAATCCCCTCATTCAATGCATTGAATGACTCCATCTTTTCCTATATAGGCAGCACGATTATAAAAGAACTTTTAAGTCACTATATTTAATTATTCTCAGCGATAGTGTTGAATTTTATTTTACTAAAAGACGTTAAATAAAGAGCGCTGGATTCGTAGTGGTTCGATACCTGCCCAAGCCAACCTTGTGAAAGGCACTTAGCTCCCAGTACCTCTGCATGGTATAGCCAACAATGTGTTGAAAGTGCCGTTTGAAAACAACCAACTGAAACTGCGAGTGGTTTACAGAAAATTTTTTCCAAGCCGTAAATATGTACTGTAAAAACAGAACTTACCTGTAAATACACCAAAAAACAAGAGGTGTAATTCCGGTATTGGGGGAAGGTGGCAGAGTATCTCATAATAATATTTTCCTTGAGTTTGAATTGATACAAAATTTGTTCATACTATATATTCATATTGAAACAAACTTTGTCGTCGCCACTTTTCTATCAGATTGCAAATGAAAAGACCGCTGCCAAACGTATTTGGACAGAGTTAAGTTTTTAAAAAATCGTGCAAATAGGTGAAAGGGAATATGCAGGATATATAGTTATATTTGATATGATGCTAAATGACGGCAACGTATTGCTTGGAAAGCAAAATTATGCTACAATGATAAGGCATCTAGTATATTTAACGAAGCTTGTTTTTTCTTCCACGCGAAAGTGACACAATATTTGTTCTTATCTAATGTGTAACCAAGGTTATCAAACATCTTCACCGAAAATAGGAATTTCAATCAGATAAAATCGTGAAGGATTTTTTCTATAGAATTTACTGCTTTCGTAAATGATGGCTCTGAGACGCTTTTAAAAAACTGTACTAGCTTTGACCAAATTATAGAAACTTTACATAGTTCAGAATCTGATGTTGGTAGATGGACTAAACAATGTTCAGAGAAAACAGAAAATAAAAGCATTACTAGATTCTCAAAGATAGATGGTACGATTCACTAATGAAAAATTATTTTTAAAAAAATATTGAAAAATTCTATATTGATTGAGTACCTAACGTCAGTCTCCTGAGAAAGAGCAATATTTCCAAGTACTATCATCTATACCCGATTATAATGGTCATCTAGCCACGAGCAGCGTAGACCATTATGCGCCCACAGATTAGGGTATTATGACAGCATGGTAAACAAAGTTAGCCTGCTCAGCGGTTCAGAAAATAATTCATAATTGACATTAAAAGCTATATAAAATCTGCGCTTGAGTTCATGGAGAAGAAAAAGAACAGCGTAGTTTTTAATTTATTAGGAACCGTCTGTACTCGCGTATAAACCGGTACCAACTGCAAAATGCATAGACCCAGATCTGCCGCCGCATAATGCGCCGGCAGATCTGGGTCTATGCAGTTTGTAAGGACTAATCAGTAGAACAAACAACATAGACCATGATCTGCCGGCGCATTATGCGACGGCAGATCAGGGTCTATGTTATTTGCATTTGGACTCATTTTTTACGCGAGTATAGACGGTATCTAGTTCATGTTTATCTCTCGTTAGAAAGCTAAGTATTTATAACTCTTATTGCACGGTAATTAGTTGATATTCCCTTGATCTGCTTACGATCATGATCAGTGCCATTCAGACTGTAAAAGGAAAAGTGTGATCATGCAACAGACCATTTGCCGATTATGGTAATTAGACAATAAACAATTAATTGCTCTTTACACAAGTTAATTTGGTGCTAAAAAAATTTCAGAAAGAAATTCGTCAATGGCATTGAAAGCTATCTAAACAAATATTTCGATGCTATACAGTAAAACGTCTTCAAAGTTTGCTAAACACAGATAAAGCTGAATTAAAGTTAGAAACGACAGAAATTATAATCCCATTTATATGACTCAAATGAAGATTTGTCCAACTGTAAGGGAAATTACTCTTGATAAACTTTTTTACAAGAACCATAACTGTTGTAATTGGCAAATGATACACATTTATTTAAACGACGTATGAACCTTAAATTGTAATTTGCTCAATCTCTGTGATTTCTGAGGTTTTATCTGTATTCTTTGCGGGGGGAGGGATTCTCAAGAATGTATTTTTTTAAAATCGCAATTTCAGTGGATTAAATATGTTAAAATCCATTTCTACCTAACATATATGTACGTTATAACTGCCTGTTGTAAAATGATGTAATGTTATTATTGCATGTTTCCGTATGCGTACGTGACCGGACAAATATCCGCGCAATTCTTACGTTTTGTGGCCCGTAGTTACAGTTTGATCAAACGCAGAAACCTAAACGATGGCTTGATGAGTAGAAACATATATCTGTAGTAAAATGAGTCATCGATTCTGGCCAAGTACCTACAGGGACGGAAATTACAGCCAGAAATCGAGGGTCAGGCGTGGAACGGAATGGTTCGAAGTTATTAACCTTGTCTCTTGTATTATATTATAGGTAGGGACCTGTGTTAGAGCGGGTCATAGCAGTGAAATGAGGAGCTGTTACTGCTCGGTATGATTATTTTTCTTCAGACTGTTGCTTTTTTTCAACGTTAATCTTTCGTCAGCCACGTGTTCGTAAAGGCCAGTGATCTTGTTACAATACGCAATGTTTCTTTATCTTCGCCTGTAAAATATTTTTTAAAAAATAATGCTTTTTAACGCAATTTATTTACAATATCAGAGAAAAATTTATTGAGAAAAAAAACCAGATGCCACATTAAAAATTGTAATATTTAAAAACTGTAAGCAATAATTATGACCTAATGAAAAAATTCACCTGCAAGAGCATTTAATTTTGTTATAATCTCAGATGTATACAAAAGTCAATTTGCTGTGAATAAAAATGTCTACTTATTTATGTATTGCTTGATGGCGCCAGTAAGCAAATGATTACGCCAATAACTATCCCCATGATAATTGTAGGCAATATTATAGCAAGGAGAGCATATTTGTTTTGTCGCGGCAAATTTAATAACACATCCATGACACTTGCGTTGTCCGTGTACATTTGCAGCTCATTTGTACGTGGTGCCTTTCTCGTGAACGTGGACCTTTTGGCGACTGTGTCAGACGTTCTTTTGACGACGATGTCCGATGCTCTTTTGATGACAGCGTCTGACGCCCTTTTGACGACTATTTCCGACATTTTCTTGACGAATGACTCTGATGCCCTCTGGTTGAGTGTGGCTGACGCTCTTTTAATGACTCGTTGCACGATATCTTGGACAATCGGATGTTGAGGACTCGTCTCCTCTTCTATCATCTTCCCGTTTTCCGACTCATCTTCTACCTCCCCTTGGAGTAGAACCGGCTCCGGAAATGGTTTATCAGATTGTTCGTGGGTTCGGCTTGAAATGTCGCTGACGTTATCAGTGTCTTTGGCGCCATCACTCGTTTGATAATCGGACCCAAGACCGTCGATGTTCTGTATGAAGACCTTGGTTTTAAATAGCGGCATCACGACCCTTTCGTCTCCATTCCATGGGACAAACATGTATGAATCTTTGTCTGGTGGCCTGAGCTTTCTCGTCTCTTTCTCCGATCTTATGATCTTAGCCGTTTCCTTGTTGAATACAACCCATTTCCAGTGGATTTTCTGAAAGGGTGGGACAATTAGGAAGACCTCCCAGTATCCGCCTTCTACATAGTGTGCAGAAACTGGAACCTGTTTGTTCAGGTCAGCCTTCTTCTTGGCCCGGATGATGCCGATGCTCTCAGTAGCAACGTTCTGCACGTTGTAATGCGTGCGAAGCTCGAAAGTGATATCCAGATCGCTTGACATCTGTATGAAAAGGGATAATAATAATAATAATAATAATAATAATAATAATAATAATAATAATAATAATAATAATAATAATAATAATATAAACATGTTCTTCTCTTCTCTTTGGTGCCGAGTGTTCTAAGGTGCACGTCTTTGGTGGCGCTCTACAGTTTCGTATTTTGCATAGGTTTAGACTTTTAAAGAGAAAGAATTTCCCAGGTTTTCCTCACTGGTTATCCTGGCTATTTAAAAAAAGACCTTGTATATCTTAAGTATTATTAAAATAACTTTTAATTCTCTTTATTTTGGTGGTGTACGATTGATGCGTGCAATTTGGGTTATAGAGTGTACAGCTTGGTCTTACTTCAGATGTACATCTATAAAAAAAAAACTGCTAGCTCCGCTTGGTCATTTTTACCTCCTGGACCTCAAAGGTAAATTGTAAACAAAAGAGCCGATAACATTTTTAAAAATACTTTTTATATATTTTGTAATTCATTCATTGTACTTTCAGAAGCTGGTATTGCCTACTCTGGCAAAATTCGTTTTCCCTATTTTAATAACTGTTAAAAATAGTGTATTTTTCGGGCGAATTTTTGGATTAAATACTAGTGCGACGTATCTCCCATATACATCATCATCATCTCTCTCTCTCTCTCTCTCTCTCTCTCTCTCTCTCTCTCTCTCTCTCTCTCTCTCTCTCTCTCTCTCTCTCTCTCTCTCTCTCCACCCATACAGGTAAATAATGATGCATGAATTATAACAAAACCTAAAGTTTATGTATGTCATATACTTTGATTCACTTAAACGAAGTTAGGTAAGAAAGTCAGATATGCAGCTACAAGAAACTTTAACTTAACCAAAAATAAGTATACAAAAATATATAAATACGGAGAGAGAGAGAGAGAGAGAGAGAGAGAGAGAGAGAGAGAGAGAGAGAGAGAGAGAGAGAGCAGTTTTGTGATCGTTTTTTTTTAAGAATACCTAAGATATACATGGTCTTTTTTAAATAGCCAGGGTAACCAGTGAAGAAAACATGGGAAATCCATTTATGAGAATATATTCTTCGTATGTAGCTGGATGCTTTTGTCCGCCAAAATCTTATCATTTCGATAAGTATCACTACGATTACTCCGAGTCTCTTTCTGAGAGTCGAAGTTATTCGACTCGCATCGGAAAGAAACCAGGATGTTCCGAATGTGGCGCTCAGTTACATTTGAGGTTTCTTTCTCGACTTTATGGAAAAGGCAGAGGATGTTCCGATTAGAAGGCCAGTCTGCATTGGGTTGAGTTATTTTTTCTTGATTCACTAGAGTGTTCTTCATACACCTCGCAGTGGGTTACCTCCCTCTGCAAGGATAATACCACTGTTGTAAATTTGGTGGTAAAAATGCCATCTGGAGAAAAACCGTACGCTTTAATAACTGCATCACACTCAATTTAGACTGCACTTTTTGCGATCTTTTCTCGCCAATGGTTTTAGTGCAGAATCTGAAGATTTTGCATTATATGTAGAATGAAAAAGCCAGGAATTCTTTACTAACAGCGATGGAGCACATTGCTGACGACATTACAAGGTAACACGCGACTGACATCACAATATATCGATGATGTCACAATGAAAGGCATCTGAACCGCCATAAATAGTCTCTTTCTCTATCCCTCGTTTTTGATGGGATTTCAATTTGTGAGTAGTGAAAGATGCTCTGATCCAGTCTATGATATACATCCAAAATACTTAATGAACTGTCCTCATACTTGGCACCAGCGCTTACACACTTTTTTGAACAATCTTTGGACACTTGCAAAATCTCAACGGATTGGTCTCTGGTAGATATTTGCCTACTGTTAAAAAAAAGGTGATCGTGCAACGGCCATTAATTACTGTCCAGTCACACTCACCGGTGTTCTTTGTAATGTGCTTGAGCATATTGTCTGTTCTAACATCACGAAGCAGTTAATTATTTTTTCTATCATATCTGACAAACAACATGCTTTCTGGAAATTACACAGCTGTGAAACACAACTATGTTGTGTTATTAATGAATGGGTTAAACATTTAGATAAAGGTGACCAAGCAGATATTTTTGTACTAGACTTAGTAAAAGTTTTTGACACTGCCCTCCACGAATGGTCAAAGAGTACATTATTTCATAATGAAATTGCAGGCAAAACTCTACGCCAAATAGACTCTTTTTTATGCTTTCTAGAACAGTGTGCTATGGTAAATGGTTCTAAATCTGGTTGGTTCAAGGTAGCTTCTGGAGTATCTCAAGGCACAATACTTAGACCAGTGCTCTTCGCTTGTACATCAATGATGGCCTGATTAGAATTGATTCAGAAATTCACCTCTTTGTATATGATAGTGTATGCTACAGATTGATCAAAACCCAGAAGGACACCAAGATACTACAAAATGACACAATTACACTACAACAGTGGACACGAAATGAGGCACGCGATTCTAACCTAAAAAAATGCAATATAATGTAAATGACAGAAAAATGCTATAAAACCAGCATATAATATTTATTGGAAGGTACTTCTTAGAAACTCTCAATCAAATAAAATTTGTAGGAGTCACAATTACAATTCATCTGAAATGGAACCTTCAAATTTAAGAACTATGCACCAATTATATCGTACTTTAGGCCTATTAAGACGTAACTTATCATCTTGCCTACAAAATCCGAAAGAATTAGCTTTGACTGGTTTAGTTAGACATATTTAAGAATATGCTTGTACAGACTGGGACACCCCCATTGACAGGTTTTATGGTATGAAATTTTTTAAAACATCGAAAAAGGTAGCAGCCAGGTTTGTTACATCCAATTATGACTATTCTTCCTCATACCCTATGGACG
The DNA here is from genome assembly GCA_029931535.1 of Margaritifera margaritifera. NCBI lineage: Eukaryota > Metazoa > Mollusca > Bivalvia > Unionida > Margaritiferidae > Margaritifera > Margaritifera margaritifera. The sequence continues at coordinate 1,308,941 of JAQPZY010001265.1, read as the reverse complement.
AACTGAGTGTTACATATTTATTTATTTCCCAAGAACAATACAAAATTGGAATTCATTACCACAAATATTAATCACAACTACTGAATCTTCAGAAAACCAAATTTATACCTTTTTTAAATTAGTACGGTTAAATCGTTTTCTAAAATAAGTCTTTTTGTAAATGTTGACGTTGCGTGGTACAATAATATCATTAAGATGTAGCGCCAAATTACTAGTAATCAAGATCAGATCAGATGTGATCGTGTTCTAATTGTCGATGATGACGATGGACAAAGGCTTAGATGACCCAGGGGTCTAAACAGCCTTACGGCAGCGATATATTTTGAAACAGTACTAGCTGTGAGGAGAGTGAGTGTTCTTTTCTTTTGAATAGACCGGGCACGCACAATTATTATCTTGATAAGCATAGTTTGAGTTCATGCCTTGGATACTGTCTCATTCCAATGCACAGTTTCTTGCATATTGAGCATTTGAAAATTACATCCTAGAGGCAGAGTTTAACTTCCTTTTTGCGTTACCGATAAATTTAATACAGAGCAGTTTCTGAGCAGCGTTAGCAACAGCACGAAAACGTTAAACAAGTACTTAATTTGCCACTAAATTATAAATTGAAAAGATAGCATATGAGAGACAAACTGTAAATTGAGAAAATAATATCGTCATGCACATTTTGGCATTTTTTTCCCCGAAAAATGACCGCTAACCTTCGTGGGTTTTTTTTCTTTTTTTTTACTTGGGTTGCGCATACATGAAAAAAATCTGATCTCGTAATCTTTCATCATCGGATGAGGAACGTGCACGTGTGTTACATTTAAATATTTACTTTTTTTTTTTCTTCAAATCTCACTTTTCATTCCACAAAATCAACCTCACCACCAGCAAAATGTTTAAATGGTCAGTGGCTAACAGTTATAACATTGTCACGTCGATTCGCATCGGAATGAGACAAGGATGTTCCGATTGGTACTTAATGGAAGTGATCGGTTTTGAAAAATACCGGAATCTGTGAAGTTTGATGCGTGTTAATGAGCTTTTGCCAACGTACGCAACTGCAGAATGCTGTCTTATATCTTTGACGAAAGATTTGTATGTTACATGTGGTTGTAATATATGAATCCAAATGCTGTCTAAATAAACACTGGCATGATCATCCACCTAAATTCTAATTAAAGTGCTATGTGTAGCCGGGAAACATACCAGACTGGGAAAACAATGCCAAACATACCCGAACAGGGACACCCACCCACCCGTTAACTTATACCTTCTCTGCTTACAAAAGATTTTTTTTTAGAGTCGATGAAATATTAATTTTTTATGCAACTTGCCGAATTGCAAGTTTTGTCGTAGACTATTTAAGCTGAGTGAGTCTTGTTTAATCTCTCTCTCATATGAACTATGTTTAGTATGTACTTCCTAACTATGTAACCTGCAAACAAGTCAGTAAGAATACGTTATTTCTCTTGTTTCTACTTAATTATACATTTTCTCTCAGTACAAAGTTGATTACATCCTCTAATTTTATACATGCATTCCAAGCTTGCAATTTGCTGTCAAATCCTCTGACGATGACATTTATATATACATGTATCTATATCTCAATGTAGAACTTAGAGCTTCTCTCCAGTTGTATGTAGTTATAATATTGGGTTATGGGCCAATGTCAGAAACTACATTTAAGATTTAAATAAATCAATCATTTAATCAATCAACCAAACGTGTTAACTTGTATTGTAAGATTACAGTGGATGAAGCACCCTATTAGTCCCTTCAAGATTAGTGGGGTTTCTTGCAGAGTACTAACAGCTTTTCTATCAGGTAGTGTCTCTAGATATATCTAAACAAATGTTTTGTTCACACTGTCAACTAGAAAATCAATAAGTGGTTTAGGCCCACTGTTGGCGAAAAGTAATGAATGGAAAACGATAGAATGACAGAGTAAAAGATAAATAATAGGGAAATACATTTTGAAAACCGTAGGAGAAATAACAGGCAGATATAGATGCAGCTAAAGAATAGACGAATAAAAAAAGAATAGATTTTAAGGTAGGCACCAATCCGGTTTCATTGATGGTATTAGGAAATAAGTTTCCTCGGTGCCACAACAGTGATGTCCTAAGTCATTATATTTTAGCTTTTACTGTATTCCCATATATAAAAAATATTAACTTACCATGAGCTATTTCACTGCCACCTCCTGACAACATAGGCTTCTAAGGCACGACGTCATCAAACAATGTCAAAGAATCGAGTGACGTCATAGCATAATTAAGTACGAAACTTTCGCTCACTGAAATGTTGGGTAATTTTTTAGCGTCTTTTTATGCTGAGAATAAGACATTCGCCTATGGACTAGTACTAAATAGAAACAAGGTTCGGCGTAAACTTTCGTTCTATTTATTTAATCTCACTAAAAAGATGCGAATTGCAAAGATTACGTAGGACTATCATCGTCGCAAGCCACGAGCGATAATCTGCTACTCTCCTTTATCACCCGTATCCGCCTGTGCAGAGATTTCCTCGTGTCTCAAGAATATGCAGAAGCCTGCTTAACCAATAACTGCAAGCGAGGTAAATTTTTCTCGCCATTGTGACCCAACATGACCTTTCATGCTGTTTGAATGAGCCAATCAAATTTTCTCTTCTAAGCTATGTCACTTGTCGATCGATAAAACGGGCACTTTCATTGATCTGTATGAGATTGTTACATTGTGTTGTTGGTGACGTATTTTTGTTTATCCGTACTCTGCACAGGCAACTGCGGGTGATAAAGGGACGCAGCAGATTATTGCCCGTGGCTTGCGACTATGGTAGGACTATAAACTTCAGTAGACCCATCGGAATGATGTCATTACTGGCCTTATTGGATCACAGCTAAAAGAATGTTACTTTTGATTATGTTCAGGAGCTTGATAACAGAAATAAGTTGGTTTTTTTTCCCCTAATTTTTGAGAAAATATTATACGACATATATTAACCGAAAAAGCAGAAAACGGGTATTCTGTATGTGTCTGTGTCTATGCTAGTAATTTGCTAGTACTATAGGACTGGGCGTTTCTGGGCCATTCTGTATATGTCTATGCTAGTAATTTATTAGTACTATAGGACTGGGCGTTTCTGGACCATTCTGCATGTGTCTATGCTAGTATTTTGCTAGTACTATAGGACTGGGGGTTTCTGGACCATTCTCAAAAATACAAATAAAAAAGACACCCAGATCTTTGTGTTTTTCTGGACCTTACTGAAAAGTTTGTCGAAAAAATTAAATTCAGTAAAAAAAAATTGATTCTGAATTTATTTGTGTGCAAAGAATTTTCACTAGAAACAAGTACTCAGGGGATAACAGTCAGACTGACCTAGATGTGCTTTTTTGGACCACAACCTATTAAAACCGGAACGACTATTAATAGATTTTACTGAATGTATATCAATATGAATGATGTATTTAGTATTTTTGAAAAGACAAAAATGTAGTACAAAAGCGTACAGAAGTCCTTTATTTGTTCCGATATAATTTTTACTCCGAGTTTTCGAGTTTTAAAAAAATTTGTACTTAGCAGGGCAAAATAATTAACTGGTAAAAATTGTTAATTTTTGTTAATTCTTTGTTTGTTTCTTGGTATTTCGGTACTTTTTGGTAACATTTTTTTGTATATCAAAAATAGTTGTTTAAAATATTTACAAAAAAAAATTTTTTTAGTTCCTAGTTAGCGATGTTATCTCTTGACACATAACTTTCAGAGATACTTCACAAATCACTTCGTCGGCGGACTTGATCATATGTCTAATAATGCTGTAGCCGGGTGTGATTTACACCCGGGTGTTTTTTTTTTTTTTTTTTTTGTTGTTTTTTTTTCCTCAAAAATATTGAAATTCAATAGTGATCCTTGCCATGGAATGATACTTTTTCGTCATTAATGTGTGTTTACATGTTTTATGCTCCAATTGTTGTAACGTGCATTTATCCCTTGATATGTATAACTGTTAGGACTGGTTTTCATTATGTCATATTATTACGAGTTGTTGGTATAGCAAAAAAAAAAATATTAAAAAATCCGTGCGTTATACATTTCTTTTTGAATTTCCGTCTGCATGATATGCGTGGTTTTCCACTCGCAGTTGTTAGTGTTAGTGTATTTGTTTGTCCCCCCAACCCCGTTTTCGTGTTGTGCTATGCTGTATTAATTATATTACGCCCTTACTTTCTGAGACTCATATGTGAGTCTTTCTACCTCGCGTAGCGCCTTGATAGCATAGCCTCTCATCATCCTCACCTCTTACTTAAGTGCATAACCCCCTGTTGTTTGTTTCTTATGTCTAGATGTGTTAACTATCTGTCTTGGGTTCAAGATATGTTAGTGATTGCGAATCTTTCGGATTTTGTTAAAAGTTATATATGTATTTTAATTTTCTTTAAGAGTGGACTTGTTTATCTCTATTAGTGGATGGAATTTTCCTATCATGTGACGGTGGTAGCTGGCCCGCATCTAGCGCACCATACCCGTAATGGGACTGATATACCCTTATTATTGCTACCTCAGGTTGGTTTTAATCTTTGTAATCTTCTCTATCAATTTTAGGAGTGGGCCCATCCACCTCTATTAGGGGGTGGAACTTTTCTAGCTTGGCTATCCTGTTGTACAAATTCTCAAAGTGGGTTATCCTGTTCAAAATATGTAAACAAAGCCATCATGTGATCGGCGGGGCTATCTTTAGCATATAATAGAAAATTCAAGGCCAAAATGTCTGACACAAATAAGGCATTAGTGAAAATATAGATTTTGATTATGATTATTTTTAAAAATTACATGAAATTACCTGTTTAAATCTAATTTTGTCTGATTTTACTGTTTAATTCATTCCGGTCACTCTTCAAGAACGCTGGTGACACAGTTGATTACGGGTCGCGAGAAACATGCGCACGATTGAAAGACTACGACGAGATCGGGTGGTTGGACGATATAAACAGATTCGGTATGTATTGAAACCTTGTGTGATTATTTTGTGCATAATTTATATTGTCAGTCATAAAAGTCTGATGAAGTTACCTTGTTTTATGTATAATTTAGCCATGACATTGTCAATTTATTCCATAATTCCAATGGTTACCCATGCACACGGTGCCAATACATACTAATGCGCCATTTGCACTCTCTTTGGTCAGTGAGCGCTATACAAGTGTGATTGGCTATTTACGTCACATGACATTTTCCTATAAATAGCGCCACGTAAATGTAATGACAAGCTTCACTGTTATCTTGTCCTACGTTCGTAGCAGACGGAAGTTCAGCATCGGGTTACAAAATGTCTCAAGCCATGTTAGATCTACATAGTTAAGTTGCAATAGCGAGTTTCTATTGAAATTTGATATGTTTCCTTAATATTACGGGGAATTCAAGAATTTATTTATTATTCATGAGGTGACGTCTGCTACCATATTGGTTGATATGATTTCACTTTCGGTGAATTATCATCGCGGTTACCCTCTCTAAGTGAAGGCGAGAGATCATGACGGTTTAGATAAATCTGGGAAACATACAAATTGTTCCTTCATAAATTTATATATAAGTATGGTACTTCAGTGACGTTAGGTCGCTACTTCCCCGCCTCTCTGCGCCTTCACTATAGAAGACGAACTCGCGTTGCTCCTTGATTTTACTATACTCACCACTTTCAGCACCTGAAGGTTAACATTTCGCCTTCACATAATTCACCGCTCCGACTTAAGCAACTCGTACCCTATACTTTAATACCTTAAATTCTAAGTTCCATAAATCATTTCAAATGTGTATTTTTAAATTCACTCAGAGAGAGGTGGAGAAGGTACAATTATTTCTAAACCTCCCCTGCACCTTCCCCCCGCGGGAGTCGATCACCTTTGTCTCCCGTGATTATCTGGTTTGACATAAGTCTGGTGTGAAATCTTAAATGTTATGTCTATGTAACTGTATCGAAATTCAGTAATTGCATGTTCCTATGCTCTTGTACTTAATGTAATTTAAAAATAAATAATTGCAGTGTTTATTCTATACTGTCTTGCATTATTCTTTCTAACCAAAAGCTAGACAGGAATACCCAAAATCTTGTAGCACGGATGAGGCGTTATAATTGGTGGTGGCAGCGGTGGGATTATAAATCCTGTATACCAGTGGTTAGAAAGAACTGCATTTTGATATTTGTCTAATTTGCTATAACGTAAAGCAACCAGACCGTATTGTACCCCTATTTTGATGATACATGTTTTGCCAAGATGGATGATTCAGGAGAAGTTGTATTTAACCCCAACTCGCTCCCTTCTTTAGATGAGGCAGCTGAAGGAGATAGCAACGATTATTCGTTTGTCGACGAAGAAAATGAAGGGTTCCCATTGATCGTGGCTGTCCTCTGCGCAGACGCACTAAATAATGAACTGATCTTGATGAAAGATGAAATATGTCAGTGTTAAGGAAATACAACAAGAAACTTCTAAATGTTTAAGTGAGGTCAAGGTCAGTTAGCTGAGCAGATAAATCAGCTGAGACAAGATTTCGGCCTTCAAATTTCAGACATGGACTCAAAATTTAATACACAGAGAGGTCATTCTACAACAACTATACTAGGCCGCTCTTCAGTACGCTGTGAAAACGTGAGTACTCCAGTTGATCATGCGTCTGATAGAAATGTGAATCAAAATCAAGATTTTCATTTTACCCCGCCTGAACGGCCAAATACGGCTAATAAACAAAATTTGCAAATTAAACATCAGCAGTATGATGGAAGCGAGAATTTGGAGGAATACCTAACACATTGTCAGTTTTTGGCGGAAATAAATAAATGGGATTATACAGCGAAGTCACTTTACCTGGAAAGTAGTCTCAAGGGCAGTGCACGCGCATTGTTGAACGAACTTAATGAATTTTATCGACGTGACTACGACACACTTATACATGGATCGGTTAATAGGGCAGAAAGGTATCGAGCAAGACTGCAAACTCGTGTTCGAGGTAAAGACGAGTCTTTGCTGGAGTTAGCTCAATCAATCAAAAAGATGACGCGACAGGCTTATCCGGGAGCTAGTTCAGCTATCACTGATATTCTTTCAATCGACCATTTTAACGATGCTATACCTGAGTCTGACACGAGGCTGAGGTTGCGATAACCGCGACCGAAGGACATAAACGAAGCTAAAACATTGACCGTTAGATTATAGACTCATAGCTTAGCGAACCTCCAACGCAGACGCTCTGTCCGACTTGTGGATCAAAGTAATATCTCAGATGCCGAAAGTCTATCTGACACAAAAGAAGAAACGGTGGCTAATGATAGCATCTGCAGCATGCTTCAGAAGAATTTGACTCTTTCAAACAAGAACTGGGAAATTTAGTCAAAGAAGTGAGAAATTTGGCACGTTCAAACAAAAAACAACAAGCAGTTCAAACAGGAGAAAAACAAATCGCAGCGCCCGAATCAAAACCGCGATGATGATCGGAAAAACGGCAATTGGAAATGGCGGAATCAAAACAGCGCACAAAATAGACACAAAGAGAATAAAGTTCCCGATGGGAATAACAACACTAAATCGCAGTGAAACTTTTAAATTTCGAACTCGAGGGCCTGAGGTCGACGGATACTAATTGGCGGCCCGACAGTGTAACAGTTGTCAATTCATTTATAAACGAAGGAGGCTTATTTGTGAGCGCAAAAGTGCAGAACGAACCAATAGCCTCATTGGTGGATACCGGAGCAAATGTTACAATATTAAACAAAGACTTTGTTGACAAGCTTAAAGAAACGTCGCGCCCGGATATCTCGCTTGTAAATTTAAGTTTAGTAACAGCCACGGGAGAAACTTCTCCCTTCTTCAGCGTGGCTACCGTATATATCCATCTCGGGGAACATAAATTTAAGCATAGGGCATTGATAGCCGATATTAAATCAGAAGGAATTTTTGGAATGGACTTCTTGGCGTAGAATCGCTGCGATGTTTTACTGAGCAAACAAATTATCCTAGTAAAGGGTGATCAGATTCCGTGCATTCGATACAGCAAAAATGCTCAGCACACTTGCTGTAGGATAGTGGTTGCTGAAAAGGTTATCGTCCCCCCCCCCTCAGACAGCGACTTGTTGTACCTGGGAAACAGATAGGAATCATATCTAATAAAAATGTGGGCCTCGTATCACCAGCTTCATATTTCACAGAGAAATGTGGCCTCCTTGTCGCTAAGGCACTGGTGAACCCTTCTAGTGTATATGTGCCATTAGTGAATATGAGTGACGAAGCGCGCGTCATCTACTAAAATGCAGTTGCCGGCTACTTTAGAATGCATAGAAGAGTATATGATCGAATCACCCGAGAACATTAATGCTGTTACGGCTTAGGAAGGCAGTAATTTCACGACCAGTGAAGTCCCTGAACATTTTTTTATCAGTAGCAAGAATTTAAATGGCTGGAGAAGGCTGCATTGAAGTATTTACTAATTGAATATCAAAATATATTAGAGATTGAAAAAATGGCTGAGCAAGGGATCATCGAACCTTCCTCTAGCCCCTGGTCGGCCCCATTCGTACTTGTCAAGAAAAAGAACCAGCCCCTGCATTTCTGTGTCGATTACAGAAAGCTAAATGACCTTGCAATTAAAGATTCGCACCCACTTCCCCGTATCGATGATACGTTGGATGCACTATCAGGCTCGAAGTGGTTTTCCACACTTTATCTGAAAAGCGGGTATTATATGGTTGGTACGTATGGCAAAAGAAGACCGCTCAAATACTGCATTTTCTATCCCTGGTGGAGGTTTATGGCAGTTTACTGTTATGGCCTTCGGACTGATCAACGAACCCGCGACTTTTCTTAAGTTGATGGATAAGGCCTTGTCGGGGGCTATCGTGGAAAATAATTATGCCTTGAATATATCGATGATATTAATGTCTTTTCAAAGACTTTCGATGGGCTGTTGGAAAACCTGCGTCAGATGTTTCAAATGATTTTTGAAGCAAACTTAAAACTCAGTCCTAATTAATGCAAACTTTTTGAGAAAGAAGTATCATTCGTCGGACATATAGTAAAATTAAAACGGGGTCCATAAATATCCCACAAAAATATCAGCAGTGAAAGGTTGGACCATACCCACAACTTTAAAAGATGTTAAAGCATTTTTGGGTCTATGTTCTTACTATAGGCGTTATGTTTATCTGATATTGCCCGCCCTTTGTACAAACTAACTGAGTCAGGTCAAACTTTAAATTGGTAAGAAAAGTGCCAAATTGCATTTGAGACCCTTAAGCAATGTTTGACAAGCGCTCCCATCCTCTCTTAATCTAAACAGGAAGGTCTATTTATTTAAGACACTGACGCTAGCAATGAAGGTATGGGTGCTGTTTTGTAAAAAGAACAAGATGGCTTTGAAAGCGTGATTAGTTGCTTTAGTAAAGCTTTCAGTCGAGCAGAGAGAAGGTATTGTGTAACCAGACGATAACCCCTAGCAATAGTATGTTCCGTCAAGCATTTCCATCACTACTTGAACGAACTTTTATTTCAAGGTCCGTAGTGACCATAGTGCTTTAAGATGGCGCCTCAGTTAAAAAAATCCAAAAGGCAAGTAGCCCGATGAATTGAAGTCTTATCTTCGTATGATTTTTTTGTTGAACATCGCCCAGACGTGTTCACGGTAATGCCGATTGTTTTTCTCGCAGACCGTGTTTCGAAAACGGTTGTAATTTCTGTACGAGGGCTGAAGAGAGGTATCTGGATCTGGCAGATGCCAGACCCATGAAAGCGAAAAGGATCGACCGAACTTGCGAACGAGCGTTTAAGGCGCGAAACTGATAATTCAACGGAAGAACTATACCAACGAGGCGCTGCTGGCGAGAAACAGCGCAATTCTCGAAACAGCAGCGCAGGAGTAGGCGTTGAAGGTTGCCTTGAGAAAGACACAAGTCAATCGGCTGATGGTAGATTGCATTGTACTAACTAAGCAGCAGAAATCGAACGTAATCACGGCTCGAGATCGCCTTTACTCACCGATGTTAATATCACCAATTCTGTGCAAGTTTGCACTCGGTAGGGTAAGTTATTTGGCCCGATAAATACAGAAAGTGAAAAGATAGAAGGCGAGAATGAGGGATTCGTTTAAAAGGGAAAGATGCAGGAGTTGCAGAGGCAAGACTCATTCCTTTGCCATGTTAGGGAATGGAAGTTACTGGAGGAGAAACCTTCTTGGGCACAAATTTCACAACTAGGTGTGGCGGTCAGATACTATTGGGCTCGATATGAGTCGTTGGTTTTTGCGTAATGTAATCCTTTGTCGGAAATGGAATTCAGACGCTGGAAAGCATGTAATCTGGCAAATGGTGCTGTCAAGTTCTCTGAACAATTTTGTACTTGAACAGTTGCACAATTCGATAACAGTGGGGCACTTCGGGGTTAAGAAAACCGTCTTATAAGTTTGTAATAGATACTTTTGGTATCAACTATGCAGCGATGTGGAACACTGGTGTAAAGTTTGTCACAAATGTGCTTCAAGTAAGTTTCCCCTAATTAGGTCGAGGGCACAAATGCAACAATACAATGTGGGCGCTCCTTTTGAACGACTTGCGTTAGATATACTTGAACCGTTACGGACCTCTAAGAAAGGTAACCGCTATCTCTTAGTGGTAGCGGATTACTTCACAAAGTGGACAGAAACAATCCCCATTAGAAATCGGTTGCCCGAAAGCTGATTGAGCGGGTCATATAAATCGTCAGAGTTCCGACGCAAATACACTCCGATCAAGGAGCAAATTATGAGTCTCATGTGTTTAAAGAGGTTTGTAATGTCCTTGGTCTAGAAAAAACAAGGCACATCCCGCCACGAACTCAATCTGATGGCATGGTTGAGCGTGCTAATCGAACTATTGAGAATAGTTTGTCTGCCTATGTTTCAGAACAGCAAAGAGACTGGGATGAGAATATATATCTACTTATGGTAGCTTATAGGTCAGCTGTTCATGAGAGCACCGGGGTTTCTCGCTTTGAAATGATGTTCGGACCTCAGGTGTCATTGCCTGTAGATTTAGTGTTAGTCCGTAGTCCGTATCGAAGGCCAAAACAAGAAAGCAAAACTTTCAAAGTGTTTATGCGTACAAACATAGCCAGAAAATCGATCAAATTATCGACTTCGCACGCGAACATATCAAACTTTCGAGCAATCGAATGAAAAGAAAGTATGACTTCCGAGCCAGGAAACCCAATTTTAATAAAGGTGATGCTGTACGGCTGTATAATCCTCAACAACCTAAAAGTATCTTTAATAAGTTACAGGGTGACTGGGATGGTCCATATTTAAGCACATGTAAACTGAATGATGTTCTCTACAGAGTCCAGAAAAATTGCAAAAGTAAACCGAAAGTGGTTCACTCTGACAGACTTAAGCCTTACTTCGGTCTAGATAAGCCAAACTTTTTTTTGGTCATAAATTAATATAATGATTTAATGATGATGGGGAAATGACCAGAATTTGAAGGCTGTATTATTTTTATTTTCTTTTCCACTGAAATGTTCAACGTAAATGTTATATTTTAATTATAGTGGATGTGTAGGTTAAACAAGGCTACTTACAGTTGCCTACATTGTCTGTGCAGGTGACTCTATGGCAGAGTGCACACTGCAATAGTGACTCTGAGAATCCCTGCAGGTACTGTATGGAGAGGCACATGTTAGAGAGACTTTTTGTTTCAATGCTCCACGTGTAAAAATGTCTTTCTAAGATCTTCTGCCCGCCATTCGTTCAGTAAAAGGGGAATTCAGTCAGTGATGACTGTGGTTAAAAGGACCACAATGGAGAGAGCCCCGGAAGCCGATGCCGCGTATGATGCGTACGCCCAAGAATTCAACAGCAGTGTGATTGCTGTAAAGAGAAGGCTTGCCGAGGTAGGGGGAAGCCAAGAGCATAGAATACACCGAGCTCGTATCCATCGAAACCAACCATAACAACGGGGTGACAGATCACCCTTCCCCCAAGAGATGCAAGTCATCGAACCCTTTGCCTAGACTTACAGTCTTGGAACAATCACACCAGACTTTAAAAAGAGAGCTGTTATCACCACCCAAGCAGCAGGAGGTGAAGAGGGGAGGGGTTATTCAACCTAATCCATGCAACCTGCCTCTGGGACAAACCTCTGTCAAGTTAGCCCCTCTTGAACCAGTTTGAGACGTAATGATTACTCCATTTCAAGAAGAGGATGCCATTTCCATACTTGTGGAGGTGAAAAACGGTGTGGAGGTTGAAGACGGCTAGTGTTTGTACAGGAAGTCTGTAATAACAATCTCGCCTCTACTTAAGGTCATGTTTTGTATTGAATTCGTGTATCTTAAGAGATCTCGTGCGTGAAATTTCATATGTTAAAGGATGTAGGTTGTGCATAGTTACGTTGGTGAGGGATTTGTGTAAGCAGAATATGATATACACCTTTAGGAAGGTTCATTAATCAATCTATAAGATGGGGTAAGGACACTAAAGCAGAAAATACTCAGGCAGAACAAACATTTACCAGGACTAATCAAAACGTACGGAGTTTTATTTAACAAAAATACTTTTGAGTATTAATAACTGCTCATGAGACACTACAATGTATGTAGATAAATATTGTGGATAGAAGGAAACTGTTTGTAGACTTGTTGGTAATCCCTTCAGGGATTTTGACTCGCGTATATATCCACAGGAAAATGACATCAGCACATGTTGTATTTATTTTCCAGACCTTGAGTGATATTTTTATTTTTGTCTTGAGTGGACCATATCGACAACTGATAATTGTAAAGTAAATATATATATATATATATATATATATATATATATATATATATATATATATATATATATATATATATATATATATATATATAAAAAGTTCACTCGTGGAGATCAAGATATATTACTCACTCACTCATTCATCCCTCGTCGTGCCTTAGGTGGCACATAAAGCTTCGACGAGAGAGCGCCACTGCTGACGGTCTGCAGGCCTACATGCGATCGTGTTCCATGTCAGGCCGCATTCCTTCATCTATTTCTCTATAGTCATCCTCGAAGTTTCTTTGGGCCGACCCCTCCCATCTGGCGTCCTGAGGATGGTTGTCCTGGATGGTGCATGCAGTGCCATTCGGCATACATGCCCCAGCCATCGCCATATTCTTTTCTTCACAATATGGACAAGAGATGTTGATTCTGTCCTTTGATGAAGGTCTTCATTTTTATCCTGTTTGGCCAGAAGATACCAAGAATCTTCCTCAGACACTTGTTTTGGAAGATTGCAAGATTTTGTGCTATTCTTGATATTAGTTTCCAGCATTCAGAGCCGTACAGTAGCACTCCGATGACATTGCTTCGGTAAATCCTCAGCTTGGTCTTGAGTCCGAGTTGTTTTGACTTCCATATTGGTTTAGCATATCGAAGGTTTGATTTCATTTGCTAATTTTGGTTACTGCTTCCAAGGTATGTGAATTCATCCACCTCCTCGATTGGTTCGTTATTGTTATTCATAGTGATAGGATTGTTGGTTTTATGGTTCTTCCTCATTAAATTGGCTTTCTTGCTGTTTACTTTCAGTACTATCTTTATAGCTGTCTCACTGAGTTTATCTGTTTTTTTATTGCATACCTATATGCCGACTTGACAACAGTCCAATAGCATCGGCGTAGTAGAGGTCTTCAAGGGATAGAATGATGGTCCACCTAATTCCTCTTTTGCCGTCCAGACTTGTCTCTTTCATCAGCCAGTCGATGGCGATGGTGAAGACGAAAGGTGCAAGGATGCAGCCTAGTTTCATTCCTGTTTTGATGCTGAAGCAGTCTGTGCGATGGTTGTCACAGATGACTTTACACTATAAGTCTTGGTGCAGAAGTTTGATGGTGTTGACAATCTTCAGTGGGATAACATATAACCAGAGTATTTTCCAGAGGAAGTCACGGTGAAGGCTGTCGAAATTCTTTCCAAAGTCTATGAAGTTAATGTAGACGGTACTGTGCTATTCAGTTGTCTGTTCTAGTATCTTTCGGAGTGTGAAAATCTGGTTAATACATGATTTTCCTTTCCTGAAACCAGCTTGTTCCTTTCTGACGAGGTCATCAGCTGCGATGGTGACCCTCTTGAGAATGATTCTGCTGAAGACCTCGCTGGTGAGGGATAGCAGTGTGATGCCTCTCCATTTGTTACAGTCACCAAGGTCACCCTTTTTTGGTAATTTGATGATGATTCCAGTTTTCCACTCATTGAGCATTTCTTCACTCTCCCATATATTCTGGGATATTTCTTTGAGGATCTTGAGGGTGATGTCCTCCATGATGATGTCAAAGTCTTCTTCAGCTTCTGGGATCAAGGCTGTGACAGGTGGGTCTGGTCTCTCCAGTACATTTTGAAAGTGTTCCTTCTAACATACTATTTTCTCCCCCTCATCAGAGAGGATGTCCCCAGCTGCACTCTTCAGAGGTAAGTTCTGACCTGTCCTGTAGTCTCCTTTAAGCTTCTTTGTGATCCCGAACAGAGTCTTCATGTCCTGTCTCTCAACTGCGTGTTCGGCTTCTGCAGCGAGCTGTTCAATGTAGTGCCGCTTGTTACTTCTTGCTCTGTTTTCCACTTCTCTGTCATTGAAAGAGTACTCTTGTGAAATCCTGTCTTTCAGCCTGGGTGAGTTTGCCTTTAGTAGGCGTGTCTTAATCTGTTTTCTTTCTTCAGTAGCATTCCAGGTTGACTGGGAGATCTATTTGTCTTTACATGCTTTCCTGTAGCCGAGAACCTTCTCTCCTTTTTCTCTCATGACTGTGTTGAACGAATGGATAGTCATTTCCGTCTTAGTTTACGGGTAAGCTTGGCTACCAACAGACTGTTATCGCTGCCTACATCAGCATGCCTCTTGACTTGTACATCTTGCAGGGAGTGTATCCACTTGGCGTTGATCAGCACATGGTCTATCTGGCTTTCTGTCTTGCCGTCCAGAGATTTTCATGTCATCTTGTGAATATACTTATGCTGGAAAAGAGTCTTTCCTATAACAAGATACATTAGGGTTCTTAAAAATAGGCACCGTCATTTATTGTCACGCGCTGGGTGCGTCTATTCGCAAGACACGACAATAAACGTTTTAAAATTATTTTATTGTATCTCAATTATTATTGAACATTAAAATTATTTTATTTTATATAATCAATTCTTATTGAACATTAAAATTATTTTACTGTATCGTATCAATTCTTATTGAACATTAAAATTATTTTATTGTATCTCATCAATTCTTATTGAACATGAAAATTATTTTATTGTATCTCATCGATTCTTATTGAACATTAAAATTATGTTATTGTATCTCATCAATTCTTATTGAACATTAAAATTATTTTATTGTATCTCATCAATTCTTATTGAACATTAAAATTATTTTATTGTATCTCATCAATTCTTATTGAACATTAAAATTATTTTATTGTATCTCATCAATTCTTATTGAACATTAAAATTATTTTACTGTATCTCATCAATTCTTATTGAAAATTTAAATTATTTTATTGTATCTCATCATTTCTTATTGAACATCAAAAAAATACAAAGAAAAACTCGAAAACTCTTCTTTTTTCTGGGAATTGTTAGCATTATCTACAACTGATTTATGCAGTGATACAAGAGATGTTTGTTTTGCAAACATGGGCTATCTTGTGTATTTTTCAGTTCGTCAATGTGTGCGATACAAAATGACTGGAGATACCCAGTTCACGTTGAAGGATTGCCGTAAATTTTCACACAAACATTTATCCCAATGTCTTGTTTGTGGTAAATGAAAAAGGTGCCTCTCGGACATCAGTATGTCCGCCACAGCATTCATCTTGAAACTCTTGTTATCAATACTTCTCCTGAACGGATATTCATATCTACATGGGCTTTTGAACAAAAGACTTCTTATGATGACTAGTTGGTTCTAAACTAAAATTGTGCCGATCTTACATCCGATATCGCCGCCATTGCAGCCATCTCGGCAATCTTATTATCACTACTCTTCCTGAACTAATGTTCATATCAACATGGGGTTCTGAATAAAAGACTTCTTATGAAGTCTAGTTGGACCTAAATGAAAATGGTGCAGATATAACATCTGATATGGCTACCATTGCAGCTATATCGAAAATGTTGTTATCGCTTCTTCCCTTGAACAGGAATCATATCGACAGGAGGCTTCTTATGATGTTTTTATCAACATGGGGTTCTGAAAAAAAAAAAAAAAAAAGACTTCTTGTTATGTCTAATTGATCCTAAATGAAATTGGTGTTTAAAATTTCGTTATTGCTACTACGGTGGTCATCTTGCCAGTCTTGTAATCGTTCAAGAATATCATAGATGGCTTCAGAAGTCAGCATTAAAAAGAAGAATGGGTCTCATCTTGGAGTTCTGAAAATTCTTTACAGCAGTAGACCGTCAGTCCCTTTAGGGGGCTCTAGTTTTCCTTTAAAGACTAGATTTATATATTTTGCTTTGCAGATGCTATTCAGTTTTGAATGCTGGCTGATTCGGACCATGGCTGTTTCGGACCAAATTACAGGCTGATTCGCACCATGTGAAGTATTATAAGAAAAACAATGGAACACACATACATGATTTATTTTAGTAGTTATTACTATTTTCGCAAACATAGTAAGAGAATGTAAAAGGTCGATTTTCAGCTCAGATTTAGTTCTTTCTAGCCGAAATCAGAACAAGATAGATATAAGCTATCGCATTTAGATTATTTTTGTTTACCAAAAGAGCTTTTCAATGTTTACAATAAAGAACACATAAAGTTATTCTGTGAATTAATATCTTTGAAAAACATTTTGAAACTAATCATACTCAGGTCAGTATGGCCGACTTTCAACACTGTCAAACATTGATGTATATAAATTTACCCCTGATTTTTATTGATTTCTCATGCAAATCGTGTTTTCTTCGCATTATATTTACCAAATAAATATTGTGTAAAGAGTTGTTGTTCATTTACACATTATTAAAACGTACTTTACTGTTATCGTTGAATTTTTATCTTGCGAGTAAAATCTCGAACCAGTAAACCAACTTATTTTATTTTCATTCTAACCTTTGAAAATTTTGAAAATATAATGAACGTAAATATTTAATTTAAAGGGTATATATTAAGCCCTTAAAACTTGATTTTGAATAGAGATTAACACATATATAATGTAATAACACTTCCGTGTATTCGGAGACACAGAGGCATTAACATACCAAGACCAATATATATAGACGAAAAAATGTTACTGCATGGGCTGTTTTCACGATTTTTTTTCAGTGTTAATAATTGTATTATTTTTCACCAAAAAAAATAAAAAAATAAATAAAGTGAACCATTTCAATTTTGCACAAAGGTGAATGAGCTGCTTTGAAAATTATTTCATAAATTGGCAATGCAAGATAAACAGTTTTACAGTATTTCATTTGATTTTGTAAACAGAACAGCACCATTACTTCATGCAAAATCGGGGTTTTGTATCCTTAAATGAGGTTTTGAACTGCTGAACGAACGAACCTGGGAATAATGAGAAATATTGTATTTGAAGCAATTGTAAATGTCATGTCTAAATCTAAGACGAAACTTAATAATATTTCACATCATCCGAAATAGCCCGTAATATGGTCCCCGAATCATGCTGGCTTTTGATCCGAATCAGCGTGTAATTTTGGTCCGAATAAGCCTGGTCTGAATCTGCCACGGATCGAATCAGCCTGCAACCCTCACTTTCCTGTTTTGACACTATTAGGTCTTTAGATGATTTTTAAAAATATTTTTTACTTTTCGTGTGTTTGAAAATCTTAGTGGGATTTAATGTTGTACTCTTCGTAATTTTGCTATAAGTTGTTCTCGAGACATTTGCTTTCTGACAATAGCTCATATTCGATCCAATTCGAGGCCTTCTTGGTTATTCGTGACACCATACAGCGCGGCTTAGACAGAACCTGGAAGTAGAACTTTACATGTGGACAAAATGGCTGATATTGCCGGTCTCGTTCTGCAGCATATTGACAAATTGGAGAAAGTAAACACATTACAACTTGCCAAGGCTTTGAATGAAGATCACCAGAAAGTTGTTGGTGCAGTGAAAAGTTTACAGGCCCTTGGAGATGTAAGCAGAGAATGGAAGTTCTGAAATCGATATTGAATGTTGATAATCTGTCGGTCTCGAGTAACTTTCCTAAGATTGCATCATTTCACTTATGTTTATGTTCCATACCACATTTAACTAATTTAGTATTTTTCCTTCAGTCTCAAAGCAAGGACATTATATGATACGGGAATTGGAAACTCATGGTCGTACAATGTAGGAAGTCATCCCTGATATGTATGTGCACAGGGCATACTTGCCATATTCCCAGACAGTGTTGGGGGGTTTTGAGACTGGAAAAGTGTGTTTTGAGGTCCCAAACCGACGCCATCCAAATGAGAATAAGCTATCTTTTCAAATCGGCCTATAGCAAATGACTGGAAATTCAAATCTGAATAAAAGAAAATACCATTTGTTTTCTCTGAAGCATTTAATATACTTACAAAAAAAAAAAGAAAATAGTAAGACTTAGCATTGTCAGATAACATCACCACACACATGGTCACAACCTCACAGTCAGTAAATACAAAAATACACCAAGTTGCTGTCTTTAAAGTTCATTGAACAGTGGAATGTAGTTTTAATTACATGCAGTCTTTGCTACTTTCAATAGTTCATTAGTTGGTTTGATGGTAATGCAAGTTTAATTTGTGTTCACAAATATGCCTTCACTTTTCCTTTGCGGATGTGCATCCACGTCTATGTTGACACAAGCAATGGCCAAAGTTGCTGAAAGTGATAAAACCTGTAAGATGGCAATAAATATCCATTTCACAACGGTGAATCTGGCAATGAAAACATTATAGGTTTGTGGTAATTGGCCGAGTTGCTAAAGTCTTTGTCCGCCACTATTTTAACGTATTTTCGAGGTTAAAGTCACACCTACGGCAGTGAAGATTTAATTTATTTTCAGGGTGAATTAATGAAAAAAGGTACTAATTTATGCAAATACACTATTTGTCATTTGATCAATGATTAAATACTTTTAAGTTATTAAAATACCATGGTGCAGTTCATTTCAGGTTTGCCAGGTATTCAAACATGTTAATGTTTTCAGGAGTTACTTGATCACATGATAAAACGTTTATTGCAATCCTGTAAATGTCCAAGGAAAATATGAGAAAGTTAAGGTGGCAATACTTTCGAAGCAAATAAGATTATCTCACTTTTTTAATGCTTCTAGTGCATTATGTACTACAATTTTCCTTTGCCCCTTTAAAATGTCGTTTCCCCCAAATCTTGAGGGTGAGTTACGCAGTGTCCCCTGACCTTGGGATCCTAGGACTATGTGCAACACTGCATTATAAATTGAATTGTGCTGTTGTTCAACCTACCGAAATGATCATGTTTTGAATTTTATATATTGAGTAAAAATCCGACTTCAAAGAAACGTTGCTGATGATCATAAACTTTAATAAAGATGGCTTAAACATTCTCATTCAATGCAGTGAGTGATGTGTGATAACATTTGTTCTTCAACACGTATCTCATTGATGTACTTAACTTCAGACAAATTGGGTTGTTCCATTTATTGTACTTTACCTATGCAAATTAGCTTAATGGGCTGTCCCTCAGCAGTGCTCAAAGGATTTGACATGACACATCACTCTAGCTATTGTGGGCCAATCAGTAAATCTTTGAAAGGTGTCTGTTTATCTCTGACCTCCTTATCTTTTAATTGCCTGTAAAACAGCTGTGTTAACTGCCCAGAGAATAATTTTACATGAGCTCTGAGCAAGATTGTTTACTGTTTATACATACCACAGATATGGGCATATATCATGGTGTTAAGAAGTTTTTTTTTCTTCTGTTTTTTTGGTTTTTGGTGCAAAATTTTTTTTATTTCTTCGCTAAGATTGCTGAAAATGGTGTTTTTCGAAACACAACCATGTCAGGGGTTTGGGAGTCCAAAATCATATTTTTCGCGTGACACATCATGTTATGGCATGTATGACAGGGGCTCATATTGTTGCTTCCAATTTACCTATGAGTCATACATGTACTATATAAAACTACAAGGGAGGACACTTCTCTCCTTTCTCACACGACCTATTTAAGAATCAACACTGATATATTTCAAGCTACACTTCGCATAGCATAATAAATTTGGTACCGATGTTTAGCTCAGGCATTTGACTTTTGATGCTTACACAAAGTTTGACTTACTACCACACCTTTAAGGAATGCCAAACCATTTTTCCATGCTACCGGTCGACATGGCCATGATCGCACCCGCTTAATATGTAGTTACAACACACTGAATGAAATTCTGCCCCCTTATTGGTTGACTGAAAATCAGATTATCAATAGGCGTAGTACGTCATTTTTGGTCGACCAATGGGAGAGCCTTATTCCATTCAGTTCATTGCACTTGCATATTAAGCGGGTACATCGGTACCAAATTTATTATGCTACGCAATGTGTAGCTTGAAATATCAGCATCAATTCTTAAATAGGTTGCGTGAGAAAGGAAATAAGTGTCCTCTCTTGTAGTTTTAGATAGTACATTGTATGACTGATAGATAAATTGTAAGCAACAATACGAGCCCCTGTGTGTATGTGAAGGGATGGGGCACCCACTTCTTAGCAGCCCTAATTCTCAATGCCTTGTAGTCCTGCAGTGTAAGACATCAACCTTGATATGCATGGTGGGGTGTCGACGTTTTACTATTTGAACAATAGGTGCTGCATAGCATGTTCCGAGGTCAGTTGACCTCAGAACTAGAGGCCACATTTTCAAGAATATCTCACGAACTGTGCAAACATATTGACGCTTTTGCTCAGATTAGAGTCTAATTGCTTTAGTTGTTCTGTACTTCATCTGGTGCCTTTTTCCTTACTGAAGCATATCCAGGCACAATTAAGTTGTTGGGTTTTTTAAAATATGTTGACCACTATTTCATTTGGTTGAAGAAAGGACTTGTTTTCTTTAATGAACCAAATATGGCAAATCACATCATGCCTGATGTGATCAGACATATTTGTTTTGTTACAGAAAATGTACCACAAGTTAATAGAGTTTGATATTCATCTACTACCATCATGGTAAGACGTTGATCTCCACATCCCCATCATGCATATCAGGGTCAACATTGGTAGGTCTGATGCCTTGTAACTGTTCTGACCATGTTACCAGGGGAACTGAAGACAAATTTTCAAGAATGTCTCATATAGTTGGCAAACCATATTAATACTGTGCACAGCTTATAGTCCAATTGCTTTAGTCGTACTATACTTACTTTGATGCATTTTGTCCATTCTGAAGCAAACCCAGGCAGGGCTGAGCAAATTGTTTTTCAGAAAATTCACCTGTCCCACCTACCTTTTCACTTGTCCCAAAATTTAAATCACTTTTCAAGATTTGATTAGATGTATGTACTTTAATCCTAGAAAGAAGAAACAAAATAAAGACAAGGTCGGCCAGTCACCATCTTTGCTTCCCTTTGGTTGAGTCACATCAGCAAATAATTCTCCCGTACAGAGTGTTACTTTCATATTTTTCTGGGATAAATCCAACGAGTATACAATGTGTTACAAATCCACTTGCCTGATGCCCAGGACAAGCTCATTAGAACGACATGGAGAAAGAAAACACACTTTTAAAACTTGTTTACATTTATTGTCAAACACAGAAAGCATCAAAGAGTCCTGTTGAATACGCAAACAACACAATTATAGGCCATTCTTTGCAATGAAGTATACAGTCCAAAAATGCAATTCTTTGGATTTGCCAGATGTACTAGTTGCTTTCTCTGTTGATGTTTCTATAACTTGTTTCACCGTCAGACCCTTCTCTTTCATTGTTCTGCATTGCACAATGCGCAAATGTTCTGAGTTTCAATTTGAATGTCTATCAAATAAAATTTTGTGTAGATTTGTACTATCCACAGTGGCAAATGGATTTTTCATTTGTGCATCTTTGTACCATGTGCAAAACATAATTGTCAGTGCACATTATTCACTGATGTTTGAGTCCAAGTAAGGTCTTTTTCCACACATCCCAGAATTTCCTTGTGCATTTTGATGGGGTGTCTTGTTTCTGCTTTTTACTGCCATGTTAATTTTCACAGTCTGGGTCAGTCTCACACTGTCATTTCCCTGGAAAAAAAGTAAAAATATTCCTCTGAGCCATTGTATTTATATGTAATTCATTAATTTGAAAATCAAATTTGATAAAAAATGATGTAATGTAATCAATATTAGAACAATGTACACTGTGTAACAGTAATGTTAGAAATGATCAAATATGAAATAATTCACTTAAATACCAGAACAGTGACAAATTATACAGTGAATCAATTGAAATCAATAATTACAAGAAGTTTTTCATGGCTATTATAGCATTGTCAATCAATTCTCTTTGAATTCCATCCTCCATTTTTAATTTCTAGTCAAAACAGCTGATTCACGGTCTTTATAAAGAGGTGTTAAATACCAATTATCTCGATCAGTGTTACTCAAACAATCCATTTATCTTCTTGAAAAAATAGAGCAAAGTTGACATCTATGTCAATTATCGGATAATCCAATGCATCACTTACAACTTCTCATGAGAACAGTGCTAACTGATTAGTGGGACAGGCAGGTGCTTAGGCTTTGTTGTTCAAACAGCAAAAAGGTCAGAGGTTATTATACAGTACTGGTATAGTGTTGGACGCTTAAGGCAAAATTTCTGAGAGTCAAACTGATGCATATGGTAGAATTCTCACTTGTCAGTTTCTGGTGAAATATGAAATCCATGTGTCAAACCCTAGGAGTATGGGTGAAAGGGAAACTTTTTTGAGAGCCAGATCCACCACAGACGATTCCAAAGTGCAGCTCTTTTAAAGTAAACAAGATGTATGAATATGTCAGTGCTTTTTAAAGTAAACAAGATGTATGAATATGTCAGTGCTTTTTAAAGTAAACAAGATGTATGAATATGTCAGTGCTTTTTAAAGTAAACAAGATGTATGAATATGTCAGTGCTTTTAAAGTAAACAAGATGTATGAATATGTCAGTGCTTTTAAAGTAAACAAGATGTATGAATATGTCAGTGCTTTTATGGGTTTGCTCAAACTTTTATTAAAATAATATAAGTATCCATTGGAAAAGATGGTGGTGCAGTGCATGTAAAAACCACCCAATGAAATGAGATCAGTTTTTAATTCCCCTCTGCCCCATATGTAGATCAAGAGGATATACCTTTTGCTACACTGTACCATATTTACCGTATATCTTGGGACACCGTATATCTTGGGACACCATAAATTTATTTTTAAAGTAATTTTTTTGTGCACTGTATGTTCTGGGACAGATCGTTTTTTTCGAGTCGTAAGTTGTGGGACACCTTTTGAATCATAATATCGATAGCTTAGCTGGTAAAAAAATGCACTCAAACTTATATTTTATTACATAAATAAAATAAAAACCGCTGTCAGTGTTGTTTGTTTACACTTTTCTTCTTAACTGCAAACTTTTGAAGAACAAATTTTGATAAATATATGGGCAATATAGGAGACTAGATGTTTGCACTACGTACAAAATACGTGCAAGTCGGAGCAACCTGTACTTGTATTATAATTTGTTTTACTGTATAAACACTGTTTGATGCAGTAAAAGTTTTGAGTTGATTTATATTTGCCTTTTTCATAAGCCAGATCTAATTCCCAAGTAATATTTCCTCAGTTATCTGCCAGTGCAAACCCTTTAGCTTGTAAAGGCAGCCTCACTTTGTTTTCCCAACCCTTTGATCGAGCTCACTTTGTTTTCGTAACCCTTTGATCGAGCCGCAAAGTTGATACTTGTTCATTGTTCAGTGCCAAGTAGAGTCCTATATTAAGCTGACAGAATTTATTTGAACTTCCTGTGATCATGCCGCACAATTGACGCCGGTTCAGTGAATACTGCTAAAAAGAAATCAAAGCCGGCTTCCCTTGCTCGACCGACTTTGTATATAAAAAATCTGCACACTTAAAAGAATCCAAAGTCGGCTTCCAGGGTCTGCTTGCTTACTACAAACTTATCCATCACGGCTGAGATGTATAATGTGGTTTATTTTGTTTTATTTGTATTCCCCTTTATATATGCTAAAATAGTACGGTAACAATGAATGTGAGGAGTCACTTTTATTGTAACAATGTGTGATAAGTTTTCCATTCAAACTGTTCCATTGTTTCAATTTATTTTCGAAATTGCTGTGAATACCGGTAAAAAGAAACCAGAGTCGGCTTCCCTAGGTCGGCCTACTCTGTATATAAAAAATCTGCATACTTGAAAGAATCCAAAGTCGGCTTCCGGGGTCGGCTTGCTTTGTAATAAAATAATCTTTGTATTTGATAGCCGAAGTCTCTACCAGGTGTGTTTATTCACCACCCAAGCATCTATTGTTTGCCACCTGTCATTATAATTGATGTTTGCAGGGTAAATACATGGGTGCAACATCATACACAGCATTAATTGTCTTTAAGAATATTTTTTTTGTACAAGGGTAACCCATGCTAGCAAAAATGTTGTCATTTTCACTCACAGTCAATGTATTTACTAATAATGATTTTTATTTGCGAAATATTATTACATTGTTAACCTGGATATAATACACTCTTGGTTATTTTGCACCATACACCGGATCATGCGTGAATTGCTGATGCCTTCAAGCAATCGGTTATTTCTCGGTCTCTCTCTCTTTCTATTGTTTGTGATTTTGCTGGATCCAATTTTCAGTTTGATAATATACCGGTATTCAAACTTCTTAGGACAGCCAAACATGATTTGTTTATCTATATCCACGTCAATAAAATAATGTGTCAATGTTGTTACCGGACATAATCTATACACACGACCGGTACTCTACATTACCAGACCATGTCGTGTTAGTGGATAAGTTAGTGATAGTGGATACGTTTGTGTCTTTTATACATAAATTGCTTATGAAGAACAAAAAAGAGGAATAAAAAAGAACAGTACAAGGTTAGTTTCTTTCAGTTTATTATCAAATAAACGTTAAATTTACCTACCTTATTGTAACATGAAGTGCTGGGGGGGGGGCAGCAAATTAAACACAATTTGTTTCGGTTCTTAAGTTCTGGGACATATGATCTAGTTGGAAAAAAGTTTAACCATAAGTTATGGGACAGGAAAAAAATCATTTATTTTATCTTGTCCCAAGATATGCGGTAAATACGGTATGTGCATTGGTCATTCTGTCTATCAATCTGTTAGTAAACATTGGTCATTCTGTCTATCAATCTGTTAGTAAACATTGGTCATTCTGTCTATCAGTCTGTTAGTAAACATTGGTCATTCTGTCTATCAGTCTGTTAGTAAACGTATATGTTTCCAAAGCATAACTTTCAAACTGTTAAAGCTATCTCAATGAAACTTGATATACATATTATACTTGTGGTCTAGATTTTTTTTTTGTTGCTTTTCACAATTCTTCAGGTTTAATAAATTTAGTGTTTTTTGTCTGTTTGTTCATCCCTCCTTTTATCCATCACTTTTAATTTCCAGAGCAGGCCTCCAAAACCACTCAAGATATCTCTACAAAACTTGGTACACATATTAGACTTATGGTCTAGATTTATTGCTATTTACAATTCTTCAGTTGAATAGTTTTAATGTTTGTGTTAGTTTGTGTGTCCATCTATCCGTCCATTATCCACACTTTCATTTCCATGGCATAACTCCAGAACCATTTCAGCTATCTTACTCAAATTTGGTAGATATATTAAAGTATTGGTGTAGATGTGCCTTTTCTATTCTTTTGTCTTCAGTTTCAATATTTTTAATGTTTTTGTTCATCCATCCATCCATCCATCACATTTTCATTTCCAGAGCAAATCTCCAAAACCAATAAAGATATCTCATCGAACTAGGTATACATATTAAACTAGTGGTCTATGTGCCATTTGCTATAAAAATTCTTCAGTTTGAGTATATTTATTGTTTTTGTCCATTCATCCATCCATCCATAAGTTATCCACACTTTCATTTCTGTGGCAAAACTTCAAAACCGTTTCTAATATCTCTGTGAAATTCAGCATATTTATTAGATTAATAACTTGGATGTGCCTTTTGACTTGCTATTTACAATTCTTCACTTTCAATATTTGTAACATTTCCATCCATATGCCCATCCATCATTCACTCTTTCGTTTTCAGAGCAAACTCCAAAATCATTCAAGATATCAAAATGAAGCTTTATACTCATATTAGACTATTGGCTTAGATGCGCCTTTTGCTATTAGGAATTCTTCAATTACAATATATTTTATGTTTTTGTATATTAGTATATCCATCCTTTCACACCTCTGTTTCTAGAGCAAAACTCCAAAACTATTCATATATATCCCTATGACACTTGGAATATATATGTCACACTAGTAATCTAGATGTATCCCTATGATGACACTTGGAACATGTATCTCACACTAGTGATCTAGGTACATCCCTATGACACTTGTTACAATTATCGCACACTAGGGTCCCTGGGTGGTTGAGTGGTCTAGATGTATCCCTATGACACTTGTTTACATGTATCTCACACTAGTGATCTAGATATATCCCTATGACACTTGTTACAATTATGTTACACTAGGGGCCCTGGGTGGTTGAGTGGTCTAAGGCACTTGCCATTACAGATCACTGACATCTCACCTCTGTCGCTGTGGGTTTGAGTCTCGGCTTGGCCAACGTGGGAATGTGAGAAATCTTTCCTGTAGCTTCCTTTGGGATGGTTGTTGTTCCCAGGGTCTTCCCATGTTCTTCCTCCACCAAACATACTGGCCACCATATATAGCCTATCATGTACTGAAAAATGGTGTTCAACTCACAAAAACCAATTTGAAC
The DNA here is from genome assembly GCA_029931535.1 of Margaritifera margaritifera. NCBI lineage: Eukaryota > Metazoa > Mollusca > Bivalvia > Unionida > Margaritiferidae > Margaritifera > Margaritifera margaritifera. The sequence continues at coordinate 1,282,020 of JAQPZY010001265.1, read as the reverse complement.
CTATCTCACACTAGTAATCTAGATATATTCCTATGATGCTTGTTACATGTATCTCACACTAGTAATCTAGATGTTTCCCTATGACACTTTATACATATATCTTATATTAGCATTCTTGATGTATCTCTATGACACTTGGAGCATGTATCTCACATTAGTGATCTTGATGTATCCCTATGACACTTATTACATATATCTCACACTAGTAATCTAGATGTATCCCTATGAAACTTGGTAGATATATCTCACACTAACAATCTAGATATATCCATATTACACTTGCTATATATATCTCAAACTAGTAATCTAGATGTTACCTGCGTTTTGTTATTGAGAAATCATTGGTAGGATGTGATATGTTGATGACTGTGTCTTCTTGTTTTACTTACAAGTATATGATAATGAAAAGGACAACATCTTGATGATCATGATTGTTAACACTCTGGAGCCCATATTTCAAATCTGATTTTGCTCAGACTTTGAGTGTATGCTTATATCAAGATCTTGTACAAGTTTGGTACTGAGCAGGATGCACACATATTTATGAGTTCATCTTGCATCTGAATGGCTGAGCTTGTTACCACTTTGGAGGCCATATTGTGATCCAGTTTTGATCAAACTTGGAATATATGCTTCTGTTATCAAGATCTTTCCAGTAATGAGCAAGATTTGTGTATATTTATGAGGTGATCATGCATGTGATTGGCTGAGCTTATTACAACTCAGGAAACTATAATTCAGATCCTGTTTTGATCAAAATTGGAATATGGACTTGTATCATCAAGATCATGGGCGGTTTCAAAAGAATGTGGGATCAGTGCATATTAATGAGGGGATCTTGCATTTGATTGGCTGAGCTTGTTAACACTCTTGAAGCTACATTTTTGACCTGTTGGTTTTATTATCATCAAGATTGTGGATGACTTCGATTATGAGCAAGAGACATTGCATACTAATTGTGCCTTCACCTTTAGAAATATTTTTTTAAATCAAGATATAGCAAAATATATAAAGTTAACATGATACAGTATAAAGTTTTGGAGTTTACATAGGATGTGTTCTTACAATACTACATAAGCCTGCTTAGTGATAAGGCCAACTGTTAGGTTATGTAAGTCTTGTGCCTACTGGGCCTCTGGTTAATTCATCTGGCTCAAGGCCAAGTGAGCTTATGGTATGATCCTGCATCATGGTGGATTGTCGGTCATCCACGTGTCTGGAAACAATTGTTTGTGAACACTCTTGGGGCTTCATTTCTGACTTGACTTCGATCAGATTTGGTAAGTGAGTTAATATCATCAAGATCTCAGAGAATGACATCCATGCATATTACTGAGATGATCTTGCATCTGATTATCTGAGCTTGTAAACATTCTTGAGGTCATATTTCTGATCAGATTTTGATTAGAGTTGCTATGTAAGCTTGTATCATCAAGATCTCTGATGAGTTCAGTTGTGAGTAACATCCATGCATATTAATGAAGTGATCTTACATCTGGTTGGTTGAACATGTTATCACTCTTAAGCTTTTTTTCTGTTCAGATTTGGTATGTTAGCTTATATCATCAAAATCTCAGATGAGTTAGATTATTGTTAATAGCACTTGTGGAATGTCAAGAGATTCAATTCTAGTAATTTCATATTGAAAGTGTATATACACATGGTACAGTGCATACACTTATTTGCCAGTTTTATAAGAGAAAAAGCAAGGGAAGTAACCTATGATAAGGATTATTTAAAATTAAAGGTTCAGAGTTATGCAGAGTTCTTCTAATTGCAGAAAAAATTATTTGAGTATAAAAATTGAGTGTAGAATGTCAGATAGATAAAGTTATAAAAAGTAAAAAAAATAATACACATTGGGATTATAATAAATGTTTTGTAATTGAAACCAAAGATAAATATAAAATAGCAATACAACAAGTAATACTCTAGGTTGATAGTAATTTGATAATAAAATTATATTTATAAGACTAGTTTGTAAAACACAAGTGAATTGTTACAAACTTGTGGATGAAGAAGTTTTACAAAGGAAAAGAGTTGTGTGGAAATTTACTAATTATGCATTGTAGCCTCTAGGTTGAAGAACTAATAGTGTCTCTGATGCGCACTAATAAAGTATCAAAGTATAGATTATGTGCAAGAAGATTTTACTATAAGAATAACATATTTTTAAAACCCATGCCAAAGTTTTTAAAGTTTTTTACAGAGAATTATTGCTAAACACTTAACCACATTTGAAATTCAGGAATATTTTGAAGCAAATTTGCTGTGTTTGGTTAAATAAAGTTCGACAGTTGCTAGTATTGCCTTATTAAAGTGATTGAAACATTTGTTGTGTATATCAGATTTCTTGAATATTTCTTTAAGACATTTCATATATATACCATTATTCACAAATTATTTTAATATATATTAATATTGTTACCTTTTAATTAAAAAAAAAAAAAAAAAAACCCACCATGACCTTTCTGCCTGAAACACTTCCAGATTTTATTGCTAAGAGTAAAGGACCCATGACCTAAAGAAATATTCTGAGAAATTCAGTTATCAATCCAAGGCTGGTCAGATTGTGGGAATCAAACCTGCAATCTACTGATCACAATTTGTATTAGAGTTATTGCCCTTTTTGTCTTGTAGCCTAATGCAGTGACACAATCTAATTAGTGCACGCAGTCCTGCAGTTTCTGATGGATTGCTATGAAACTATGGTCATCACCAAAAGATGCATATCTTGACAAATCATAATGCAACTCAATTTGTATGGCAGAATCTTGTGAAAGCAACTAGTCATAAATTTTATGATCACCATCTGAAGATGCACTTATTGAAAAATCACTTTGTGCCTGTGATTTTTAGCTCAGCTCTATGAAGTATAGGTAAGCTATTGTACTGCCATCAGCGTTTGCACAGATAAAATCATGTACATGTGTACAGCCTCACTGAATTTCAACCATTCTTTAATCTTAGATCCTTCTTAATAGTTTGGTGCATGTTTCATATCACCTACCCTAGGGGAGGAGGATAACTTTATACATACATGTACATTAGTTGTGCATTCTTGGTTAAGTTTGTGTATTTAGCTCAGGTTTTTATCACACTTTGTAAATACTTTTACACCTGGAATCATGAAACATTGTGAGGGGATGCATCTTGAGTCCTATATTATCATCACAAAACTTTGGCACTGTGACCCATATATCATGCTTCATTGACTTTGGTTGTTTATTTCTCAACCTCTCTTCATGCTATAACCATCAAACTAGATTGTATGCATCTGTTATTACCACACCCTTGCAACAAAAGAAGGTCACTGTGACCTACACTTCACATTTTATTGGCTTGGGGTAAGCTTTTACATTTAGCTCATAACCACATGAATTTTTGCATGCTATGCACATATGGTCCTATCTAGGATAATGAAACTTGTGTGTATCTTCATGAGCACTACCATCATTTAAGTAAGTTGTTATTGTGGCCCATATTTTATGCTTCACTGACTCCGGTTACATTTTGTGTTTGATGTTAATTTCTAAGGCACTGTTCATGCTAGAATTGTGATATTCATGGTGATATGCATCTCTGTTACTACCTAAACCTTACAACGAAAGAAGCTCATCATAACCTATTTCACTGGCTTTGGTAAAGTTTTGCATTTAGCTTATGACCTTGGGAGTGTTTGACATGCCATACACACACTGTCCTACCTAGGATCATGCAATTTGGTGAGTGGATGCATCTTGACAAGTTCTATTTCCTTATTGCAAAAAGAGGTCTTAGTGACCTGTATTTCATGCTTCAGTGACTTTATTGAAATTTTGTGCTTTAATGGTTCATGTATGTTTATGTTCCAATCAAACTTGATAATTGGATGCATCTCTTACAACCAAAGAAAGTCACTGTGACCTACATTTTATGCTTTACTAAAATGAGTGAAGTATTTGTAATTATGACCACATAGATTCTTCCATGCTATATCCATCATAGCCATCATGGAGGACCCTTTCTGACCAGTGCATTTTAAGTTGGAATAAATATGTTTATTCAGTGGTAACCATGGGTTCAAGTCTCGGTTCAGCCAACATGGGTATGTGAGAAAGCTTGCCCGTAGCTTCGTGTGGGTTGGTGGTACTTCCCGGGTTCTTCCTCCACCAAATATATTTTGGCCACCATGTATGTGCTGAAAAATGGTGTTAAACCCACAAAACAAAAAATAAACTTATTCATTGGTAAACATGCCATATTACTGACTATACATTGTATATTGTGCTAGGTTACCCTCAACAGGTTAACTCTGTATTGTACATGTGAATGAGTATACGAATTAGATGAGTTGAATTGTTATGTAATATGTTTACATACTTAACTTTTGTTTATGGTTGTAAATTGTATGATTATTTGAAAATACATACTTAACTTTTGTCCATGCTTGTAAGTTGTAACATGTGTCAGGTATGTCAGTATTTTCATAGGCATTCCACAATTAGACTTTTGTGACATATGTCAGGTAGGCCAGTATTTTTCCATTAGAATTACTCGTATTGTGTTGTGACATGGGTCAGGTAGGCATGTGTATATATTTATACAGATTTTGGTAAACAATTTCATTCCTGTTCTAGAATTCTGGTTCTAAAGATCAGTCTGTAAGGAATCTACTTTAGTAATTACAGTTGTGTTGCCGAAATCAGATATAATTTGAAATGAATTATTTATTTAAAATATTCATTGGAATTACTAAAGTGCATCTATGACTTTTTGATTAATACATGATTTTGGGATTTTTGTGAACTCATTCAAATACATTCTGGATTAAATTGTTGTGGTACATCAGGACTTTCAAGGCTACTGGAATTCATTTGGAACATTCTGTTATTTTTGACTTGTGATTAGGACATTTAAGATTATTTGGAATTGACCTCACAAATTGTAAGTGTCTTTTTAATGTTCACTTTATTTGTCTGGAAATAAATTGCTTGTTGATTTTACTTGATTTTTTTTGGCTTCACTTTATTTCTGTCATATATTTTAAAACCATGAGTTATAACAGAATGCTTTTCATGTGAGGCTTCAGCTGTAGTGGCTAATGAAGGTAATGATTGATGCATAAACTATGTTTTAATGTCAGTAATAACTTACCTGTCACTATTATTAGGCTTTCTCCTTTCCACATGGAAAGACCTTGTCCATGCTAGATGTACCAACTCCCTGTTCTAGAAGTTTATTAGAACATGTGCATTGACCCAGTCTGATCTACATCATCAGGTCATGCTCCACAGAGCGTCCTCGTTCTTTTCTGGACGATAGTTGAGTCAACACGTGGATAAACTTTATGAAGAAGCAAATATCTACAAGTGCAATGGTTTAAATGCTAATAACCAGGACTTGTCATGAATATTCTTTATAATGAACGTTAACCTCTGTCCGTATTTATCAAATTTGTAGTTGATAACTTTAACATTGATATTCGCCATTCGTACATTGTTAACGCACTACCAGCCACCTACCCTTCCCCCTCCTACGAAAAGGGCTTGGGACATAGTGGTAGCAATAAGTATTCAGAATATTCTTTTTTAAAACAGTGTTGCAACACTGGGGTCCATCTTTACCGTGATTAATATTTATTAACGTCATAATTTGGTCACGAGACGGAATCTCATAACTGTTCACTATTAGTAGATTCTAGGGTTCCTAAATGTTTTCAATAATGTTTTCTATAATGTTACCTTAACATACAATTATGCTCTGGTGTTTTTATCCATCACAAAGTACTGAATAAACTCACACATTCTTGTTTACAAAAAATTCAGTAGTAAGGAGATACAACATGCTAATGCAACCCTTATTATTATTGTCATTGCTCTATTATTTTGTTAAACTAAGTTTCTTTTTTCAGAACGTAATTTTTCAGATGTCTCAATCAGTTGGTAAGTGTGGGCATATTAAAGGCCCATGGGACACTCACTAAACTTGTTTGTCGTGTACAAAATGTACATGTTTGGACAGATGCCCCATGTGTTGTCTATGGTCAGACGACACTTGGGATCTGGCCGAAAGCCAGCACACTTATCTGAAGAGGAAAGAAGCATGTCTTTCCCCTTCTAAATCTCACTTTGAAAGAAATACTGGTGCTACCTGTGAGGTAGAAATAGATATTTCTAAAGGGTTCGAGTGCGATCCCCCAAATAAAAGAGGGAGGAGCAGCACCTTCCCTAGACAAGAGAGAGATAAGGTTACTGCTGGTGAGATGGTAACAGATATCTCTCAAGGGTTCGAGTGCAATCCCCCGAATATAAGAGGGAGGAGTGACACCTTCCCAAGTCATGATAGAGTGTCTTCTAAGAAGGCAGCTTCTATCATTAAGGGCTATCAAATTGCTACTACGGGAGGGAGGGGTAGCACCAACCCACAAGCGGACACAGTTCTACCCCTGGAATGGGTTACACTGAGCCCAAATATGGAGAATCCTTGCATCTTCCCTTCGGGGGCAATAACAAGACCTCCATAGTATCTGAAGTCAGGCAAAAAATACATCAATCAAACCCAAGGGGTTTAACCGTTGTTCAGATTTTTCTAGTTCTGAGAGAAGTTCTCTCAGATCTAGATCGCCCTTGACTATAAGTGACAGGTCATGGACCGGCCACTTATCACCAGATACAGACAGACCATATACTGGGTATAGGTCTGCGAGACATGCCGAATCTAGGTCTACCACTAGGGATAGGTTCAAATACCCCCCTTTCGGTACATTACCTAGTTGTTACACCACAGGGACAGAACGTGGAAATAGATAGAATAGGAAATTGGACCAATGTCCCTTCCTTTCCCATGTTCCCTTTCAATACATTTGGTATGTGGAACTTTGCCCGGCAAGGGAGAGAACTACCTCTACCATGGATGTCGTCCATGTGGCCTCCTGCATGTATGAGAGATGAGATCCGATGACCATCACAAGTTCTGCAGAATAAGTCATCAAGGGAAAGGAAGATTAATTCCCCTCCCACTAAGAGACGAAAGAGAGGCGAGAAGAGTTCTTGCTCTCCATACATAACACCCATTGAGGACAATTCTGTTGCTCCCCATGCTGAGCCACAGAATAGATATGTCCCTACTTCCCTGCAGTCCCCACCGAGGGATCGTTCGGGATACATTTCTCCTGCTTCACACCGAGCTTTGGAACAGGAAGATGATGCCTTGTTGATCTTAGTAGATTCGCAAGAATTTCCTGAAACTCCAGAGGATAGGGTATAGCCTACCTTTTAAAGTGCTCCGAACCCCTCACCACCATCGTCTCATGTGGTCGAGGAAGGGGAGACTTTGTCATTCGACATGGCTGTAAACGAAGTATACTGCCTTCTTCATCCTGACATGTGCCCAAAACCAAATTGTCCAAGTGACACTAAGATTCTCTCTTGTTTAGAGAAACTGTCAGGAGCAATGCCCAGACCGGACTTACTGCTACTTCCGCACTCCCCGATGGTTAGCGAAGTTGCGAAACGGCTGAGCAAAGGTCAAGGAGCAGTGCAACAGATTAAAGATGGTCTGTCCCCTCTGCTACACTGCGGCTCTTAATTTCAGCCTCAAGCTATAAGGTCCATTCACCTGCCTGGCTGTTTAACCCTCCCCCACTTGGACACCGAAGCTTCACAAGTAGGCATTTCAGCGGGTTCTTTTGCTCACCTATCGGTTAAATCCTTGGAGGCATTAGAATCAAAGGCCAGATCAATAGTGACTATAGCTTCACATGCTGACCTGTTTTCAGCAGCTTCCTTCAGTTTACTGAAGGAGGAATCATTATCAACCATTGCCTTGCAACGACTGTCTGTACACCGACGCGTCAGATTCAGGTTGGGGGGCTCATTTAGAGCCAGAAGGAGTGCTTCTCCATGGCCAGTGGTCACACAAAGACAGTTTTCTCCACATGAACAATCTAGAAATGAAAGGCTGCCTAGAACACGTCAAAGGGCATTGCATCATGGTCTACTCAGACAACACATCAGTGGTTGCATACCTCAGACGACAAGGAGGCACTCATGCTCCTTCACTCTGCGTGGAAGTCTGGAACCTTCTATGTTGGGCACAGTGAGAAGGGATTACACTCCGAGTTCGCCACATTCCAGGAAAGAAAAACATTCTGGCAGACAGTCTGTCCAGAACAGGCAAGGTAGTCCTAACAGAATGGTATCTTCATCAAGCGGTTGCAGAGTCTCTCTTTAATCTATGGGAGAGACCTCTAGTGGACTTGTTTGTGATAAAACTCAACAACAAGCTCCCATTTTATGTCTCCCCAGTCCCAGATCAGGCAGCCTGGGCAGTCGACGCCTTCAGCCTGAACTGGGATTGACTGTCAGTTTACGCATTCCCACCCTTCTGGTTGATTCCACAAGTTTTACAGAAGATCAGTATGTCCACCGCACGGATAATCATGATTGCACCTATTTGGCCTCAAAGCTCGTGGTTCAACGACTTACTCGACCTGTTGATCGACAAACCAAGAGTATTACCTCCATGGAAAAAATCTTCTCTCACAACACAGAGGCACTCTAGTTCACACCAATCCCCAGATCCTCCACCTTCACACTTGGCTTATCTCAAGCGATCGATCCGCCAGGCAAAGTTTTCGAGCAAAGTTGCCGACTACATTGTACAAGCCTGGCGATGCTCTACATCCAAGGTCTACAATGCAAAGTGTAAAATCTTCTGGGATTGGTGTGTTAGGAAACGCATTAATCCTCGCTGACCCTCTATCGCTGCAGTAGCAGATTTTTCTTCTCTTCCTTTTCGAGGAGAGATCTTGTTCAGCCTCCACAATAAAAGGATATAGGGCTGCTCTTTCAAACACGCTTAAATTCTCTAAAGGTCAATCCATTGGTTCAGATCCTCACTTGTCGGATCTTATAAAGTATTTTGAGCTTCAGAGACCAGTGTCTCACTCTTTGACACCAAAATGGAACCTTTCATGTGTTTTGTGGGCACTGACAAAAACGTCTTATGAACCTTTGAGTGAAGCCTCTTTTGAAAATATCACATTTAAAACTGTATTTCTTCTGGCTGTTGCGTCAGCCCGGAGAAGAAGTGAGCTACATGCTTTATCAATTGAAGAGGGATGTTTACGCTTCAGTGGAAATTGAGTCCGTTTCCCTATTGTGTCAGCCTGGTTTTCTTGCCAAAAACCAGCTATCATCAGTATTCCCATCCCTGATTGAAATCCCCAGTCTTATTTGTATCTGTGCTGGGGATGATAGTGATAGACTTCTTTGCCCAGTTAGGGCATTTAGATTCTATTTAGCAACTGCTAAAGGGAGAAGGAAGGGTAGGAAAAGGCTTTTTCCCCCTTTAAGGGGTTCAACTGATATTTCAGCATCCACTATCTCTCGATGGATTTCGCTCACCATCAAGAGAGCTTATGCATTTCTCAAGGAAAGAGACCTATCGTTCATGAAGATTAAAGCCCATAAAGTCAGGGCTATTGCTACTTCCTTGGCATATTTCAACCATTCATCTTTAGATGATATTATGAAGGCTGCGTTTTGGCACTCACACACAAACTTCTGGTCTTTTTACCTTCGGTCATTAGCAAACCAAAGCCAAGGTATCTTCTCTCTGGGTCCGATCGTCGCAGCACAATCGATGACCCAAACAACTGCCACTTAAAACTGCAGTTGACTGCTTGGACTGGAAGGTGAGTAATGTTCTTCCACATTTCTACTCTTCTCAAAGTCCATCAGCCACCATCCTTGCTGACAAATTCAGCTTAATAATAGTGACAGGTAAGTTATTGCTGACATTAAAATGAAGTTTTTTGGGGGAGTAAAACTAATTTTAATTATGTAATACTTACCTGTCACTACTGGATCACCTCCTCCCACCCTGCACTGATGTCCTTCATTAGTCTTACGTCCTGAAAAGAATGAGGACGCTCTGTGGAGCACGAGCTGATGATGTAGATCAGACTGGGTCGATGCACATGTTCTAATAAACTTCTAGAACAGGGAGTTGGTGCATCTAGCACGGATGAGGTCTTTCCATGCGGAAAGGAGAAAGCTTAATAATAGTGACAGGTAAGTATTACATAATTAAAATTAGTTTTACTCCCCCCAAAAACTACATTTTTGGTCTATATTCGGTTGGTTACTCAGAGTCTGATTTTCAGCCAGTAATAACTGGTTTCTAGTGGTGGACATTGATAATAACTTCTTAAGCAGATTTTAAAAACAATGATGAAAAATAATAATAATACAAAAACAATGATGAAAAATAATAATAATACAAAAACAATGATGAAAAATAATAATAATACAAAAACAAAGATGAAAAATAATAATAATACAAAAACAACGATGAAAAATAATAATAATACAAAAAACAAATCCTTCCAGTCTGTAGTTTTTATCAACTCATTATAGTACCTCTATTTTGATGTCATACAAAGAAAGTACCTATTAAAACTTAAAATGTTTAATTTGTAAAAGATTTAAAGTTAAAGTGAAAAGGGAACAAATTGCCAAAAAGCTTTATTAGAAAAGTGACCAACATTTTGTTGTCATCATCACTTTTGTCTGAACTTGTTGTCTACATGATAATTAATGTTTACAGTGGGTACTGGAGACTATTAAAAATGTCATAGAGGTGAGCTATGTAATTGTTGATTTCACTCTGGTTTTGACTATAGACTCATCTCCATTATGGGTCATTAGTGGGATGCTCACCATTACTCTTTTTATTATTGTTATTATTATTATTATTATTATTTTAAGGTAGTCAATGCAGAGCAGCAGGTTATAAAAAGACTGCATCTGACAGATGAAGGCAAAGAAGTCCTGGCTAAGGGCAGTCATGAAGCACAGATTTTTAAGGCTGTTCCCAAGCATGGCATTGCCCAGGATCAATTAATGGTATATAATTTCAAGTTTTTCTTATTTTCTTTCTATCTTGTACATGTAGCTGCTAAAATGTTGATTCATAAATCAGGGTTTCCATGCTATAGGGAAATTGGGGAAAAAACGGTAAAAGTCCATAAATTGGGCAAATATTGATGAAAATCGGGGTAAAAATGGGAATTTTGAGCCGCCACTTGATGACAGAAAAACTACATACTTGAATCTTAATTGAACTGATCGGGAGATAAATTTATTGAGTTCTTACCATACTTTTTTGGAGGTTGTGCAACTCTAAAGTCAGTTGAGATACATGTGCTGTATGAATCATTTGGGTGCTTGCCCTAAACAAATTTGTATAGTCAATCCAAACGCTGAGGCAATTGGATTGGTAAAGTAGACTGGTTACTCCTTAGTCCGCTCCATATCTGTATCTTTTCTTATGTAGAAGATAAGAAGACCAAGCTAGTATCACACTTACTTGTCCCTGGGCTGAGTAGATGCAGATTTGCACCTTGAGAATATCTGGGTGCATTTTCTACCCATAACAAGTTCTGAAGCTCAGCATTGCTTAACATCTAGCTTATGTCAATTATATATTACTTTTGCCTATTTTACCTACTTATCAGTCCAGAACATGTCGCAAAGGAAGCCAACATTGCTTTTTATACCTGACACAAACTTGGTACTAAAATGGGTTCAGATCATGAAAATATTATGTTCAGAGTGAACACAGCAGGTCAAAAACCCTTCTAGTATAGAGCTTGCATCAGGTGCCAGTGGTTTTTTAGTAAGAGCGAAAGTAGTGTTGTGATAAGTGTACTGTGCTGAGTAAAGTGATGACATGTACAAATATCTGTAGATTTAAAAATAAAATAAAGTCCATTTTTATATAAAGATATATAATTTTTAAGGGCTTCTTGTCAAAATTAAAACAACCCAAACCGTTTCTAAAAACCTTTCTTCGTACAAACATATGCATTTAGCAGAGTAAAGTTAACATTTTTATTTTGTAAATTATATTGAGTTATTTATATGAATTTCGATAGTTGTACTTGTTTCTAGTGATACATCCTGTAAGTACATGGTTATATTCTGGTGTTAAGGGAGAGTCTCAACATGGAAACAGTTTTGAGTTTAAAAATGCACACTTTCCAAACCAACATGTTTTTAATTCCATTCAGTATGGTCATAAGTGGACCTTGAAAAAATGCATTTCTTCAAGGAAAACAATCTTTAAAAGACCTGGGAAAAAATTTGTTATAAAAAGTGTGAGAACCATGATACCGTATATACTCGCGTATAAGCTGGGTCCAAATGCAAACAACATAGACCCTGATCTGCCGTCTCATAATGTGCCATCAGATCAGGGTCTGTTTTGTTTGTTCTACTGATTAGTCCTTACAAACTGCATAGACTCAGATCTGCTGGTGCATTATGTGATGGCAGATCTGGGTCTGTGCAGTTGGTATTGGTTTATACGTGAGTATATATGGTAAATATAAGAATATTAGGGATGATATTTTCCTCATTATATTCCAAAATATAGTGAATCTTAAGTTATGTCAGCAACAGTATAAAATGCTCCCTCACTGTAAGGCACCTCAATATAAGATAACCTCACCTATAAAGCGGTCCATAGTGAATGTCAGTGATTAAAATGATTGCTTTTTTTTCTGAAGAAATTTTTTTTTTCAGTTTTGTTCTGCATGATACCTCAGATGATAAAATTAATTCAAGCTCTGCATTAGCATCAAAATACCTCACAAAAAATAATTCACTCTTTTTTTGCTACCTGAATTCCTTAAACATTTATACAAATACTTAATAGGAATGCTATTGTAAAAATCTGTCATTAGCTGTGCATCTTTGTTTACATCTATCTCCTTTCATCTTTGTTCATATCTAAACTTGTCATAATACTGGTAATTGCATGCTTGATAATTAACACATGTACATGCCTGTGGATAATTACTTTAGATATGTCATCTTTCCAGAGTCAGACAGATTTTGGGCAAATTAATTTCTCCAGCCAAAGGTAGAACAAGTATTCCGTACTAGAGGGCACCTTATCTTTTTGATCTTGTAATAGTGTACATGTAAGTATATCTGGTTATGAATGGATTTTTTTTCCCATTCATTTTAAATGTATTATTGAAATAATTTATTTTTTCCAGATGTCTGTGCCAAATTCCAAAATAGGATTTAGTAAGGCTATGCAAGCTGGTTGGATCACAATAGACAAACTGGCAGAAGGCGGACCTAAAGTTTTGAGGAAGGTTAGTGAAGAACGGACTGTGATCAGGCCCCATTGTAATGAAACTATATGAGCACAAACAATTGTAAATGGACTAAAAATTTGAAATTGTTTGGATTTCAATAACTTTATTCATACCAAAGATAAAATCACAAAACTTTAGAATAAGTTTACAGCATTTCTTCTCTGAGATACTCAGGGGTCAGCCTTGTACATTTGTCAAGGTGGTGTGTGTGTGTGTGTATAGGCACATTATTGGCATAAAGCAATTGGAACAAAGATTTACTTACATTTTGTAAATGTTTGGGGTGAATCTATCATCATGCATGAGGTTGTTCATAGAGAATTATGGTAATATTGTTTGCTGTACATATCTGCACACTTAAATTTATTTAAGAAGACCTTGAGTATGGTGACTGATTTTGCTGACTTAAGTGTGGTAAGTTTTGTGATCACACAGTTTCTCTACTATGGGGCTAGGTCTGGCAGCTGTGATGAATGATTTTTATACTCCCGCCGTAAGGCTGAGTGTATTATGTTATGATGTTGTCTGTCTGTCCATCTGTTACCAATTAAGTTTCTGCACAATAACTCGAATTATCTGCCATCTACAGGTACCAAACATTGTAGATAGCTTGCACTTGAGTTAATGAAAACCTCAGTTGATTTCAGGCTCTAAAGCTCAAAGGTCAAGGTCACTGAATGAAAGAAGAAAAAAAATTCTGTACACGAACTTAAATTCCTCACCAACTACAGTTGCCAAACTTTGTGGATAGCTTGCACATGGGTAAGGAATAACCTGTTGATTTCTAGGTCAAAAGGTCAGAGGTCAAGGTCACTGACTAAAGAAGAAAAAATGTATCCAAACAATAACTAGAGTTCTCCATCATCAACAGTTACCAAACTTTGTGAATAAATTGCACTTAGTGGTAAGGTAGAACCACATAAATTTTGGGGTCTGCAGTCAAGGTCATTGGATCAGTAAAAATATTTTCATGGTGATGCTGTGGACCAGTGAAAAAATTTGAAGAAAAAAAGCATCATGACAAGAAGGCCTTATAAATTTGTCCACATGATGCACATCTACCATCAAATTTAACTGCATTACTAAAAAACTAAAACACAAAATTTGAATTCCTGCTTCTTCTCAAAAACTGCTCAACAAAATGAGACCAGTTTGAAATAAAGCGTCATGGCATGAAAGCCTTTCAATTTTGCACAGATGATGCTGATCTGCATTCCAATATGGCTGCCATTTACAAAAAATATAAAAACCTTTATATGTCAGAAAGCATCATAATAAGCCAGATTAATTGGCCAACTGTTCTTGCATTTGGATTTTAGGTAGATGTCAATTATGTGAGTGATCTCAGACAGTTCAAACAGATTGACCAATACTGAAAACCTCATTTAGTCGCTTTGATTCATTTGTAGTTTTCATGTATTGCTTGTTTATGTCCTTATTTGGTTACAGAAACTTGCTTGCTGGACATTTATTCCCGAAAATTAACGTTGCCTCCATATATTTGTGAAATTTAATATAAAAACATTCAAAGGAGGTATAACAAGTTGTGACAAAAGGAAAACATTATGATACCTAATTATTAAATGTACTGGAAACTGTCTCTTTTTCGGTTCTACTGCATTAGTGTTAGTATTATCCTTCCATGATTAACTGGTTTCTTCTCAAACTAATTATTTGTAAAAATAATTTTTCTTCAAGAAAACTATACTGCAGAATTTCACCAACAACAGTATTTTATTCCAATCTGTTGTGTGTAAAAATTAAATATCAACTGACAACAAGCTGACTTGCTGCCTTGAAAATATGTGCCATTTAATTGACGGTCATTTCTGGTAAAGTTGAATGGTAAAGTTTTAGTTGATCAGGTTCCCAAATAAGTCTTGTAGGATGATAATAAATGATACTTCTTGTTGTTGGTATCTTTTTTAAAAATTTGATCCTAGGTTTTACATATTTTGTTCGAAATGTATAATGTGCTGACACTCCACAGCACTATATAGTTAAAATCCACATGGTGCAACAGACTGATGTAAGGGATCAACCGTTTAATTTTTGTGAGAAGAGGTGGTGAACTGATGGTTTGGGATTTTTTAAAAATGTCTGGAGCCCAAATAGCTTCATAAAAACATTCTTTCTCTGATTTGTAGAAGCAAAGAACTAATATCTATCATATTAGTTGAAAAAAAATCAATTAGTTCGGTTGGTTCCTAATGTCTATAGTACAGACCCTGTGTCAATTGTTCGGTTATAGCTTTTTTGTTTATAAGTCCAGGAGATAAACCTTCACACATCTTCTGTCATGTGCTTTGTGGCTGATGAGTGTTTAAACAATTGAGGAAACATGATGACCAAACAAGCTTAGTCAGCAGTAGCTCTATTTATTGTTTGACAAAGAAACAATGTGTAAACTAGACTTGGTCACCTTTGAATTTTACTTCACTAAGGTTGTTTTTTAGCAGCTTAATGAATAAACAGATCAAAGATATTTTGATATAACAAGGATAGAAAAATCCGTTGCCCGAGTCTGGGACAACTAAAAATTAATGTTGGTCAACCATATTTGTCAATGCAAAAGCCTGGTCGGGCAACCAACAAATATTAGTAAAAATGATCATGTTAAAAATTAAACTAGAATTTTATATATTTCAGGCCTTGTAATTAACTTTTTTCAGTATTGGCAAAATTTTGATTTTTTCTACTAAAACTGTCTGCAGTTTAGTAGCATTTCAGAATTGTAACTAGCAAAATGCTAGCTTGCTAGCATTAATTTTGAGTTATGTATTTTCCAGTGACAAACATTTAATCATTAAATTGTTCTCTAGGTACCTACAGCAGACTGCACAAATTATGTCCATATAATTCCATAGTTGAGTGTTGGGTGATTGCTATTGGTAAGAGATCACACTAACCCACATGTGTCGGCTACTCATTAATAACAGTCCATACTGCCAGCTCCTCAGGGTGAATCCTTAAAGAAACAAGACTCGCAAATGGTATCTTTTTATCAACAATTTAACCTATTGTAGCGGCATCTTTCATCTTTGGCCTGCCAATCTTAATGCATGAGATCTTGTATTATGCTTTCTCATTGACCAGTTAATGAAATAGACAATATAGAGCATGTGACAGTTGTTTCTTTTGGTAAACGTTAGTTAAAGGAATATGGCAAGTTTAAAGTATCAAACCAATTGCAGTTGTTGTTGCATAGTATATTGGCTTCTGGGATAATGGCTAAACAGAAATCCCATCTGGAAAATGTAGTAACCTAGTAGTTTTGACACAGGATTAATAGTATCGGATTAACAATAACATCAAATGTAATGATGTAAACTTTGATAAACAAACTAACTATGGACAAGTTTCTGCAAACTTGTGTGACACTTTCCATTAGAAGGACTGATGGTGAGTTACAAGTGTTGTAGGCAACTAGGGCTAACTATATATATATATATATATATATATATAACAGAAGTTGTTGAACCATTTTCACTACAGCAGTATTGGAGGCAGCTGTAGTAATTTACTGGGCAACCAGAAGAATCTGCTGGGCAACCAGATTTTCAAAGCTGGTTGTCCAGGAACAAGGATGGATTTTTATAATTTGTCTACCTCTTTATAATGATGTTTAAGATATCCTATGTTCGATGCCCAGTTGGTCATAGTATGTCTCAGTCAAAACCTTTGATCTGCCGGACATATCTGGCAAATACAATAATTTCAGGAACTCTGCTGCTGACTAATGGTCAAGCGCTTTACAAACAGTTCCTTCTGTTTTCATCAGGAGGAGTGCTGGGTGTATATGTAGCCCAAAAAAGGACAACATGTCTTAAATATTTTTCTGCAGGACATAGAGTGACTAAAAACTTTCTTTTATGTATACAACTCCAAATAATATACAGATATGCGAGCTTGTTGCACTGCTGTCAGCTATGATGCATGTGGTTAACTTGTGGTCACATGGTATTCAGGGATATTTTTAACTATGATAATCAATTATTCCATAGTTAAGAATACTAGATCATTTGGGTTTTCAGAATAATTTGAACACTTTTTCTGTCAATCTCTGATATCAGTAACTGGTTATTTAAAAAAAAAAACGTGTTAATTGTTGACTTACAAAATAAACTTGCTTTAACATAGTTTTATTTTTTTTTCTGTATCCATCTGACATGTTTTTTTTCAGTTATCATTTACATACAATTTTTAAATCCATAAATGACAATCGATTGGTGTTGTTTGTAAACTTAATAAAAGCATTTAAAGTTTAGAAAAACTCATTTTCTTTTTACATCACATCTATCAGATTCCAGAAACATAATTGAGTACTGTTTGCTGCAAACATTTTATTTGACTGTTGAATTGTACTAAATTGTGTTACTTACTGAATAAAAACTCTCATAAAAATTCAAGTTGTATTCAGCTTGACTGTATTTATTAAAGGTGTGTTTTTTAAGGAATCTGCCATATACTAGTAAAATTACAACGTGTTCTCTATAATTACAGAATCTGCATTACATGTACAAACAAAAAGCAGTAATTAGCTGGAGTGTCCTAAATGTCATCATCCTATTCACTCACAAGCCCTGATATTTTCTTAATTGGCAGCAAGCTTAGGACAGTTGTCCTTTTCCCAGTCTTAACCAGCTGAAATATTGTATCATTTACAGGAGTTATGCCCCCTGATTGCCATTCCTCCTGACTTTGGTTTCGGCAGCATTACTTTGCCAGAGGTTGTTGGATTTCAAACAAATTTTTTTGTGCCTTTATATTCATGAGACCTTGAATGAGTTAGATTTTTGGCATTCCACAACATCATTTGTTGGTGTTATGCTCCCTGCTTGCCTATTTTTGTCATTCGACAACATCATTTGTAGGTGTTATGCTCCCTGATTGCCCTTTCTGCAGCAACACTTTACCTTGGATTGTTGGATTTGAACCAAATGTGGCAAGTAGCCTTATGTTGATGTTGCCTTGAATGAGTTTGATTCCCAGCATTCCATACGATTTATAGGTGTTATGGCCCCAGATTTTCCATCCTCTTATTTGTTGTTTTTGCAGGATAACTTTGCTAATGAATTTTTGATTTCAACCAAATATAGCATGTACCTTTATATTGATAAGACCTTGATTAGTTTGATTTCTATCATTGCATGACAGCACAAAAGTTGTGGCCCCCTTATCTTCAGTATTCCTGATTTTGGTTTCTGCAACATAACTTTCCCAAGGATTGTTGGATATCAACCAATTTAGAACATAAATTTACATTGATGACACCTTGAATGAGTTTGGTGTCTAGTATTCACAGCACCATTTACAGGAGTTATTCTCCCTGAAAGCCCATCCCCCTGGCTTTGCTTTCTGCAGCATTACATTACCAAGGTTTGTTGGATTTCAACCAAATTTGGCATGATGTTTTATATTGATGAGACTTTGACCGAGTTGGATTTCCCAGCATTCAATGTCATTTAAAGGAGTTATAGCTTCTGAATGCCCATTCTCCTAACTTTGTTTCACAATCTGTTTGAGGCCATGCTGAAAAAAAATTGTAATTCATGGAGCCCTTTGCAAAGCACCAATCGCTAATAGGTATAGTAATGAATCAGGTCAGTTACATTAACTATGAAAAACTCAGGGATGCTTGTGTAAACAATTTAATTTATCCATATTGTGCACTCTAGTGTGAACAGCATAGACATAGATCATCTGCCATTACATAATGTGTCAGCAGATCAGAGTCTTACAGTGTTTAGTTAAAATGATACGTAGAATAAACAGAATAAACGCTGGTCAACCAGTGCATTATATGACCCTGGTGGTTTGCTTTTTGCATCTTATTTATGCAGATTTTACACCATGCAGCTAATTAGCAAACTGTATGCAATGGACCCTCATATCAATTAGCAAACTGTATGCAATGGACCCTCATATCAAATACAGTCTTAGTTATTTGTCTGATCCTCTTCAACAAATACAATAATTGTTTCTATACATTTCAGGTTGAGAGTATCATAGATGAGGTTCAGATCTTATTGGAGAAAATAGACAAGCAGGACATGTCAGACGTTACAGATGCACAGACAAATGAATACAAAAAGAGGAAACTTGTCACAGAGGTGTAAGTGAGCCATAGTGTTTGGAAATTCTTAGTAATTTTTAGTATGCCTCCATGTGACATCTGTTTCATGCTTTACTGACTTTGGTTTCAGTTTTAAAGATAATTTTCCATGTACACCTCTCCCTTGATAACTCGTGCACAACAGGGTCCAATAACATAGACGACACTATAAGCGAGGGTGCAAGTTACAGAGGGACCTCAAAACAATTAAGAAGGAGATGGACATCGAGAAAACCTGGGGGGGGGGGGACATGGCTGTTTAATGGCTGAATACTCCTTTTATAATCACTTTGGGAATAATTGTCAATAAAGAGCTTTTTCTAATGAAGTTGTTCACTTTTTTATATAAATTACCTTTATTTTCAAGATACCCAACCTCTGCAAGATTGTTAACAACATTACTTCAAGAGATTTCAACAACCATCACATGTATGCAAAAAATATTGTGTATTATGTCACTGCTTTTTGTTGTTGTTGATTCACAACCAAACAAGATTCCTTTTTTTTTTAAACTAGGGTAATTCTCAGTTGGTCCTAAATGAAATAATGCCAATGTAACCTCCAGAAATTTGAAAAATTTCATAACAGATACTTTTCACCCTTTTAAATGGATGGCCATACCAACATTTAAAAAGAACCTACCTCTTTCTTGCAATATATGGTTATTCCTATATTAAAATGATGCTGATCTAACATCCAAAATGGCTGCCTTGATGGCCATCCTGAAAAATCTTTATATGGCTAGTTCTGCCGAATGGATAATCTTATCAGCATAGTATGTTTACAAAAACACTATTGTTGTCGAGTTCACATTAGTTGGAAGCAAGACGTAGCAGTCACTTTGTTGGCATCAACAGTTTGTTAAGGTTTTGGTTAAAGTTTTTCATATGCACATATTTCCTAAACCCTTTGATAGATTTTCATCATACTTGGCATGAATTATTTTGAACCTGAGACAATTCATTCTTGGACATGCTGGCTTGCCCCATTTACTTTGTGGTCAAGTTCATGGTCAAAGAAAATTTGCATTAAGGTATTAAAGATTTTTCATTTGCTTTATTTCTTAAATCCCTTGATAGATTCTCATCATACTTGGGATGAATCATTATGATGCTTAGACAGTTCATTCTGTAACATGCTTACTCAATCTTTTGACCTTAGTGTCAAGGTCACATATTTTACAGCAAGGCCCAAAACAAAATATGTGTTTCCAATCGGCCGACCATCCCTGTTTCTCATTGCCAAAGTTGATTTGTGCATCTAATTGAGCTGGTTTTACCCAGTAATATGAAGCGCTTGAAATATTATTTGATTTATATATAATGTTTAAAATAAATTTTAAAAAACCTACCTGCCTACCCTAATTTTAAAATCAGTCAATAGGAAACACAAGTTCTTTTTTTGCCTAATGATTTGACCATGGGCTCAACACGCAGGCTCTGGCTTCTTTTAACAAAATATGTAGCTGGTTCTGAATAAAAACCATGCTCATCTGACCTTCTATATGACATCTGAAAAATCCTGTTATCACTACTTCACTTGCTTGAGTATTCTGTAATGTTGGCTGCCTACCATATATACTCGCGTATAAGTCGATACCAACTGCAAACTGCATAGACCCAGATCTGCCGTTGCATAATGCACCGGCATATCTGGGTCTATGCAGTTTATTAAGGACTAATCAATAGAACAAACAACATAGACCCTGATCTGCCAGCGCATTATGTGTCGGCAGATCAGGGTCTATATTGTTTACATTTGGACATGGAATATACGTGAGTAAATGCGGTAATCACATTGGTAAAAAGGGTAATGAAAGGGCCCTGCAGTCACCCATTTCTAAATGGAAGATTCAATATACTGACATCAAAGATTGTATAAATTAGGATCTTCATCATACTTGGCAAAATATGTGGAATGAAAACTCCAGAAACAAACTTAAGAACATCAAACCCACTATTGGGGAGAGGCATCCCTCGTATAGAACAAATCATAGAGATGAGGTGTTATTGTGTCCATTGTGTATTGGCCACACATACCTGACTCATGCATACCTTCTGAAGGGTGAACCTCGACCATAGTGCATATATTCATGTTAACTATGTCAGCTTCCAATCTTGACTGAGGTTTTTAGCTGTACAGTTGCTTGTAAGCACAATAATACAAACAAGTATGGATGGATTGTTTTGTCAAAGCCGGTTCATGGAGTTATCTGATGAATACCTTGAATGATGCCATGTAAATAGCTTGGGTTTTTTTTTTTTTTCCCCCAAATTATTAATTATAGATTTAACCAAACTTGGCATATAGGTATATCTTGACAATGACTGAGTCAATTTCAGTGATTATTTATCCATGATATCAGGTTCAAGGTCGGAGGCCATGACAAAGAATTGTGTGCCACACCTACAGACATCTAGTGAACATGTTAACTCAGACATGTAAGAAAATAGTTTTGTTTCCAAATTTGGTAAGTTGGAGTTTCACAAGAATATCCGAGATGGGTTCAGTACTCAGCAGTTAAAAATAATAAAAGGGACAGAATAAACTGACTTCTCTTTGATTCCTGAAAATTTATTTTGGGCAGTAGAGCATCAGTCACTTTGAGGGACTCTTATTAATAAGTCATTTCATTTATTGTACAGTTTAGTTAATCAATCTGACTGTGTTGATAATATTTTCCTCCAGATTTTTGCAGGATGTTACTATTTTTCAGGAAAGTGACAACGTACTTGCTAAGTAAAGGGCCCAATTTCACCTTGAAAGTGGAGAAACAGGAGAATGAGTTAACTCCTGAAATGATAACAAGGTTTGTCTTTTATATTCTAAATTGTATTTCAGAATTTTATTTTCACTAAATGATGTCATGTACAGCTTGATTTTGCTAGTATATTTATGGAAGCAAGGTAAGTACATGTAAATTGTCTCCAAGTTTCCAATGCATATTAAATTTTAATCCAATGTGTCCAAATAATGTTATAATTGGTATCCATTGATGAGGGATACTTAACCTTGGTAGCATTTTGTTTTTTCATGACCTTGTCACCTAATATGTTTTATTGACTTTCTTGAAAGTTTTTGTTTTGAAGTTCATTTATTGAATGCTGTTTATGTTTGAATCATGAAATTTAATAATTGGATGCATCTCTATTAGTACAACACCCTTACAACAAAAGGTCACTGTGACCTACATTTTATGCTTTACTAACATAGGTTAAGTGATTGTTTTAGCTCATGATCACATTGATTTTTCCATGCTTTATACATCCTAGCCTACACAATGGACCCTTCCTGACCAGTGCATTTAGAAGTAGGAATAAGTATAGGTTATTGACTGAATATCAAACAATATTGGTCCCAAGGTCATGTGTGCCACATGAATGAGGGTCCAATATTTTTTAACCCTTTCAGACCAAAGCCCAATCAGCCAGGCAGTTGTGTAGAACTGGAAATTTTCTCAGTCATTGGTGTATCAGCATGGGAGAATGTAGTGATGTTGATCAATCTGGCTTTACCAGACAAGTTTTTCAAATAATTTTTCAAAGTTATATGCCATTTTAAAAAGCATAACATTTTTTTTTAATTTATATTTTTTCATTGAAATATTTTAGATGTAAAAAATTCATTTGAAAGTAAAGTTAAGTAAACTAAAAAAACACGCTTTAGATTTTTTTATAACTTACTTTCAATACAATTTTTCTGTCTGCAACATTCATTTTACCTCCTACATGTAAGTGTATGAAATGTGAGGAATTTTATACTGTTTAGGATGGTGACATAATAATAAATATCCATCAAGAATGTCAAAGGTCATTTCAATTTTATTAAATTTACTCGCATGAGAATTGGAGAGCAAGCAGAACATATCCTTATTGGTAAGTCGACAAAGCTGTTCATTTTGTTTCAGTATTTTTATTCCATATTAAATTCTTGTGTAAGAATATAAGAGTTTTGTTGGGTTTATTTTGGTCCATTTCCAGGAATGCAGTAAAATTTCATAATATTATGCACACATCCAACTTCGGTATACGAGCGAACTTTATGAGCAGTGAAGTTCACAAAATGTCCAGCTAGCTAGAAAACCATCAGTCTTAATTATCGTCAATATCCGAGTAAAAAATACTAATGGACTAGTTATCATCCACTCAGTTCATTTCATTGTAGTCAAGGTCATGATCTCCACTGTCTAAAATATCAATTTCCCCCACAAAATTATCTCTATTTTCATCAAAATCGGCATCCACACCACTGTCATAACTTGCTGCTTCAGTGTGTCCGCCATTTTGATCTCCGCACGTTAAAATTCAGTTTTGAAATAAAAGTTTCTACTAACCAGTTATCATCATTTCTGTTCATTTCGTTGAAGTCAAGATCACTATCTGCACTGAGTAAAACGTCAAATTTCCCTATAAAATTGTCTATATTTTCATCTAAATCGACATCCACATCACTGCTATAATTGGCTGCTTCAGTGCTTTTCACCATGTTAATCTCTGCATTTTAAAACTCGTGTTTGAAATAAAATGTTCAAAGAACTAGTTATTATCAACTCTGTTTATTTTGATGAAGTAAAGATAATGATCCCCACTGCCTAAAATGTCAATTCTCCACATGAAATTGTCTTTATATTAAACTAATTCAGCAAGCACATCACTGCCATCACTTGCCTCTTCGGTATTGACTGCCATTTTTAAATCATATTTTTATCAGTTTTGGGGGTATAATAAACTCATTTTGTTACTGCTTTTGTGTACCTTCTACCTTTATTTCCTTCTATTCAAAAGAGTACACGTAAAATGATGATGTATTACATGGTTAAATGCACATTTTTTGTGAAGTGATAGATGGAATGTAGTGAACATATGACTGGAATCGTATCCCGTCGGAAAAGGTAAAGTAAGACTGGAATCGTATCCCATTGGACAAGGGTTAATACTCAGTCAATAACCTTTTTTATTATATAATTAAAGATAGGCATATTAATCATTTTGTTACATTATAGGAATAACATAATTGAAACAAAATATTATTTCAACATTTTGTTGAACATTTTACACATTCATTGTGTGAATGAAACGCAAGCATCATGCAGTAATACACACTACTTTACTGCTGTGGAAACATGTAAATACTTGGGTTGATTCTCATTTCACCTATGAATGAAATGTAAGTTTGTTAAAGAAGATGGAATGTCATGTAACCAAAGAAACAGTGAACTATTTGTATTAGAAAAAAATGAAAATTGAAGATACAGTTATGAAAAGATGAGCCAGAAAAATTCATTGTAAGATGGTCATTGTGATTGCCCTTATTCAATGTTGCTATCATAGTGGTAGGTAAATTTGAAATGTGCAGTGTGCATCAGGATTATTGTTAGGGTATTGTGGCCCATCAGTCTTGGATAAAATACCTGAAAATAAGAATGTCGATTCATTTTGGAGTCACTTGTGTTTCATTAAATTCCTAGTACATGATAAAACAATGTTATTCAGAGTGGAATAAAGTGCACTGTTTATGTGAAAGAGAAGTTGTTCATTGATACATTGTATCCAGAAACAGTTTGACTATATCTCTCTCTAGTACTAACAGCAGCAACTAGTGATCACTAGAAGTCTGTTCAATATTTTCAAAAATCATTTTTTCTCCTTGCAAATTTAAGTCTTTGGATGTATTCAGATTTTCTTTATTTAATTTGGATGATCGATATTTTTTTTATGAGCGCTTGATCTAATGTATATAAAGAGCAATACCAAACATCATCATTCTCAGTCAGTCAGTTTTCTGGTGCTGACATCAGGTGGAAAGGACTACAGTTCATTGTTGGGTATCAGATTTATGATGTGGTCAGCGTTAAACGTTTCTGTCAACATTTTTATTTAGCTTTAGCCAGAAGTAGTTTATTGAATGTGGGCACATGTTTACCATATAAGGAAGTGTTGAATATTTTTACTTAAACTATGGTCAATACCAATGGATATTGACTGGTACCAACAATGTTAAACTAATGGGACTGTTTCTAAAGTGTGAAATAAATATGTTATTCACTGGTAAACTATATATATGTATATTATTGACTATACATTTTATATTGTGATAGGTTACCCTCAACAGGTTAAATGTGTATTGTACATGTGAATGAACATAGAAATTGACCCATCAGCTATGTCCTGCCCACTCACAGTAATGCATATAAACCATGACAGATCGGGCAAACAAGCCAGCGAGTAGGCCAATATGGCTACCACGAACAAAGGATGTGTGGCTAATTGGAGGAATTTACATTAAATTCTTTTATTTCATTCCATAAGGGACATACCATCCATTTTAAGATTTAAGTACACAGGATATAAAAATATAGGTAAAGCATATATGCATGATGTACAGATGTTTTTTGGTACAGAAAATACTCTCAATGTTGTTTGATGTACAGATGTTTTTTGGTACAGAAAATACTATCAGTGTTGTTTGATGTACAGATGATTTTTGGTACAGAAAATACTATCAGTGTTTTTTTATGTACAGATGTTTTTTGGTATAGAAAATACTATCAGTGTTGTTTGATGTACAGATAGATGTTTTTTGGTATAGAAAATACTATCAGTGTTGTTTGATGTACAGATGTTTTTTGGTACAGAAAATACTATCAGTGTTGTTTGATGTACAGATGTTTTTTGGTATAGAAAATACTATCAGTGTTGTTTGATGTACAGATGTTTTTTGGTATAGAAAATACTATCTGTTGTTTGATGTACAGATGTTTTTTGGTACAGAAAATACTATCAGTGTTGTTTGATATACAGATGTTTTTTGGTATAGAAAATACTATCAGTGTTGCAACAGATGTCACCGGTATCAGTAGAAAAAGCAGCAGCCCCATCAGGTGCACATCTACACTGCATCAGATAAAATCATCTTGTCTCATTGCTCTTGACAGTTGTTACATGCTGGTAGAGTACACTGTGTATTTCAAAACTGAAAGTTTTTACATGTTGGTAGAGTATACTGTGTATTGCAAAACAGATAATTAAAAGTAGGAAGGCCAAAACTTGGCAACTTTGAAAAAAGTAATAATTAATCTAATTAAAAAATGTTAGGAAGAGACGTAGCTGTAGATTTAGATACCAGAATTTGTAGACAAGGGGTGAATATATGGAAATACAAACTAATTTCACAAGCTGTATCTTAATCGCTATAGACATTTACTTATCTTGGAACAAATATTTGTAATCTTGTTGACATTCTGTTTTAAATATGGTTGACTAGATTTGATTCATTTAATACATTTTTCTATATTTTTAAAAAAATGGAATGAAAAAGATCAGAGTAATCCATCTCGACTGACTGTCGGTGTTACATGATCCATAGCAAAAAGTTTTGGGCATGATAAATCACGCTAACAAGTCATCAGTAGGGTTTTCTTTTGATAATAGGCCATGTTTTACTCTAATCAGATATGTATGAAGCCAGTAGTTCATGCTCATTGATTTGCAACCGCAAGAATGCGCACTTTTTTTTATCAAGGTAACAATGTGAGGTTATGGTTAGCGTGCCAGATTCAGCTGATCGCTAGAGACAGAGTGGGTGCACAGGATCGATGTAATTGGTTGTGTAATGTTTGTAGGCGGAGTTATTGATAGATCAGTTAAATGAATTGACTGCATGCATTTCATATAAGGCATCAGCTGCAATGGCTAATCAATGTAATTACTAATTCATGAACTATGCTTATAATTGTGGTTACAGTTGCTGTCACTCCATTGTTACTGCAAGCCTGTGACATTCACCCACTAAAATCTTGCTTCTACGGGTGAACAATATTAATAGCTTCTGAAAAAGATTTTAAGAACAATGATTGTAGAAGCAAAAGAAAAACAAATTTAATATCTATCTTGATTTCAACTCATTATAGTACTTTTACTTTGATATCATGAAAAAGAATGTTCTTTTTTATTGTTTTGTCTTTTATGTCATGGTCACAGGGGCAAGCATTTCATTGTCAGGATCACTTTAGTTGGAATTTATTTTCTGTGCTACATCATATAAATGCAGGACTCGAAATTAAGGCTAATCTGCTATCCCACAGTTGGTGTCTTTGTCAGCGGATCAGTAAAACCCAGCAGCCACTAATCCTTTGGGGCATTGAAAATGACCACCGGTCACCTATCATAACAGTTAAGAAGTGGAAGCCTTTTGAGCAAAATTGCACAAAACAATGCTTAACCTTGGGAACATTAATTTAATAGACATGTTTCTATATATAAGTAAATGACCTGATTACATTTTTGTGCTATTATAGTGACATTTTATATATATTATGTTACAATCTCATCAGTACGTACATATGTTCATTCATCCGTTCCTCATTTTGTTTCCACACAGTAACTCGGGGTCTCCACCATCTACTTTCTGGATGTCTTGCACATGCAGTGAGGAAGAAACATATCAATTTTAGAGTAAAAAAGGTCAGGATTGCTGTTACTGAAAGAAGAAAAATTAATTCCACACAATAACTTTACTTCTACATTGCCAACCTGGATTAAACTTCATGGATGGCTTGCACTTAGAGTTAGGTAGAAGCCTATTGATTTTAGGGTCTAACAGTCAAATGTCAAGGTAACTGTCAGAAAAATCAAAAGTGTTTTTTTCACAAAATTTGATTTTTTGGCTATGTACCTTCACCAAAGTGTGTGGCCAAATTATATTTTGGTTATGAAAGAAACCTACTGATTTTAGGGTCAAAATCTCAAAGGTCAAGGTCACTTTGAAAGAAAATAAATTGTTTTGGGATACTAACTTTAGTTGAAGTTGCCCTTTGATTTTGGAATCAAAAAGTCAAAGGTCAAGATTATTGTCACTCAAAGAAAAAAGTTTTTTTTGCAAAATAACTTGTTCTAGAGATGTTTCTTGACCAACCTTGTGGATGACTTGCACTTAGGGTAGTACAGAAACCTTTGGATTTTGATGTTTGAAGGTCAAAAGTCATGGTCATTGTAAGTCCAATAAGAAAATAATTGTTTCTGCACAGTAAGTTTTGTTCAAGACTGCATACTTTGACCAAAGGTCCAAGATATTGAGACCCATTGGTTGATTATCTTGAGAGTTAGCTATGCCCTAATAGTGCCTAGATACAAGAATGTTAAACACAGGGCTGGCATCCAATGCGCCTTTCATGGTACTCTTGTTTTGCTTGATTATCATTGCATATTCATTTTCTTTCAGTGGGTCATGGAAGAATAAAGAATTCAAGCAGTACAACTTTAATGCATTAGGGGTGATGCCTCCAAGTGGGCATCTTCATCCCTTACTGAAAGTGCGAGCAGAATTCAGGCAGATTTTCTTGGAGATGGGGTGAGTTTTGACTTGATGTTTCAATAGCACTTACTGATTTCATGAAGACAAAGAACTATGAATTTATTTTAAGAGGGTGTCACAATTAACATCATGTGGCCTTCCTATGTATTTAAATATGTACATAAATGCTTACACTCATAACAACATGCTCATTTATCTCTCATTCTTTTGTAAAATATTATTGAGTTTTTATATGCCAGCCAAAAACTGGAACATATATTATGATGTTGCCCATATATCCATCCATATGTTTCTTACCTATTTTGTTTCTGCACAATAACTTGAGTTCTCCATCGTCTACTGTTGCCAAATTGTTAGAAGCTTGTGTTTGGGACAGAGAAGAAACCTTTTGATTTCGGGCTAAAAATGTTGAAGCTTTGGGTCACAGGGACTAAAAGAAGAACTGTTTCCCCACAAAAACTTGACTTGTATACCAGATACCTTGACCAAACTTTCTAAATGGCTTGCATTTGAAATCGAATGACACCTATTGATTTTCTGGTTAAAAGTCAAGGTCATGGTGACTTTAGGAAGAAAATTGGTTTCTGAATAATATCTTAAGCCTTTATTGTTTGCTTTGACCAGACTTTCTGGCTGACTTGCATTTGAGACACGAAAGACACATTCATTTTTGGGGTCCAAAGGTCAGGGTCACATGGGGCTGTAAGGGGAGGGGGAAACAATTTCTCCCAAATTACTTAAGTTCAGTACCACATGCCTTGACTAAACTTTGTAGATGGCTTAGATTTAAAGCAAGGAAGATACCTGTTCAGAGGTTAAAGGTCAAGGTCAGAGGGACTCCAAGAAGGAAGACATTTTAAACAAAATAGCCTAAGTCTTATCATACAAACCATGACCAACATTTTCAAATGGCTTGGATTTATGACAAGAAAGGCATGTATCAATTTTGGGGCAAGTCAGGTGTCAGGGTCACTAAGACTGAAAGAAGAAAAGTAGTTTCCACAAAGTTCTATGTCTTTTACTTTGTCCAGATTTTGTGGATGGCTTGCATTTAAGACAAGGAAGACACTTATTGATTTCTGATTCCAAAGGTCCAATATTCAACCAGTCTTAGAGGGTTTTACATAAAAAAGGTATAATAATATTTACCAGATGGTGTACATATAATGTACTGTTTATGGTTCTTATTCATTGCAGGATGTTTATAATGCGTCAGTAGGGGCATATTCTTTTGATGGAGCATAGAATGTTACCACCTCCTAACATTTTTAATGCTCCTGTCATGCCCCTCCCCATCCCCTGTTACTTTTTTTTTAGCTCACCTGGCCATGAGGTTAAGTGAGCTCATAGTATAGTCCTATATCTGTCATGCATTTGTCAACAATTGCTATAAAAACCACTGGACCAATTTAAAACAAACCTAGTGGGAACACCTTTCACATTTTTACAAATGATGCCAATCTGCCATCAAATACGACCACTGTTACTAAAATTTGAAAAACATTTCAACGATTTCTTTGCAGAAACTGCTGGGCAAAATTAGGCCAAATTGTATCAAAAACATCCTGGCATGACGAACTGTGAACTTTATATAAATGATGTGAATCAACCTTCAGATATGGCCATTGTTGCTAAAAATAGCAAAAAAACTATAAATGACTTCTGCAAAACCGCTCAACAGAATTTGACCAAATTTGACAGAAAGCATCCTGGCATGAAGGGTTTTCAAATTTATACAAAAGATACCAATCTGTCTTTTAAAAATGGCCACCGTTACTAAAACTAAAAAAACCTTGAAATGACTTCTCACAGCAACCACTAAACAGAATTTGACCAAAGTTGACAGAAAGCATCATGACATGAAGTCAGTGTTCATTCCAGAAATGACAAAGTGGGGGCCGAAGGGCCACTACAATGCCAGAATGTGCTGTCATTTAGAAAAAACAGGTTGCAAATATTCATACCTGTTTCTTGTTTACAGAATAAATTTAAAACACATAACATTATCAGCATTCCCTGCTGTGGTCGTTCTATATCAGGATTTGAATTCCTCATGCTTGAGTAACCATTCCCCACCAGAATTTATTTTGGACACTTAAGTCTACATTTTGTTATGCCTTGTGTGCTTACTTTGAAAACATATACAGCTATATTTTTTGTTGAAGATTTCAGTTTCTCTTTACATTTTCTTCACTCGATTGGTGCCCAAGTTAATCAAAATCAGTAAGACATTTCTGTCATCCAGTGAAATTGATCGTCTTATGCTTCTTGGGGCAGTAAGTGCACCCTGTTCAGTAAGTCAGCTTGCAGTGTGCTTGAGTCGGTCATTGTAAAATCAACTGTAACAATCTTTTATCTTCATTTTCTGGGGTTGTTTTATGTACCCAATGGATGCCATAGAGGCAAATTTCTTGCACCAAAGAAGAAAAATAATTGTCAGTGGTGCAGCCTAAAGTGAACAGTGCCAAGTGATTTCAGGTTTATACAAATAATGCTGATTTGGCATCAGATATATGTATGCTCCATCAGTGGTAGATATTTTAGGCAAACTATTTTGCTTTCAACACAACAATTGGAGGACCGAAATATATGTATGCATTTATCTGAAGTATACTGTATTAACGTGCTACAAGTATCAGTAAAGGCTTTATCAAATTTATCCTAATCACTGACTTGAGTTTTTAAAATATCAGAGTGCCTTCAAATGTAAGTTGTTTAAGAAGGCACACATTGGCCACTCCTTTTTTTGTGGAAAAATATCATTCTGTATATCTTGCATTTCATTTTCATTGTTTTCTTCAGATTTTCTGAGATGGCAACAAACAAGTTTATAGAAAATAGTTTCTGGAACTTTGATACACTGTTTCAGCCTCAACAACATCCAGCAAGAGATGCTCATGACACTTTCTTCATCTCAGGTTTGATTTTTTGTGGAATTTTGTCTTTCATTCCCAAGATTCACTGAAGGTCTCATATATCAGACATGATTTCTTCCTGTTTTAAAGTGGAATTCCGCGTTTCTCCTGACCTGAATCTGATTTTCCTCAAAATGGCCATTTTTTTTATATCGTCTCCAATCAGGTTTTCAAATAACGATCTGTCTGGTCCCATTCTGCAACGATCCTTATAACAGTATTCGTCCATATATTATTTAACAGACGATTGCTGTAAAGAGCTTTCTGATCAGTCATTAGTTTGTACTTGTCCAGTGAATCTTCATGTAATAGAAACTGATGAAATAAGCATGCTTGCCAAACATGGCGTCTTGAATTATCGATAGAGACATGGACAGAAAAAGTTTGAATAAAGGTTTGAAAAATGTGTGGAAATGGGAATGGCTTGAATGCAAAGTTGATGGGAACGTCATTGGTCAATTTGTAAGAAAACTGAACGCCAGAGAACTAGCATTTTGCAATCTTTGCCAGAAAGATTTGAACTACTATTACCAACTCTACAGTAGCGTCAAACATGTTAAATGAGAAGGAATTGGACCAGTATGATTTGTAAGTCAGAAATTCCAAACTGATTTCCTTCCAGAATTTAAGGAGGGACAATGTATAGATGACGGGTGGGGAAGTGATGATATTGTTGCCAGATGCCCATGTCTATCAGAGATGGTCATGTCTTTACTGAGTTGTTTTCATGGCCCACAAGTTGAATCATCCTTCATTTCATGAATGATATTATTGATTCCAAATCAGAGAGGATAAATGTAGAAATCTACAACTCAGTACAGAACATCAAATATGGTCTGAAGGCATCAGGAAAAAGTGCAATACAGTATTTTAAAAAGATTTCTTACATGAGAGGGCAGAAGCAACTCATTGTTAGAATATGTGAAAAGGAAAGCAAAAGAAATCTTTGCCCAGGCTGCAAAAAAAGGCAACACTAGCACATCAGTATCAACAGGTTGTGTCCAATGGGAAAAAGACAATTGAATTTATGTGAATATTTTTATATAGTGGACGTATATAATTAAAAACTTTTACCATGAAAGAAAAAAAACATATTTGTTATGAGAAGAGAAAAGTCTGATTTACATGTAATATGTGCTGCAAAATGAAAAAAGTATTGTGACTGAATTATTATGTGAACACTGACATGCACATGTAATAACTTCACTAATCTCTTTGGAGAACAAGTTGATGTGACAATGAAATTCTTCAAGTATTGTTTAGAGTTTGTTAAGTTTGTTATTTTTCAAATCATTTTTTTGGTTGGAATGAAGTAACAACTTTGAAAAATATTATGATAATAAGGGCCACCAGGAGCAGTTTTGTATGCTTTCAGAGTCTAAAATGCATTTTTGGACGCCCTGATCAGGGGTGCCACCCCTTCAGACTCTGCTGGGGGAGGACCACCAGACCCACTTTCACAATTTCAGTTTTTCTCTCAAGAACCAAAATCATGTTGGATATATGGATGCCAAAGTGAATTAGTAACCTATATCCTTGTGCTATGATGGTTCATTTTTTAAATGTGAAATGTTCTATACACTTTTAGAATGTATTTTTCACAATTTTTAGCTCACCTCTATGAAGTGGAGGGAAGCTATTGTTCTATCCCGCCCTCATCATCTGCACAGAGCATATACATATGTACAGCCACACTAAATCTCACCCATTTTTTTTTTCTAGTTTCTAGGCAACAGTTTGGAGTGGGTTTCATGGCACATACTGCATGGGGAGTGGCATGAGGGGGCAAACTTTGTACATGTCCATTAGTTCTATATTCCTGGTTAAGTTTTTTGTATGTACCTAAAAAAAAATTGCACCCTGTATAAATACTGTTATACCAGGAATCATGAAACTTGGTAATTGTATGCATCTTGATGAGTATTACACCCTCATTACAGAACTAGGTTACTGACCCATATATTATGCTGCATTGACTTTGGTTAAATGTATTGTTTTAAGTTTATTTCTCAAGCTCTGTTAATGCTGGAATCATCAAACTAGATGATTGTGTACATCTTTGTCAATACCACACCCTTACAACAAAAGAAGGTCAATGTGACCTGCATTTCACATTTTACTGGCTTAGGTTGAGTTTTTGCATTTATCTTATGACTAAAGAGTTTTTTTGCACCCTGTATAAATACTGTTATACCTGGAATCATCACATCGTCTCAAAAGTAGGTCACTGTGGTTCAAATTTCACTCATCACTGACTTGGATTAAATTTGGTGTTTTAAGTTTAAGCTATGTTGATGATAGTGCTAGAATCATCAAACTAGATTATTTCATGTATTTCTGTTATTAACACACCTTTACAACAAAAGAATTTTACCATGACCCATGTTTCATGCTTCACTGATTGGGTTCAGTCTCAAGCACTGTTTATGCCAGAATCATCAGACTTGACAGTTGTATGCATCTGTAAAGGTACAACACCCTTACAACAAAAGAAAGTCACAGTGATCTACATTTCACATTTTATTGGCTTGTGTTTAATTTTTGTGTTTCCTCCTGTATAATGCTGTTATAAGCTGGCATCATGAAACTTCTTGAAAGGAATCATCTTGATGAGTACTATATCATCTTAAAAACAGAGTTCTGTGACCCATATTTCATGCTTCAGTCACTGGTTACATTTTGTGTTTTTAATGTACATATAAGGTCATTGTGATCTACATTTTATGCTTTACTAACATTGTTTTTAGGACTAGATAGATTCTTCCATGCTATATACATCCTAGCCTATGAAAAAAAGGTCCTTTCTGACCAATGCAGTTGGAAGTAGGAGTAAATATGTTTATTCAGTGGTAAACTTTCACCCAGCTAAATCTGGCTTTTAGGGGTGGAAAATGATAAAATGTTCTTAAGCTGATTTTAAGAACAATGATTTGAAAAATATAATAGAATAACAACATTAATTTTTAGATTTTATGAATACTTTATAGTACTTCTATTGTGATATCATAGAAAAAAGTTCTTTTATTGTTTTATGTCTTTTATTTCCTGTCACAGTAAGTAGGAGGTAGGTGGGTGGGTAGACAGGTGAGTAGGTGGTTTAACAGTATGTCAGCACAATACTGGCTATATAATGCCAATTAAAAGTTTACATTTTTCTTTTTTTTAAGTTAAAATGTAAAGAGAAAATATTGCTGAAAGAAAAAATAATTAGAAAAGGGGCAAACATTTCATTGTCAAAATTGCTTTAGTCTGAACTTGTTGTCTACATGATAATTAATGTTTGCAGTGGGTACTGGAGACTACTAAAGCTTCATCGAGGTGAGCTATGTAAGCATTGATTACACTCTGGTTTATTGTGCCCACACTACCTGCAGCCGGGGCATCTTGATTTGGCCCTATCAATATGTTTCTATAAATTTGTCTGGAAAACTTGTTTGCAAGATCATGGAAAAACCATTCGACTACAGAAATTCTGGATGTGTTTCTGGTGATATGTGGTATAATTATTTAATTGTCCATGCTATTTTCATTATTTTTGGAATTTTCTGAAGTTTTTTCGACTCTTTGCACCAATATTTTCACTTTAAACCACTGCACAATTATGCAAATAATATTTGACCTAGACAAATTCAATTTGGTATACATCTTTTTTATCCATATGTTTAATGACCTGATTAGATTTTCATGCCATTTTAATGACTTGGGATTTTTATATGCATTTCTGGCTTTTGAACATGGATTTTTTTTTTGTTTGTTTCATTTTTGGTGCAACCTCATTAGCATGATTACAGAGAAACCACTTAGATAAATGAGGTTTGGTATGCATATTTATGTACATATGTAGAAAATCTTTGTCTGATTTTTGTATCATTTGCATGTACATTGTTTTTGCAAGCTTTACCATTGTTTGTGGACTTTCTGGAGCTTTTTTGGACTGTACTTGGTGCATATTTTTAGTTAATCTGTTATGACATTACATGAATTTTGTAGGCTTCTTCCAAAATATTAAAAAAAAAAAATTTAAACTAGGAGCTCCGTTTTCATGTGACATAGAATTCCCATGAAAACTCGTGCATTCTGTGCGACATGGTTTCATGTTCAGTATTTTTTAATACTCATTCAATTTTAAGAGGGTTTGGTGAAAGGAGTTGCTTAGTAACAGAAGATTTTCATAAAGATTGCTTGTACCCTTTTGGATCTTGTATCAATAAAGTGCTGACTCATACAATTTATTCTTTCAGACCCAGCTATGGCAGATGAATTTCCTATGGACTATTTAGAAAGAGTGAAAAAT
The DNA here is from genome assembly GCA_029931535.1 of Margaritifera margaritifera. Lineage (NCBI taxonomy): Eukaryota > Metazoa > Mollusca > Bivalvia > Unionida > Margaritiferidae > Margaritifera > Margaritifera margaritifera. The sequence goes on along the minus strand of JAQPZY010001265.1, from coordinate 1,246,228 downwards.
ATCCATGAAAAGGGAGGTTATGGGTCACAAGGGTAAGTGTGGAATTAAGGTTGCCAATAATTTATTATTCACAATGTAGGGTAATAAGTTGAAAAGTCTGCCTTTGTAGTTGCAGATAGGTTTTCATAAAAAGACTTGTTGGCACATTAAATTAATTTTGAACTTTGGTGTATTATAATAAATGTATCATATTTTCTGCCTGTTTTTGGACATCATGAAAGAGTTATTTTTCTGTCCAAAAACATACACAAATATTCATTCAGTGTCTGAAACAAACAAGTGGGCCCCAGGTGGCTGAGTGGTCTAAGGCACTCACCTTTACAGATCACTCATACATCTCACCTCTGTTCGCGTGTGTTTGAGTCTTGGCTCGACCAGCGTGGGTATGTAAGAAAGCTTGCCAGTAGATTCCTGTGGGTCGGTGGCTCTTCTTGGGTTCTTCTTCCGCCAAATATACTGGCCGCCATGTATCATGTGCTGAAAAATGGTGTTAAACCCCACAAAAACAAACAAAACAAGCTGAAACAAACAAACAAATGAAAAATCTAAGCCCAAGAAACCAAACCCACACAAAATGTATTAGACTATCCTTTAAGTCACACAGCAAAGTAATCATGCTTTACATTTTCATAAATCAATGAAAACCAACATTATTTTACTAGTTTCATCTAGTTTATTTCAGTCCACAAGAAAATGAAAACATGTTGCAAAATAAAACTTCACACGTGAAGAAAAGAATCTGCCATGTTTTAATCTCTTGCCATCATGTATAGCCAATGAAAATCTGCATAAATATAACTCAGATTGGTAGAAAAGTTTTTCATTTTTCAGAAAACTAATGCACTAGTGTACTTTGGTTGCAGGTGGGAGAGTAGAAGGTTGTTCCTGAATAATACTAACAGAACCAATGAACTGATCCTATTTTGTATGGTCCGTTACTAAAATTTATACAAGACTTATAGCAAACTAAATTACAATCCAATAGTTATAAATTCATAACAATATATAAAGCACATGAAATAAGTAACTGTTGTGTGCTATAGTTTTGTTCAGCTCAGCATTGCAAATGATATTTCTGTCTGTAACTCACATAAATGTCTCAAAATGTAGCTAAAAGTACCAAATTTGGTTCACGCAGTGATTTCAACACATTGTATTGACAAACACAGCAACACCACTCATTTTGATACATGCTGAAAAAGAGTGGTCTGTGTACATATAATCTGCCATGTTGGTCCTGGGTTTATGGAAGAATAGATATTTGGCACAGGACTAAGCAGTTATGGGAGCTGTCACATGCCACAGGTAAACAAGCATCGTCAACTCATTAGACAGATCATATAATTAACAGATATTAAGTGAAAATGTATAACGGTTTAAAGACAGCTAGATGATGCCAATAATGTTTGTTTACTTGTGGCATGTGATGGTTGTATTAACATGTAGCTTTTCACTAAGATACTTCTTGCTATATGTGATTGGTCCTAAATAAAACTTGTACCAATCTGATGTCATGCAATGGCCACCATGACCATCTTGAAAATATTGATATCATTACTAGAATAGATTGTTCTATTGACATAATGTTGCCACTGAAACATTTCTTATAATCTATAGTTAGCTCATAATTAAACTGCTGCCATTGCAGTCATCTTGAAGATTGTTATAGCTTTTCCTTCTCAACAGATATTCAAATAGACAAGGGATTTTCATTGAAATACTTATTGTAATGTATATATAGCTGTAATATATATAGTTGGTCTTTAATGAAACTGGTACTGATATGACTTCCCACCACAGCTGCCATCATGAAAATCTTGTTTCATCTTTTTCTCTTGAATGGATGGATGGTCATTCTGACATCAGTTGGTTTTTTTTGTTGTTTTTTTAAAAAATACTCCCTCCTTGCATTTGTTCTGACATTGATTTCAAGATAATCTTGACTCAAGTTTTTATTTGTAATGGCTTGTAAGCATGATACTGTAACGAACAAGTATGAATGGGTGTTTAGCTCACCAGGCCATGAAGCTAAGTGAGCTTATGGTATGGTGATGCATCTGTTGTATGTCGTCTGTCCATTCATCAGCAATTGCCTGTTGCCACTCTGGAGTCCACATTTCTGATCTGATTTCAGTCAGACTTGGAATATGAATTTATATCATGAAAATCTCGGATGAGTTCAGTAAGGAGCAAGATCCATGAATATTAATGAGGTGATCTTGCACCTGATGGGCTAACCTTGTTACCACTGTGAAGGCCATATTTCTGATATGATTTTGATAAAACTTGGAATATAGAGAGGATATTAGCTTGAAGTGAGTGAATAACGGATATATTTCATTGAGTGGGTGAAAAACTCAGTATTTTCACAAGTGGCGAAACCACGAGTGAAAATACTTAAGTTTTTCACCCATGAGATGAAATTAATCCATTATTCACTCGGAGCAAGCAAATATTCTTTTTATTTTATGTTCAAGCATTTTGTCTAGCAATTTGGATAAGACACTAAAGTAGCTGATTTCTTGCTGCCTCCCACACAAAAATGTCTGCGGTTTACCGTTTATGTCTCCTCTGTTTTGTGCATATTTGCACATAAAATATCAGTAGATATCAGTAGTTACATAATGCTCCTTCCCAATTTAAGGTTAAACAGCAGATAAAATGAAAATGAAAACAAAAAAAATATTATTTTTCCATTGCTGGATTTGAACCCGGTTCTCCTGGCTGCGAGACGGCTGTGTTAACCTGTACACCACGGAAGCATCTTCCAGAAGGCGTGAAATTTCTTACTCATAATGTTATCAATCTCTATTGACGCAGAGTGAAAAAATATCATATTTTTTCACTGCGGTGAAATATCACAATTATTTCACTCAGAAAATCCAGTAATTCACTGACTAGCATAAAATAAATGATTATATCGCTAAGATCTCAGATGAGTTCAATAACGAGTGAGATCAACAAATATTAATGACATAATCTTGCATCTTATTGGCTGACCTTGTTACCACTCTTGAGGCTAGATTTCTGATCCAGTTTTTATCAAACTTGGAATGTATGCTTCTGTCATCAAGACTGTGGACTGTTTCAGTAATGAGCAAGATCAATGCATATTAATGAGGTGATCTTGGATCTGATTAAATGGGATTGTTACCTTCCTTGATACCATTATTTTGATCTGTTGGGTTTATTGTCATCAAGATCTAGAATGATTTTGATTATGGGCAAGAGACTGCATATTAGTTGTGCCTTCATCTTTAGAAAGAATTTTTATCCAGGTTTAGTAAAATAGGTAAAATCGACATGATATAAAGTTTGGGGGATAGTTTACATAGGATGTGTTCTTACACTACTACAAAAGCCTACTTAGTGAAATGGTCAAATGTTAAGTTATATAAACAGGTGAGTGATATCAGACCCACTTGGGCCTTTTTCTTATAAAACCCAGTTTGTGGATGAGTTCAATCTCTATCTATGGTACCAGTTTGTGGATGAGTTCAGTCTCTATCCATGGTACCAGTTTGTGGATGAGTTCAATCTCTATCCATGGTACCAGGTTGTGGATGAGTTCAATCTCTATCCATGGTACCAGGTTGTGGATGAGTTCAATCTCTATCCATGGTACCAGTTTGTGGATGAGTTCAATCTCTATCCATGGTACCAGTTTGTGGATAAGTTCAATCTCTATCCATGGTACCAGGTTGTGGATGAGTTCAATCTCTATCCATGGTACCAGTTTGTGGATGAGTTCAATCTCTATCCATGGTACCAGGTTGTGGATGAGTTCAATCACTATCCATGGTACCAGTTTGTGGATGAGTTCAATCTCTATCCATGGTACCAGGTTGTGGATGAGTTCAATCTCTATCCATGGTACCAGGTTGTGGATGAGTTCAATCTCTATCCATGGTACCAGTTTGTGGATGAGTTCAATCTCGATCCATGGTACCAGTTTGTGGATGAGTTCAATCTCTATCCATGGTACCAGGTTCAAGATCAATACCCATAACAAAAAATTGTGTGTGTTGCATTTAACTTGTGATAAATGTAAAAATACTTTTATTAGCAAATTTTGTATGCTGGAGTTTCTCAAGACTGAGATGGTTTCATTACTCAGCTGATACAATTGTTTAAATGTACAGAAAAAACAGACTTATTGTGAATTCATGGAAATTCTTTTCAGCCAGTAGAGCATTAGCCCTTCAAGGGACTCTTGTTTAGTTAGCCTCTTTTATTTGATTGTCACACTGTGTATAGTACATGATTCACAATCATTCCTTGATAACATTTGCTGAAGGATATGTACTGTTTTCATTATACTATTGCATAGACCCAGATCTGCCATTGCACAATGCAGCAGTTGATCAGAGTCTACAGTATTTGCTTGGAAGCATAAATAAGAAAAACACTGTAGAGTCTGATGCAGTAGCAAATTTGGGTCTCCTCTATGCACAATTGGATGAATGTTATGCACTAAAGAATATGGTACATGTAAAATCTAATTTCTCCATCAAATACATTACGCAATCACATTAACATTAGGAAATAACCTCAGCTATCTCAGAATCCAGCCTTCCTAAAAGATGAAAACATGGCAACTACAGTGGTGATTTCTTCTGATTCAGTTGAAACTACAGCAAGCAATTCCACACAAGCTCTTTTGGAATCACAGCTGATACGCATAATACAGCAAGCTCTGTCTTCAAGGTTGTCGACGAGTGATTTGGAGGAAACTAGAACCATTTATACCCCAGTTTGGAAGCCCTCGGGGCATAAGTTCCCATCCCCATCCATGCATGGAAACTGGGTATGCAGGATTACATTCCAACTTTGCTGACTGGCTGGACATGCAAATCATATATTATACACTGTACACTGTCCTGGCTGCCAACCAACCAGTCCAGCCATCTGCCCAATCAGTATATAGTTTTAGTGGGCATGACTATCATTTCGGACTGGCGAACCATGTGCAGCTCAACAGTTTCAACAGCGATGATGGATTACACCCAGCAGACTGCCATGACTGGCTGGCAAAGCAGCCAGACTGACCATATCCATGACAAAGACACATAGCACACCGGCATCACAATTGATGCTGCCCATCTAGCCATCTGGTCCAGTACGACTAACCGCCATGGACCAACATCCCCTGGTGGGACCACACTCCACGCTGGTTATCACTGTCATATGGAATGTTATATCCCAGGATGCAGAACATACAGGACAAGCACACACACACACACCCTGTTGATGAGGGGGATGACATGGACTTGTGTGAACATTCCAATCTGACCATGGAATGGATCGGAGTTCAGTTTTAAGGCAACAATTGAACCAATGTACAGAATTTTGTATCTGTCTGAATGCCCTCCTTCAGTAGCAGTCAATACCACATGAAAGGTAATGGCCTCGGTGCACATTAATGAACGTGAATATCCATCCTTCAGAATTTTACAACAAAGATTGCTGAAATTACCAGGGCTGCTCACCACACGATGGCAAATGCCCTAATGGCTTCTTGCAATCTTGATCTGATAAGAAGAGATGCTCTCTTGCAATCTTCTCAAACCCCCCTTTGTGGCGACCCTGTACTCTCTCCCTTTCAGTTCCCCCCTTGAGTTCTAGGACCGAATTGAGAAGGTGAAAAAGCAGGTGGCACAGGAGTTGCCATTTCATTTCTCCTTGCAAGCCCTTATCTCTTCATGACCTCATCTGGGGGGGCATAACAGAGAAGGCCTGATCATCGACAAAAAGACCGCAGGGTACTTCTCAACAACGATGACAACCTTTTCATGGCCAGGCGAATTTTAGGTGGTTAAATGCCCTAACTTTCACAGGTAGGCCGGGAGGGGTGGAGAAAGAAAGTTTCTCCTCCCCCAGACTTTGATCAACCTTGTTCTGACAAACAATTCGATGATTAAAGTTGTTGTTGAGGGGCTCCAGATATCTTTCATCCAGCACCCTCCACTTTCGTCATGCCCCTTCGTGATGGAGATCCCAAGCGATCCCATGAAGGCAGATATGTTGCAGAAGGAGATAGAGCATTTGCTCATAAAGCAGGTGGTAGTCCAGAAACCACACTCCCTGGGTTTTTTCCCAGACTTTTTCTTGTTACAAAAACCAATGGGAACTTGAGACCAGTCATAGATTTGAGAATGCTCAATCAGTTTATTGCTGCCCCCAAAGTTCAAGGTGGAGACGGCAAGGTCTGTTCATCTGTCTCTGTGGCACAGTGAGTATGTGATCAGTCTTGATATGTCTGATACGTATTTCAACATACCTATTCATATGGTATCCCACAAGTACCTGCACCATATCCCTCTTCAGGATGTCCTCCACAAAAACACTTGGTATGTTCGGTTTTAGTTCATGATATGAACAACTTTCTCTACCTCATTCACAGTTTAGGGTGGATAGTCAATGTGGAGAAGTTGGACCTTTCCCTTCTGAACATTTTGTTCATCTAGATATGGAGTTTCTGATGCATATCAACCTGGTTCATCTTCCTCCTAAACATATCAACTGTATGATTAATTCATCAGAGACGTCGATATGGCCTATCAAGTGCTAAAAATGGTGTTAAACCACAAAAATCACAGTCACAATAAACTTCTCAGCCAGCTCAATGTGGCAGCGGACCTGCTCTGCCTCAGCCGCCTTTATATGCGCCCTCTGCAGATGGCTCTACTGGCACAGTGGTGCCCAATCTTGAGTCGTGTAGATCACCAGATGATGATTTTGACCAAAAGCAAACACTTCCAGCTTCACTATCAAGACAGGGAGTACCTAGCAGTGGGAATACCTTTAAAAGTCCCTAAACTGGAAGTCACGGTCTACACAGATGTCTGGTTGTTGGGTTGGGGGGGGGGTGCACTTGCTACTGGACCTTCCGATAGTCAGGGGCAAGTGGACAGAGCAAAAGAAAGCTCTTCACGTGTCTCTTGGAAATTAAGGTATTTCTCCATGTCTCCCATGCTTGGATGGAGAAGTTTGGTCATACTGAATTACCTCTTCAAAGAAGGGGGGAAGAAATTACTGGAGCTTTGTGTTACAACATGGGAGTGCCTCTGTTAGTGTGCCCAGTATCATATATTCATACAAGTCCAACACATCCCAATCAGACTCAGTTGTCCTGGCAGCTTCATTATCAAGAAGAGGCCAGCTGCTTCATACTGAGTGGTCTCTTCATCTGTCCGTCTTTCATAGAGTTTGCGCTCTATGGGTCTGATCAATGTTAGACCTATTTGTGATGTGGTGGAATAACAACTGCCCACCTACATATCTCCATTCCTGGAGCCAGAGGCATAAACTGTTGACACCCTTTTGATCAACTGGAAGGGGATATGGGCCTATTCCCCCCCGCCCCAGCAGTTCTAATACCGCAACTAATCCAGAAAATGAAGGGCAGGACTTGCAAAATGGTTTTGATTGTCCCTTTTCGATGGCACAGGTCCTGGGTCAACGATCTGACATAGTGATCACAACAGACGCTCCCAGGAAAATCATAGCAACCCCACACTGCTCAAGCAGCTGAGGTCATCAGTATTCCATCCTTGTCTGGGGAAACTCCTCCTTCATGACTGGCTCTTGTCAGAGATGCCTTAGATGTTCTGCACTTCAGTGTAGGTGGATCTCGACAGCTAGATGGCCCTCCACTTTGAAGGCATAAGAAGGGAATTGGTGATTGGTGTCACGTTAATGATGTCACACCACTGTCAGCCTCCATGACCAAGTTTGATAACCTTTTTTTCTCTTTAAGGACAAAAAGCTTGACCCTATCACAATCAGCGGATACTATTCCATGATTTCAGACATGTTCAGACATCAATAAAGGGACGATATTGGCTGCAACAAGGATCTTTCTGGCTTTTTGTCCAATTTTGATTTATGCAGGCCCTGCTCACTCAGCTTCTTCCCACATTGGAACCTTTCCTGGGTCTTGGTGTGGCTCAACTTGTCCAAATTTGAGCCTGTCTTTGACTTCCCTTTGACTGTTATCATACAGGACTTGCTTTCTGATAGCACTGGCTTCAGCTTGCAGGGTGAGTGAGATGCATTCGCTGTCCATGGATCTGAACTACATGTAGTTCTGTTCTGACGGTTCAGTCATACTAATGATGCAACTTGGTTTTGTCTCTCATGACATGACCCCACAAAAACTGGCCACTTGGCAAAGTGGGTAATTAGATTGGCATACTCTGAACTCTCACAGGATCAGGTATGACTCGTGAAGATTTTGGCTCACAAAATACGAGCGATTTCCATGAGCCTGATCTTCGAACACAATGTGTCAATTTGGGACATAGTCCAGTCAAATGGCTGGCACACTCAGTCTACTTTCGTCAGTGACATGGCCTTGCAAAGGAGAGAGCTGAATTTCATTGGTCCACTGGTAGCTGCCCAGACAGTTACCACACCCCATTTATGACAGTACAACCTAAGCCCTGGGCATGATCTTACAACTTCTGCTGGAATTGCCCAGGAGACTTTTGAACATAAGGCAATAGCCAGGTGCAGGATCTCACAGGGATCTCCTTGCATGAGTATAAAGGCATAATCTTCAGTTGTGTTGTCTTCATGTTAGGAGAAGTTCATCCTTTCATTAGAGCAGTCATCATGCTCCTATAGGGTGACGTAGGTAGAGGTCGGATGCTCTAGCATTTCCTCCTCCTCTTGTCTATTCTTAAAGTTAATATGATTGGGTAATGTATTTAATGGAGAAAGGAAATTTTTTAGTAAATTATTTTTCTCCAAAAATACTTACTCAATCACATTACTATCAATCCCTCCAATCTTCCCTGCAAATGCAAGCATCTTGTTATAGGTTTTGCTCAAGCTTAAACTGGTAAACATCCGGGATACTGGTGACCACCTAGAGGGGGCAAGGGGAGTTAATCTATAAGAGTTACTTCCCTTGCTCTTTATGATATGTATATATATATAGACTGAAAGATGTTTTGTCATCTTTCAGGGAGGGCTGGATTTGGAGGTAGCAGAGGTTATTTCCTTAGGTAATGTGATTGGGTAAGTATTTTCAGAGAAACATAATTTACTAAATGAATTCTGTACATACACTGCATCTGAAATCGATCTTCAGTTGAAAGTTTCCTTAATTTTTGTTTTCAAGCTATTATTCCAGCCTTATAATTGTTTTTCAAATATTCAATTATAGTTTGCTTGAAATGCTTTTTTTCACTGTAAATGCTAAATTAAATTTTTTTTAACTGATACACAAGAGCTCATTTTTACTTAAAACTTTCGTATTTAACATAAACTATTACAAGTTTATTATTTTACTACACTGTAGGTACAGATATGAATGGAAGCTTGAAGAAGCTAAGAAGAATATTCTTAGAACCCATACTACCGCAAACACTGCTAGAACTTTGTTTGAATTAGCACAGAAGGTAGAGTATTTATCTCCCTTTCAAGGAATACAGTAAAACCTTTATTGAGAGACAATTCCTTTTGTAAACAGAAGATGGTCTTTCAAGTCTGTTAGTCTCACAAAAGAGGTCATAATATTGTATAACATAATTTATCTGTAAATTAAGAATCTGGTCTTGAATGATAGGTGGTCACCAAAATAGTGGTATTTCAAGTCCGGTTTTACAGTATCCAGTAAATATGTGAATTATATGAAAGGACGAAGCCATCAAATTTAATTAAAAATCTTCTTCTGCAGGCTTGATGGTTCTTATGTGTAACATTAATACACAAAATTAACATGTTGGAACATCATTGAGCTGATTTACAAATTTAGTTATCTGTTCATGAATGCAAGAATTTTTATCTTAATCATCTTAAAACATTTGAAAAACTAATTGTTACCAGTATGTATAATTCTTAAAATTATTCCTCCACTTTAATTTTTAAAATCACACAATATATAAAAAAAAATGTTGCTTTTTGAAAAAGATTGGCGAAGTACATACTTGGCAACAATGATTGAATACTCAAAAGAAAATGGTGAGTCGGGGGCATGGGGGGAGTATATTAAATCTCATTTGTGTCTTTTGTCCTAATATTTTTTGCCTACATGAATGTCTTCATTCAAATATGTTTTGGAATTTACAACACTCAAACCAAAACAGTATGCTTCTTTGTGGATAATGTAATTAGTTATTGAGTTATCTTCCTTAGTCTGTCTGCCAGGCATCTCACATTGAAGGTAGGACAGTGACCCTGTTATTATATTGACCTGTGCCAGTGTATATGGTTTTGCTGTTGATTGTAATTCTTTTCAAACAAAATATTATGCATAAATAAATAATTACAGCATCTAAATTGATAAAATTTCAAAACAAAGTTATCCTTCTTACTGCTTGTGAATGTTATGTTTATATGTGGTACCACAGGACTTATGTAAACCAAGTAAACAGACAAAAACTGTTTTCCCAAAATTGAAGAGTAGCTATCTTTATAGTCTTGGCCTGCCCAAACTATATCTTCAAAGTCTCAGCCTGCCCAAACTGTATCATCAAAGTCTTGGCCTGCCCGAACTGTATCTTCAAAGTCTCAGCCTGCCCAGACTATGTCTTCAAAGTCTTGGCCTGTCCAAACTATATCTTCAAAGTCTTGGCCTGCCCAGACTATGTCTTCAAAGTCTTGGCCTGCCCAGACTATGTCTTCAAAGTCTTGGCCTGCCCAGACAGTATCTATTCAAAGTCTTGGCCTGCCCAAACTATATCTTCAAAGTCTCAGCCTGCCCAAACTGTATCTTCAAATTCTTGGCCTGCCCAAACTGTATCTTCAAATTCTTGGCCTGCCCAAACTGTATCTTCAAAGTCTCAGCCAGCCCAAACTATATCTTCAAAGTCTCAGCCTGCCCAAACTATATCTTCAAAGTCTCAGCCTGCCCAAACTGTATCTTCAAAGTCTCAGCCTGCCCAAACTATATCTTCAAAGTCTTGGCCTGTCCAAACTATATCTTCAAAGTCTTGGCCTGCACAGAGAAAAACTTTCCATCATAGCACTACGATACATGTAGAGATAACTGGTCTCAGCCTTCCCAGACTGTATCTGCCTGGCTAAACTATATCTTCAAATTCTTGGCCTGCCCAAACTGTATCTTCAAATTCTTGGCCTGCCCAAACTGTATCTTCAAAGTCTCAGCCTGCCCAAACTATATCTTCAAAGTCTCAGCCTGCCCAAACTATATCTTCAAAGTCTCAGCCTGCCCAAACTGTATCTTCAAAGTCTCAGCCTGCCCAAACTATATCTTCAAAGTCTTGGCCTGTCCAAACTATATCTTCAAAGTCTTGGCCTGCACAGAGAAAAACTTTCCATCATAGCACTACGATACATGTAGAGATAACTGGTCTCAGCCTTCCCAGACTGTATCTGCCTGGCTAAACTATATCTTCAAAGTCTTGCCATTACCAGACTGTATCTGCATAGAGAATTTGCAGATATCAGTAAGGGAAAAAAAACCGGAAAAAACTATGCCCCCTTGCAGTTTATATTAAGTGGATATGTTTTGATCTCATCTCTCAAGAAAGTGTTGACATTATCAATATTACGATGTCACAGTGTACATGATATCAAAAAGATGCTAGGCCTGTATACAACTAAAGTGTTCTTGCAGCATTGTCCCTGAGTGATATAAATTTTGCTTTACTTTGCCTCAAAGGTGTGAATTGGCCTGCTTTATTTTCATTAATAATTTTATTCAATCATAGTCAACACCTGCAGTGCTGCCTAGCACCCCAAATTTGGGGCATCTCATGGTCATTTCACTTTGTTTTTTTCAACAAGTTCTAGTTTAGCTTTCCATTGCGTTGCAATAAAAGCCAAATCAGGCCAGGTTACCAAGGCTACTATCTGCAAAGATGCATGTTGCAATAGTGAATCTCATTTAAAAGTATCTCTAGACATTGTTCACACTTATTGTACATTTGTGTATGCTTTATTAAGCATCTCTCACATGCATTGTATTTACATTATTTTTTATTTATATTTTTTTAAACATATTTTAACCTCAACTGTCACTTCTTTTTTCACTTGATATTTTCAATTTTCTGGTGGACAATTTAAAAGCATCAGGATTGATTCCCTCGCTATCTTTCTCATTTACCTGTAGTTAGCATTTTTGTATTCTATGAATGTAATATTCAGCAATATGAAAATTTCAAGATTTAGCATTCTTAGCATTCATTACTGTCAAATCTGTGTAATAGACGCTTACATGAAAATAAATCTGTCTGAAAAATAAACAAACAAACTTTCAGCTTTTCTTTTGGGCAAAAATAAGTGCCTATGTACATAACAGGAAAACAGAGTCTAGGATGTAAAATCTGTTCTAATTATTGGTTCGTTCATATATAAATCATTCTAGAGTTATTCTTAAATATTGTCAGGCTGAGGTAGTACCCTTGTTTTATGACCTGTAACATAATCCCAGTTAAAGATGGACCTTAATGTATGGAATCAAAATGAAGGGCAAAGAATAAGCTGTAAATTGATACCAAATAATGTAGATTTTAAGTATATACAAATTGGAGATTTGGTCCGGATTTTAGACTTGCCCATGTTAGATCTGAATCAGTCTATAATTAATATCACACGGACTGATTAAACTTTGTGGAAAATGGGAAACATTCAGCGGTTATCAAAAAGCCTTGAAAGGGGGGGGGGGGATAAAATGTCCAGTATTTGCCCCTCTGCTTATGTGCAGATAAAATGGGCAATATTTGTCCCTGTGCTTCTTGTGCAAAAAAATGGCCAAATCAGAAAACAACTTCCTGTATCATTGTTAACTCATAGGAATAGGACAGTCTTTGTCATGAAAGTGCTTGGATTTGCTTAAGATTAATAAAGCAACGTTTTTTTCCATAGCACCATCTCAGATGAAACCTCTAAAACAATTAAGCACAACAAGGTTTTATAAAGAATGGTCAGTCTTCTCGGGTCATTTGATTGACATTTGTACACACTATATTTGCATTTTTCAATAAAATATACATCGAATATGAAAGAAAAAATGCAAAAACTTCTCAGTTTTGGGCTACTTTTGAAAAACAAAAGTATGGAAAACCTGTTAAGTGACTGTTTACCTTGTTAGAATTCTTCCCTCTGGTATTCCTGCTTGCCATCTTTCTTTCCATTTATCAACCATCTCTGTGCAACATGTCCCCAAAATTTGGTAGATAAGCATAAATATCGAAACTTTGCAAATCACACATAAAGAAAATAAGAACATATCACCTTAACTAATTAAAAAAAAATTGGCTTATATTACCCAGATTTTGAAGTATATAGATTTTATGCTCATGTAAACACCAAATGAGACACCCCTACATTTTTTTACAGATTCCTCTGCATTTAAAGGGGGAATAAATGCATTTATTACCACTTAGAGAAATATCTATATATTTGATTGGTCAGTAGCCAATGCATAGGATATAGTATTCTCAGTTCTCTACGAATAGTGTTAGTGGTAATGGCGTAAGTATAAGAAAAAAGGCCGCCATCATTCAATCGATTCAAAATTATAAATTGATTATTAGATATATTTTTTTTAATACAATTTCTAAATTCATAACAACACTTAGTAACAGCTGTAACTTATCAAAAACATACAAAGATCACTCTATCCGTACCACAGGAATAACGATTCTGATAAGAAGCAGATTTTTGACAGCTCAAATTAAATTTTAACAGGCCATAAGTCATTCAGCTCCCTCTCCATCTACCAAAGGATTTCAGATGAGGAGAAAGTAGGACGAGCTTATACATATGCTGTTCATGGGAAAACCTCATTTATCAGCTCTTCCTGCACAAATCTGTACAAAAATGCTTGCTGTTTCAAATTCTATCACAAATGAGGCTTCTACAATGAGTGTTGTCCCTTTTCAAAGGGAGGAAACCACTTCTAATGATTTCAGTTTGTATACAGGTGGACTTGACATTGATCAGCTGTTCTCTGACTTTGATGAAATGGTTTGTGCGGGAAATGTATCTCATGTAACAAATTATTAAACCTCAGTTCAAGCAAGAAGAAATTACCCGATGTTTAATGGATACAAGATTGGATCGATTCAGATAATTTTGCAACAAAGATAGACTGGCAGTCAGAGCATTCAATTTTTGACAAAGCTGTATCTCAAATATCTTTCATAAACTGACTAACTGTAGTTAACTGAAGATTTTACTGGTTACTATATTGCGTTGTTAAATTCTTTAAAAAGTTTATACTTGATCTTAATTAAATTTTACTGTTCAATTTAAACCATGCCATTTATTTTATTTACTGCTATCTTGGGGAAGGGAGAAAAAAAACTAAGGGGTAATAAATTCATTACACTGTCTTTTGACAGGGTGTATGGGATTTTATCACCCTCCTAACTTTCGTTTTTCTTTGGGCTTATTCCTCAGTAAATACGAAAGTTATAAGGATGTTAAAATCCCATACACACTGCCACAAGACAGTAACAAATAAAATGTAATGAAAATTCAAAATACATCATGGATTAACATTGCAAGAGGTTATGCATGTATTTTAAAATTTCAGACACCATTCAAACCAGGAAAGTTCTTCTCCATAGACAGAGTGTTTAGAAACGAGACTCTAGATGCTACTCACCTGGCTGAATTTCACCAGATCGAGGGAGTTGTTATAGATTATGGACTGACTCTTGGCGACCTTATGGGTTTCATGAATGAATTTTTCAAAAAACTAGGTATCATTTTTCTCTTTTGATACTCTTGCTTTCCAGTTAAGATGCAACTTTAACCATTAGTTTTCAATTTATTTCTTATTTCATCCCGAAGATGTCTACCTGTTGCCATGATCACATATATGACATATATATTACCTTTGTCATGCACTAAACGTAAAACTTAAAATAAAGACAAAAGTATAGTTTTCCAGCATATGATTGCATAAAATATTGCAAATATTGTGGGTGTTCTAAACATGTCCACTCACAGTGCCCTTAAAGGTGACTGTAAGAGATACCAAGCATTCCAACTTGGGTGGAATCATTCCTTTTTTTAACTTCATATTGCACTATTATAACTTCTATCAGATTTCTCAGTCAAATAACATTTTATCTAGTCAAACTGCAGCTTAAACACTTAAATAAGACCAGTCATATACCAACAGTTGGGATTTTTTTTTACCACTCCTTTTTAGCACATAGACCTAATGAGATGGCCTTTTGTCCATGGTCCATCTATCTGTCTGTCAGTCTGTCCATTAGCACATGTTTGTTATCTCTGCTCCTAAACTACCTTTAGGATTATCATGAAACTTTACACATACATTCATCCCTTGGTCTAGTTGATCCTAAATAAATATACAGTAGGACCCCGCTATAGCACGATGGTCGGGGTCCACAAAACGGGATCGTGCTATGTCCCGAACCGTGCTATAACCAACCTAGACAAAATCAAGTCATTCAGCTGAAGAAAATGATGCATGCACCAAAAAAAATGGTGGGGGGAGGGTAAATTGTGGGCTCAAAACAACGTGCTTCATTGGCACAGTTAAAATCTTAAATCAATGCATAATAAACGATAAATACACATGCAGTGAAAACGGAGACTGCACATATAATATTTTTACTTTATTCAGAGAACCATGCATTAGTACATTTATATGTACATGTCTATTGTATAGCATGAATAGTTATAGGATCAACACGTGTACTCACCAGCCGATCTCATGGCATGCGTAGGAGCGAGTCCATAATAATTCCATCGAAAATATGCACACAGAAGTATAATATCATTGTCTGATAAAGTTCTGAAATCCTACATCGTCGTCTAGTCATTGTAAGTCGTCGTCGTCTAGTCATCGTAAATCACGTTTTACTCCGATTCCTCAACTGTACTGTCATATGCGGGTGCTTATGCACGAGACTGAGCTTGGGCTCTTGCAAGTAACACTTTGATCATAAAGTCAGAAATCTATTAAAGGATGCAACTGGACATGTGTCAATTGTGCGGCAAGATTACAGGGAGTTCAAATAACCACCCTCTGTTACTTGGCACTGAACAAGTATCAAACAAGCGGCTTGATCAAAGGGTTGTCACGTGGGAAAACAGAGTGTGGTGCCTTTACAAGCTTAGGGATTAAGGTCAAAGTATATGCACAGGAAGTTGTAGAACTCTACTTGAAAACAAAGTGAGTGCTTTTACAAGCCAGAGGCTTATAGGCCCACGTGCACTGGCAGATAACTTGGGAAATGTCACTTGGGAATTAAATCTGACTTGTGGAAACACCGGACTTAATCCTGTCCATGGCTTCAAGCTTCTCTTTAACAGAAAAAGCTTAACGTTTCCGTGTACTGTTATCCATTGTAAAAAACTACTAATTAAAACTCTGACACCTATTTGTTTGAACGACTACAGCAAGAATAATTGTTAATCAACAATGGGGTCATTTTTAAAGGGAATGTACAATATTATTCACTGGTCAACTGATTGCATGGGGATTGTCTAACAACGCCGCCAAGCCATGTGTGCGCATTGGCGGCTTTCGTTTTTTTGATGTTTTATAAATCATTGCCGCATGGTTGAACAACTTTAGCTTTGAGATTGACTTTGATGATTGTCAATGACTTAAATTAATTGATTTATAAATTCAGGTGTGAATCTTTTATCAACCACCGCATTGTTTGGTGCTTGGCTGTGTATGCAGTTGAATGAGCAAACATATGTCGGCTATTGTTTGAGCAACGATTGTACACAGAATGTATTGAAGACAAACACAAAGAAGACTTAATGATTTTATTGTTCATGTACCAGTAATAATAAGATTAACACTTGTCAGCTTTAAAATGATCTGACATCTTTGAAAAATAAACTAAGATCAAAGTGCAGTGATTGACTACTGACACATTTGAAATGAACATTCACAAAGAGAAATGTTCAGCATCTTTATTCATATAATGAAAGATGCAATCATAAGACACTTTTTCTTCAAGAATACAATACAGTTTGCCAAAGTATTAAATCAAACTCTTGTTTATTTTGGCACAAAACGTTGCAGTAGTTCAAGAAATTGGCGAAATTATTGTAAAATTTCGGTAGCCACGCCACGATCGTATTATATCCGAATTCATACACGATCTCTTCCCCAAAATGATAATTAATTTTTTACACATTATTTTTCGTACTTTGACAAAAAAAATTTTGTTTCATGTACGAAAAAATAGATGAAATTTCGGGAGCCATGCCACGATCGTGTTATATCCGAATTTGTGCTGTAACGAAGCGTGCTATAGCGGGGTCCTACTGTAGTTCTACTCGGATATCCAATATGGCCACCACAGTGGTCACCTTGAAAATCTTGTTACCACTACTCCTGTATCGATGGTCATATCAACATGGGGTTTTCACTAAAAGACTTCTTATAATGTCTTGTTGGTCCTCAATGAAAATGATGCAAATCTGGTGTCCAATATGGCCACCATGGTAGCCATCTTGAAAATCTTGTTATTACTACTCCACCTGAACAGAAAGTCATATTGATATGGGGTTTTCACCAGAAGATTTCTTGTGATGTCTGGTTTTGTCTTAAATGAAAAATGGTCCTGCTTGGACAACCAATATGACCGCCACAGTGGCTATCTTGAAAATCTTGTTATTGCTACTCCTGAACTGAAGGTCATATCAACATGAGGTTTTCACTAAAATATTTTTTATGGTGTCTGCTTTGTTCTAAATAAAAACGGTGCTGATCTGATGTGCAGTATGGCCACCATGGAAGCCATCTTGAAAATCTTATCGCTACTTCTCCTGAACAGAAAGGCATAACAACATGGGGTTTTCACCATAAGACTTTTTATTATGTCTAACTGGTCCAAAATGAAAATCGTGCCAATCTGACCTCCAGTATGGCAGCCAAAGTGGCCATTTTAAAAATCTTGTTATTACTACTCCTCCTAGATGGATGGTCATGGTGTCATAGGGTTTTCACCAAAAGACTTATTGAGATGTCTACTTGGTCCTAAATGAAAATGGCACCAATCTGACATCCAATACGGCCACTGTCTTGAAAATCTCATTATCGCTACTCCACTTAAATGGATAATCAAATAAACATTGTTGTTTTCAGAAGAGGACATCTTACGATGTCTACTTGGTCCTAAATGAAAATGGTGCTGATCTGACATCAGAAATGGCTACCATGGCAGCCGTCTTGAAAATCTTGTTATCACTACTCGTCCTAAATGGAAAGTCTTATTGACATCAGGTTTTCATCACAATTTTTATGGTGTCTAGATGGGTTTAAATGAAAATGATGCCAATCTGACATCTAATATGGCTCAGACATCATATATACAGTAGCCATCTTAACAATCTTGTTATTGTTACTCCTCAATGGATGGTCATATACACATGGGGTTTTCACCAAAACACTTACAATGATCTCTAGTTCGTCCTAAATGAAAATGGTGCCAATCTTACATCCAATATGGCCACCACAGCAGCTAATCTGAAAATATTGGTATTGCCAAAAAATATCAGAGATGGTTTCAGCACTTTGCAGTTTTTAAAAAAAATGTTCTTATCGTGAATTCCTGGGAATTCTTTTTGGTCAGTAGAGCATCAGTCACCTTCAAGGGTCTCTTGTTGTTTACAGTTAGGTTGTTCCTACTTGGAGCAATCCTGAACACTGGCAAACACTTTTTATTCACCCATTAAAAGACAGAGTATAAATGGTTTGTGCACAATAACTTTAGTCCTACATCACAAACCTGGAATAATCTTTGTTTATGACTTTCACTTGAAGTAAGAAAGAAGCCTATTTATTTTGGGGTTATAAGTCAAGCAGGGTTTCCCATGGTCATGGAAATCCCAGGGAAAAAAAATTTGTTATGGAAAGTAATGGAAAAATCTTGGAAAAAAATTTGTCATGAAAGTAATTGAAAAGTTATGGAAAATGGCCAAAAATTGAGAAAATCTCCCTTTACTTGCTTGTCAGTCTGTAGTGTTAAAGTTGGTGGATCATATGGCTGTAAGGGAAGGAGAAGGCCATCTTGGCAAAAAAGCTGATTATGTGGTTATATTTCCGATCATGTTGGTAAATATTATCATTATTTTCTGTGTACAGATCCTACTTTCGGGCCTTTTTGTCATAAACATTAAAGAATTTAGCCATGGAAAATTAGAAATTTGTCATGGAGAAGTCATGGAAAAAATGGTTTATGTACAAAAATTTAATTCACAACAATGTACCTGAACCCAAGTTTGTAAATGGCTTATATTTTGGGTAAGAAAGAAGCCTATTGATTTTGTGATCATAAGGTCAATGTCACTATGACTCAAAAGAAAAAAGATGATTTTTGCATAATAACTTTAGTTCTAGACCACATAACTTGACCAAAATTTCTGGAAGGAGTGCATTTAAGACACGGAAGGGGCCTATTGATTTTTGGATCAGAAGGTCAAAGGTCAGACTCATTGAGACTCCAAGAAAAATTGGTTTTGCACAATAACTTTTGTTCTAAAGGAAGTTTCTTGACCAAACTTTTGTGGATGACTTGTACTTATGGTAAGAAAGAAACCTATAGATTTAGAGGTCTACAGGTCAAAGGTCTGTGTAAGTATAATTATAAAAAAATAGTTTGTACACAATAAGTATAGTTCAAGAATGCATACCTTGACCAAAGTTCTAGGTAATTGAGACCTGTTGGTCAATAATCTCCAGCGTCAACCATGCCTTGCTAATGCCCGCATAGAGGACTCTTAAACATGGGGCAGGCATGGACTGTATTCTTCACAGCACTCTTGTTCATATGATTAATCTGAGAACTTCAGTTTGTTATCAGTTTCAGTTTCTTTTTCTAAACACAAAAATCTCCAGTTATGCTGAATAGGTACCACTTGAACTGATAATAATTTCAAGAAGTATAATGTAACATTTATTCTGAATTTCGTACCTCAGGTGCTTCTGTTGTCATTTAATGAGAGCTGTCTTATAGGTATGCTCAATTAAGGATTGTTGTTCATTTCACAGGTATAAAGAAACTACGTTTCAAGCCAGCCTACAACCCATACACTGAACCCAGCATGGAGGTTTTCAGTTATCATGAAGGTTTGTACAATTAATTCTTCACTTAGTAATTAGGTCATATTAGTATTTTATTTAATAAATCTGGGTTTACATTTTTGCCCTGCTAATTGGTTTAATAGAATTCTGTTTTCTTAGTAATTAGGTCGTATTAGTATTTTATTTAATAAATCTGGCTTTAAATTTTTGCCCTGCTAATTGGTTTAATAGAATTCTGTTTTCTATCAGTGTATATGTTTTTTTATTAAGGGAAAGTAACTTCAATCCAAAGAATCTGTGTCGGGATAGCTTTGAATTTACCTGGATAAAAAAGCAAAATTCAGTGTGTGTGTGTAAATTACATGTATATATTTATGACATCACAATGTCTCTCCCATGCAGGCTTACACAAGTGGGTAGAGATTGGCAATTCTGGTGTTTTCAGACCTGAAATGTTATTGCCTATGGGATTTCCAGAAGGAGTAACAGCCATTGCATGGGGTCTGTCAGTGGAGAGGTAATATTTTGAATACACATATGTCTGTCTGTTGTTTCTTTCCCTCCAATACATATGATAAGCATACCTGGTAAATCTGCCCACCCCCTTCCCTCCAATCCATACAAGTTAGTCATTCATGATAAAGACCAACATTATTTTGAAATTCTCATTCTGTGTTCCATGATCCCTTGAACACTTTATCCTGTTGATATAATCTCAAACAAATCCTTTGGTTGATAGATATGAGAGAATGAGACATGATAAACCAAACAAGAGGATAGTGTATTTGTTCAACTTAAAAATAAATAAACTGAAGTGTTGCTTGCTACACTTAATAAATTTAAAATTATTGTAAAGAAGAATGCTTTGCTGCTTACATTGGTGTGATTACCTTGACTCAGAAGTGCTTTTTTGTAATTTTAAAATGCGCTTTTAGATTTTATTTTATTTTCTGTTTGTTCTTTTTCAGACCAACAATGATCAAGTACAAGGTAGATAACATCCGTGATCTAATTGGACCTAAAGTGGACTTACAGATGGTGTACGATAATCCTATATGTCGACTAGAAAAATAGCCATGATAAATGATGGAGTTTTATATGGTATCATACAACACAAGTTTCACCAGAACTGATATTTAAAAAACTGTTAATCTCAAAGTGAACAATATACGAGCTGTAAGAATGATGAAAACATTTGAGACTATTGGTATACATTTTACTTTGCTTGCTATTCATGGCAAAAGGAACGAGCTGGTGTAGATGTGCAGAAATAGGGGCGTTCAAATATGATGTACATGTGTTTATTGTCAGAAAATATTATGATAACAGATTCTGTTTACATATATGTTTGTCATAGTATTGTGGCTTTTCATTAAATTAATATCTGGCTTATACAGACTAAACATTCATTTTATTCCACAAAAGTGAGGCAGTAAATATTTTCAAGATCATATAGGGGGATTTTCTTGTTACTTTTTAGGTAAAGTGCAGTCTTGATTTTGTTTGAAACTTGTCCTAGAATGCACATGCATTACTAATGTTTTATTTTCATTCACGTTTATTGAACTTCATGGGTACAGTTGTGAAAATATTTGTATGGCATTCCCCCCACTCCCACCCTTCAAGAGATGGAGACATACTGTAAAACAGAAATCTTCATAGAGGATTTAATTATGTCATTTTTGTAAGTAACAAATATCCATGATATTAAATCCACTATGGGACATACAAGTTGAATGATTTATTTTCTATTTGCTGCCAGTGTAGAACGCTACTGTATTATCAGCATTATTTCAACACTGAATAAAAACGCTTTACTTTCTTTAATTTAAAATAATCCATCATCAGAGTCAAATTGATACACTCCATGTAATGGTTATTTCTATCAAATATCGCCATCTATATCAAAAGCATCTGTCACAGTATTGGAACCTGTGCAGTTTGGTCTTATTTCTGTTACTTTGTGTGCCTGAGTTGTCTTGTTTCCTTTAATCTTTTATGTGACTTCAGTTTGTCATTTGTTTAAACAGGCAGACTTGCATGCTATTGCTTTTCAAGAAATTGGTAAAAATGTGCACAAACATCAACTGAAATAAGACCACTCAAGCACACAGGTTTCCGAAATTTTGATCTACCCTTGACTGTGTTATTATAATTCATGTTTTTATTACAGCTAGCATATGCTGCAGGCTACCTAATCATTTCATCAGTTCACAACATAAGCCAGTGATAAAACAATACTGTGAATGGTACACAATACACTCACCCAGTGAATAATAGTCCTCTATGTAGATAGCTGAAATTTTTGTACAGAAAACAGTTTCATCTTTCAGTTTTAGTGACCTTGACCTTTGATCTTTTGACCCCCAAACTGATATGCTTCTTTCTTACCGTAACTGCAGGCCATCCAGAAAGTCTGGTCCAGGTCTGTACTGTACAACTAATTGTATTGTGCAGAGATAGTTTTTCTTCTCTGTGACCTTGGCTTTGACAGTTTGACTCCCAAATCAATAGACTTCTTTCACACCCCAAGAGCAAGGCAGCCACAAAGTATGGTTGATGCATGTCATGTAAAACTAATTTAATTGTGTGGAAACCATTTTTATTCTTTCAGTTAAAATGACCTTAACCTTTGACCTTTGACTCCAGACTCAATAGGGTTCTTTTTTACCCCATGTGCAAGCCATCCGCAAAGTTTGGTAACTGTAGATGATGGAGAATTGATATAACCATCCATTCAGGAGGAGTAGCAATAACAAGATTTTCAAGATGGTTGCTGTGGTGGCCATACTGGATGTTTGAGCAGAATGATTTTTATTTAGGAACAACTAGACATCATAAGAAGTCTTCTGGTGAAAATGGAATGTCGATATGACTTTTTGTTCAGCAGCAGAAGCTGTAACAAGACTTTCCAGATGACTGCTGTGGTGGCCATATTGTACGTCAGATCAGCACCAATTAAATTTATGACTGACTAGACATCATAAGAAGACTTTTAGTGAAACCTCAATGTTGATATGACCATCCATTCAAAAGGAGTAGCAATAACAAGATTTTCAAGATGGCCACTGTGAAGGCCATATTGGATGTCCAAGTGGTACCATTTTCATTTAGGGCCAACTAGACATAAGAAGTATTCTGGTGAATACCTGATGTTGATAGGAATTTCCATTCGGGAAGAGTAGCAGTAAGATTTTCAAGATGTCTGCTGTGGCATACTGGATGTCACATTGGTACAATTTTCATTTAGGACTAACTAGACCCCAAAAGAAGTCTTTTAGTTAAAACCCCATGTTGATATGACCATCCATTCAGGAGAAGAAATGATAAGATTTTCAAGATGGCTGCTGTAGTGGCCATACTGGATGTCTGTGCAGCACCATTTTCATACAGGACCAACTAGACCTTGAGATGAATGTGTATGTAAAGTTTCATTGCAGTCCTCGAAGTAGTTTACATGGAGTAACTTGTCTTCTCTTAGTACCACTCGTGTCCCTGCATTCTGCCTCTGGGTTGTGTCATTAGGTTAGAAATTAGTGGGGGCACATTTTGGTTCAGATTTCAACTTCAAAAATTTGTTTAATAACCCCTACACCAATTCACCTCTTGTTTGGACTATAACACCATCACATACTCTTGCTTTTGTCACTATCAATCCTGCTTCTGGGTTTTGCCCCAGGGTGGGGTCATATAGAGTTAAGATTTTTTTTTTTGGGGGGAGGGGACACATTTTGATTAAAATTTATAATGGGAACACATTTTGGATTAAGTTTTTTGTTTCTTTCTAGTTCTTCTAGTCATAGACCAGATGAGCTTATGGGATGGCCTGATATCTGTCGTCCTTCATCCATCCATCCATTAGAACAAGTTTGTTATCACTACTCCTGAACTACTTGGAGGATTGATAAGCAACATAACACATTCATCTCAAGGTCTAGTTGAGTCCTAAATGAAAATGGTGCTGCTTGAACAGCCATAGCAGCCATCTTGAAAATCTTGTCACTACTCTAGAATGGAGGTTCATATCAACATGGGATTTTTACTAAAAAACTTCTTCTTAAGATGTCTAGTTGGTCCTAAATAAATATGGTGCCAATCGGACTTCCAATATGGCCACAACAGCAGGCATCTTGAAAATCTTATCACTACTCCTTAACAGAAGTCCTATTGACATTGGGTTTTCACCAAGAGACTTTTTATGATGTCTAGTTGGTCCTAAATGTAAATGATGCCAAACCGACATCCAATATTCGCAAATGGGTGATCTTGACTTTCTTGGTTATAGTGACAGTGTCTTTAATGCATACAGTTTTATTCTATTGTACTCTTTTATCCTCACAGTCTCTCGTTCTACTTTGTTTTATGGACACTATCAATTTTCCTTTGTTCACTAACTCATTCATTGCTTCTTTCATCATTCATTACCTTGTATATTAAACAGCAATTGCGTGGGCAATATTAACCTTCCCATTTTTATCAGTGACAAATAAAATTATTCTTTTCTTGACAAATACTGGCACTCAGTGTATAAAGTACATGAATGTTGTACTTAATGCTTTGCTGTTATATACAAAACACAAACAGAAATGGTAGCTCCCTATTTGAAATAAAATTAAGAAAATGCATTACAACAAAATTAGAAACTTATGACTTTGTATTTTGATCAAGTGTAAGAATCTTGTCATTTGCTCTACTGTCCCCCATTCACCAGTGAAAGTGCCAAGTGACAGCAATAGTAGTTATGTCACCAGGTGCTAAGTACCAGTCAACAGGTGATGTCGCAAGTGACAGTCACTGAGTGTCTGTCACTGGGTACTGGGCAGCAATTACTAGATATCGGCACCTGTAACTGATCATTGGGTGCCGATCACCAGGTATGGTGTGTGGTGCTGATCTTTCATTTTTTATCATGGGTAACCAACCATGGAACACTGAATGTCAGTCGCTGAACACTGACTTGGGCTGTGCCCTGGAGAGTCTCTCCAAATTGAAGAGTATCTTAGCCTACGATGATCCCGAGGGTTTGGGACACAGATCTGGGGGAAATAGGTGATAAATCTTTTCCTCTTCTGTCACCTGACCCTCAGGAATGGACAAAGAAGGAGAACCCAAGGACCCGATGTGATGGATTTTTCTGGGAACTGATCTGCATCCACAGAAATCGACAGTTTGACATCCTATCTTTGCTAACGGGCTAAGGCATGACTATTTTGTCTCATCTCCCTCCCTGGAAATGGGAACTTTCTGACTAGGGGTTAATCATTCCATCTCTGCTCAAGGGGGTAGGGATGGAACTATCTCAATGATCCTCTCTCCCTGAGTAGCAGCGGTCCCCCCCCCTTCCTTTGATAACAAGACTGGAGGAGGCAGGCATGATCTAGGGTGTGCTCTGTTCACCGATCTATGCAGCCACAGCAAAGTTATTAATAGTCTCTTGGTTGGAAAAGGAGACATGACTAACTCACGACTGGGTAGTGATAGTCCCCAAGCTCCGTATGGGTAGGACAGGAACATCAAAAAGGAAGGGTATCAACCTGGTCCTCAAAACGTAAAGCCCATTGCCCATAGGGATTGAGTGGAAACAGAGATAGTAAATTATGTTCCTCCGCGAATACTTACCCGATCACATTAACGTTAGGGATACAAGCCTGCTACCTCCCAAATATAGCCCTATTAAAACGAAAATTCGTCTTTTGTGTATATATCATTTAGACAAAGGGCAATAAATCTTGCCCATTACCTCCCCTTGCTACCACCAGGTGTCGCTAGTTTTTAAATGAGCGATATAACAACGAGGATGCTCACATGGCGGGGTGGCTGGGAGGGTTTTTAAGTAATGTGATCGGGTAAGTATTCTCAGAAAAACATAATTTACATGAAAATTTGCTTTCTCCTTCAAATACGTTCCCCGATCACATTAACGTTAGGAGAATATGTAATAGGAGGAGGGAATGCTGAGCATCCTACCTATACCTCGGGTATCCTTCTAGGGAGTAAAAGACTGTATTCCCTATGCTAACTATAACCCACTGTCCCAATTTGAAAGCAACGCAGCCTAGGGTCTCATGATCTGTGACCCTTATATCCGGTTAAGAAGATGATTAGTCGATTCTTCTTACCGACAAAATGTAACTGGCAAATCCAGCGAAGCTAAGAGGCTGTGTTGGCTTTAACTGGGTCTGGTGGTCATTTGGGCCACTGACCCACCAGATTCATAGTTTGTCTCTGCAAAGCGAAATCTCTGGGATAAAAACTCTTGAATGTTGACTCAGCATGCCGGCCAACAGCTTCTATGAGGGCTCGGATCGAAACGTTACTTTCGAAAGCGAGGCTCGCAGAGATCGCTCTAATTTCATGAGCTGAAATGCTCATAAGGCGACACTTATTTTTCGAGACTTCAGAGTACGCCGAGCGTATAACCAACTTCAGCCACGAAGATAGGGCTTGAGGGGTGATATCCTGCTTTCCGGCCTTCGCCGCGAGAAAGAGACGTTTCTGTGTGCCACGACTTGCATCTGTCCACTTCAAGTCGTGCTTGAGGGCGAGGACAGGGTCTTGCATTTCCGCTGCTCTCAATGGGTCTAATGAAGAGAATGAGCATATGACGACTCTCAGATTGCAAACTGACGGCAACCTATTTTGGGCCACAATGCCTGGTTGCATCGTGAGGACCACCGAACCATTCGATCTGAACTGAAGATAGTTCTGGTCAGCTGAAAGGACATTTAACTCGCTCACCAGGCATGCCGAAGCTAAGGCTATCAGGAAACATGTTTTGTATAATAGTAGCTTCAGCGAGGTTCGGGCTAAAGGCTCGAATTTATCCGAATTGAACCATGTTAAAAGCCAGGAGAGATTCATTCTGGAAACAGGGTGAGGGATTTTGGTCGATCCAAATCAAACTTGGCTAGCAGGTCTGACAGATCTTTATCATGACCAATATCTCGTCTGCCATGATGCCTGAATGTGTCCGTTATCATGGAGCGGTAGCCTATGATGGTAAATGGGGCCAGCTTTTTCTCCTCGTAGAGCCAGAGAAAAAAGTCCGCCGGTTGAGGGATCGAGGCATTCAAAGGGATGATGTTAATGACTCTGCACCAGTATCTGAAAATACGCCTCTTTCCCTCATAAGCCTTCAGAGTGGATGGCCTTCTTGCTCTCGAGATTCTCTCCACAATCGGAGGTCTAAATTCTTTTTTTCTCGCAAAGCTGTCCTGACAAGAACCAGGCGTGAAGGAGAAGGCGGTATGGGTAGGGCTGGAACACCTGCGACTGCGGTTGCTCGAGAAGATTCGGCTTGGCCGTAATCTTCCTGGGCAGATTTATCGCTAGATCGAGTAGATCGGTGACCCCTGACTTGTCCCATCTGAAAGGGGCTATCAGAATCATCTTGTAGTTCTGATCCCTCAACTTCTATATTATTGTCGGTACCAAGACCGTGGGTGGGTAGGCAATATCCAGAACTCCTCCCAACTGATCGATAGTACGTCCACGGCCCAAGCTTCTGGGTCTGGAACTGGAGAGAGGAAGGTGGGCAACTTGTGATTCCACTTTGTCGCAAAAAGATCGATCATTGGACGCCCCCAACATGCGCAAAGACGACGAAAGATTGATGGATGTAGGGACCATGCCGTATGAATTGACCCTTTCTGGATCGAGGGTCGGCCAAGACACTGAGTCTGCTGCAAATGCGCCTAATTTGTACGTTGATATGGAGTTGGTCACATCAACATAGAAACTGCCAAAGCAGAACGTCCAGGTCGGGTGATTTTGTGCCACCCCCTGTTTCAGGAGATAGGTCACAACTACCAAGTTGTCCAACATAATCAGGACTGTTTTCCCTGAGAGTCGGTCCCACCAGAACTGAAAGGCGTTGATGACAGCCTTCATTCCGAGAAGGTTGATGTAGAGAGGCATTTTCCCTGGCTCCCACGTGCTGCTGACCGTATCGAAGTCCGGCAACAGGTGGGCTCTCCAACCTTACGTACTGACATCGGTACATACTGTCTCTTCCGATTGGGGCTTCTGCTGAGGAATTCCTGTCGAGAGCCAACTGGGGTTGCGCCACTGACACAGGAATGATCGTACCCCGTTCGTGATCCTGACCTTTTGATCGAAGGGACTTGAAATGGGCGCCATTGAGCCAGCAAGGTCATCTGTAAGAGGCGCATAAAAAGAGGGCCGAGCGGGATCAAGTCTGCTGCCGCATTGAATTAAATCTGAGGAGTTGCAAGAACTCTCTTGCTGAAATCCACGTCATATTGGAAACGGATTCGACGAGTTCGACGATTAGTACTATGCGAACTTAAGGAAGTCGTACCAGATTGAGATTGGTGGTAAACTCCATACCCAGGAGGTCAAAACACTGGGATGGATGAAGGTCAGACTTTTTCCAGTTCACGAGAAAACAGAGATAATTCAAAGGGGATAGGAGATCGTTCCTGCCCTTGAGAAGAATCGAACTTACCATATGTTTCTGGAGGATGTCGTCCAAGTACGCTGCCATCGCTGTAGATGATGTCAACCAGAACAGGGTGACGACGCAATCCATGATTTTGTTAAAGACCCAGGGGTTGATGTTTAGACCTAATGGAAGAACTTGAAACTAGTAAACCTTGCCATGGTAAGCAAAATGAAATTTCCGCGACGCCAGGTGGATAGGGACATAAAAATATGCATAGGTCAGATCGAGACTGATGGCATACTCGTCCCTTCTGATGGAGAGTCGTATCGATCTCGTCGTCTCCATTTAGAACTTCGGCGGAAGAATGTATTGATTGAGGTGACTCAGGTTAATGATTGGCCTCATCGTGGCCGTTTATATAAGGAAAAGCCCTGAATAAAACCCCGCAGATTGTGTTTTTCTCAGTCTCCACCGCCCTTTTGTCGAGGAGTTAACGTAACTTCTGTTGTGAATATTGCCTTTCTCCCGATCTGACAGTACGTCTGTTAGAAGGGGAGAGAAAGAAAGAGAAGGGGTTGGACAAATGAAAGCCGAAGCCACTCCGAAATGATATACATCACCCATTCGTTTTGAGGAAATGGGTTGATCCAACGAGATTGGAAGTGCACGAGTCTGGCGCCCACCGGTAGGCTCTCTATCGGCGGTAGGGTTGGTAGGTCAGCGTCGAGAGTTAGGAGGCTTGGAGGAGGAGACTTGGTTTCTTGCCCCCCCCTCCCCCCGCAAGGTTGCCTCCTAAACTGGTTGGACGTAAAATATATCTTTATCTTTTGCTTGCCTATTCTGGATCCGCTGTAGCAGGGGCGAATTGGTCTTAAAAGTCTGTGCTGGGTGGGCGGCGAGTTGGAGGGGCAGGTCCTGGGCTGCCTGCCTCCAAACTTCTTCAATTTTGGCCCCAAAGAGTAATGGCGAGCCAAATGGCGTCATTCGTAATGCCCGGGTGTGATGTGGCTGGAACGACGTGGAACACAAACATGCGTCATGTCGCGATTCGCAGAGGCAGTCATGGAATGGTAAACTGCCCTGTTAATCATCCAAGCAATTCGGGCCGCTGCCTCAAAGGCATGCTCATTGCCCGATTTTTTCGCAAGTCGGAAATTAGACAATGAGGCCAAGTCTAACATCGAAGACGTGGCGACAACATTTCGAACCAGCTTCGATTTAGTATGAAACACATTCTTGTCCACTTTATAAAACAGTGGGGCAGCCATGTGGACAGCCGCTAAATTATTATCCAGAATTGGGCATTCAGTATGGAAGATGTTGGAGTATGTTTTGTACCAGCATGATGAGAACGTAGCTGGTACTTGGCTTTCAGAAAAGAAAGCCTTTGCCTTCCTAGGATCACCGACTTGTCCAGACAGACGGTCATTAAT
Organism: Margaritifera margaritifera; assembly: GCA_029931535.1. Lineage (NCBI taxonomy): Eukaryota > Metazoa > Mollusca > Bivalvia > Unionida > Margaritiferidae > Margaritifera > Margaritifera margaritifera. The sequence goes on along the minus strand of JAQPZY010001265.1, from coordinate 1,216,389 downwards.
CTCCCTGATCTATGCTGACTGAGGAAGCAGCCAGAAGGATGGAGTCTCTTCCTCATTATCGATATCTACTGAAGCCTTGACCTTATAGTCATGTATGGCAGTAGGGGGTGGAGGGCATTCTGAACCGACAACACCCGGTATATCTCTTCATCGGCAACCTTAAAGCTGAACTCAGTCAGCTCCATGGTTGGATCCGAGTAAAGCTGTTGTTCAGGAGTATCTTCACACTCAGTGTGTGTAGTGTCCTGTTCTGGTTCTGCCTCCATATCTGGATAAACCATCAAGGGTGGCATAGACAACGCAATGCCGTCATCTCTATGTAAGTCATGGTAACTTCCCTTAGGTTAAGCCTTTAACATATGGTAAGCTGGCTCCGCCAGACAATTGTGTCGTACCAGTATGGACGGCTGGTTCGCCGGGAGTATGGTCGGCACGGTTATCAGCCGTGCTGTGGGCGGTCCGGTTGGTGCCGGTACTAGCAGTTCTGTGGACATGGCTGAACAGATCGATCTATCACTAAAATGCCCATCATAATATGTTTGTGTAGCCGTATGCCCAGCGAGACGGACAGATCTATCACTAAGGTCCCCGTAATTGTAATTGTATTTAGCCGTAGGCTTAGTAGGACGGACAGATCTATCATCAAGATCTCCATGATTGTAGAGAGATGAAGCTGTCGGCCTGGCGAGACGGATGGATCTATCACTAAGATCCCCATAATTGTAACTGTATGTAGCCGTAGCATGGAAGATTAAGATTTCCGTAATTGTTGGAAGATGAAGCCACAGGCCTGGCGAGATGGACGGATCTTTCAGTAAGATCCCAATTGAGATGGCTTGACTGGCTGGACGGCCAGCTCGGTTGGCTGACGATTGTGGACGGCTCCAGATGGTGATATGGTAGATTAGGATGTATACGTTGGATCCATTAAAATCCCATGCTTACAGGCCCGAAGGCCATACTCAGACATGCAGGGGCACTTATGCCTCCTTGGCTGCCTAAAAATGGGGGTACACTCCTCCATTGTATTATAATTACCTGTCCATACACTCTCAGACTATATGGCGCACACACTGCTTGGTACTGATGAAGTACATTTTGTACACGCAAGGCATTGACTCGTGCGTGTCTCCCCTGGCCATGAACTTGTTGTATTGATACACTTCGTCAACATGTTTCACTGAAACGACAAAACAAAACACAACAAACAATGTGTGAATTAACAATGCAATGTGTTAATAAATCGCTAAAACAAACACCCGTTACTAACTGGTGAGCGAACAATAGGCAGTATGCGCGAAACCATGAATTACAACATGCATCAAGGATAGTGTGTTGTACCATGTGGTCTAAATAGACAAAGTCTGAGAAAGTGATAAATTCACGAAAATATTGGAAAAATTGCAAATATAATGTATACCACCTATAGAGGAATGATTAATACACACTATAAATCCAAATTTCTGGATGGATGGTTAAAATTCACATGAATATTGGCATGAATTGATGGAGATTTTTTCGTACTATGTTGACTGTACGACAATGAAGCTTAAAAACTAGCAACACCTGGTTGTGGCAAGTGGAGGTAATGGGCAAGAGTTATTGCCCTTTGTTTATATGATATAGACACAAAAGACGAATTTTCGTCTTTTAGTAGGGCTTGATTTGGGAGGTATCAAGCTTATATCAATAATGTTAATGTGGAAGGGGAACATATTTGAAGGAGAAAGGGGGTTATAACCAATCCTTTAATCTAGATTGGTCAAAACCGGTACTTGGTCCGATATGACTGGTGTATGACGCTCGATGCTCAGTGCCCGGCACTCGGTGTTCGGCGACTAACATTCAGTGCTCCATGGTTGGTTACCCATGATAAAAAATGAAAGATCAGCACTACACATCATACCTGGTGATCGGCACCCAATGATCAGTTACTGGTGCCGATATCTAGTAATTGCTGCCCAGTGCCCAGTGACAGACACTCAGTGACTGTCACTTGCGACATCACCTGTTGACTGGTACTTAGCGCCTGGTGACATAACTACTATTGCTGTCACTTGGCACTTTCACTGGTGAATGGGGGACAGTAGAGCAAATGACAAGATTCTTACACTTGATCAAAATACAAAGTCATAAGTTTCTAATTTTGTTGTAATGCATTTTCTTAATTTTATTTCAAATAGGGAGCAACCATTTCTGTTTGTGTTTTGTATATAAAAACAAAGCATTAAGTACAACATTCATGTACTTTATACACTGAGTGCCAGTATTTGTCAAGAAAAGAATAATTTTATCTGTCACTGATAAAAATGGGAAGGTTAATATTGCCCACGCAATTGCTGTTTAATATACAAGGTAATGAATGATGAAAGAAGCAATGAATGAGTTAGTGAACAAAGGAAAATTGATAGTGTCCATAAAACAAAGTAGAACGAGAGACTGTGAGGATAAAAGAGTACAATAGAATAAAACTGTATGCAATTTAGACACTGTCACTATAATCAAGAAAGTCAAGATCACCCATTTGCGACCATATTGGATGTCGGTTTGGCATCATTTACATTTAGGACCAACTAGACATCATAAAAAGTCTCTTGGTGAAAACCCTATGTCGATAGGACTTCTGTTAAGGAGTAGTGATAAGATTTTCAAGATGGCTGCTGTGGTGGCCATATTGGAAGTCCTATTTGCACCGTATTTATTTAGGACCAACTAGACATCTTCAGAAGTTTTTTTAGTAAAAATCCCATGTTGATATGAACTTCCATTCAAGAGTAGCGACAAGATTTTCAAGATGGCTGCTATGGCTGTTCAAGCAGCACCATTTTTCATTTAGGACTCAACTAGACCTTGAGATGAATGTGTTATGTTGCTTATCAATCCTCCAAGTAGTTCAGGAGTAGTGATAACAAACTTGTTCTAATGGATGGATGGATGAAGGACGACAGACATCAGGCCATCCCATAAGCTCATCTGGTCTATGACTAGAAGAACTAGAAAGAAACAAAAAACTTAATCCAAAATGTGTTCCCATTATAAATTTTAATCAAAATGTGTCCCCTCCCCCCAAAACAAACAACAAAAAAAACCCCAAAAAAACCCCACTTAACTCTATGACCCCACCCTGGGGCAAAACCCAGAAGCAGGATTGATAGTGACAAAAGCAAGAGTATGTGATGGTGTTATAGTCCAAACAAGAGGTGAATTGGTGTAGGGGTATTAAACAAATTTTTGAAGTTGAAATCTGAACCAAAATGTGCCCCCACTGTAATTTCTGACCTAATGGCACAACCCAGAGGCAGAATGCAGGGACACGAGTGGTACTAAGAGAAGACAAGTTTATTATCACTACTCCACGTAAACTACTTCGCGGAATGCAATGAAACTTTACATACACATTCATCTCAAGGTCGAGTTGGTCCTGTATGAAAATGGTGCTGCACAGACATCCAGTATGGCCACCATAGCAACCATCTTGAAAATCTTGTTATTGCTACTCCTCCTGAATGGATAGTTATATCAATTCTCCATCATCTACAGTTACCAAACTTTGCGGATGGCTTGCACATGGGGTAAAAAAGAACCCTATTGAGTTTGGAGTCAAAGGTCAAAGGTTAAGGTCATTTTAACTGAAAGAATAAAAATGGTTTCCACACAATTAAATTAGTTTTACATGACATGCATCAACCATACTTTGTGGCTGCCTTGCTCTTGGGGTGTGAAAGAAGTCTATTGATTTGGGGGTCAAACTGTCAAAGCCAAGGTCACAGAGAAGAAAAACTATCTCTGCACAATACAATTAGTTGTACAGTACAGACCTGGACCAGACTTTCTGGATGGCCTGCAGTTACGGTAAGAAAGAAGCCTATCAGTTTGGGGGTCAAAAGATCAAAGGTCAAGGTCACTAAAACTGAAAGATGAAACTGTTTTCTGTACAAAAATTTCAGCTATCTACATAGAGGACTATTATTCACTGGGTGAGTGTATTGTGTACCATTCACAGTATTGTTTTATCACTGGCTTATCACTGGCTTATGTTGTGAACTGATGAAATGATTAGGTAGCCTGCAGCATATGCTAGCTGTAATAAAAACATGAATTATAATAACACAGTCAAGGGTAGATCAAAATTTCGGAAACCTGTGTGCTTGAGTGGTCTTATTTCAGTTGATGTTTGTGCACATTTTTACCAATTTCTTGAAAAGCAATAGCATGCAAGTCTGCCTGTTTAAACAAATGACAAACTGAAGTCACATAAAAGATTAAAGGAAACAAGACAACTCAGGCACATAAAGTAACAGAAATAAGACCAAACTGCACAGGTTCCAATACTGTGACAGATGCTTTTGATATAGATGGCGATATTTGATAGAAATAACCATTACATGGAGTGTATCAATTTGACTCTGATTATGGATTATTTTAAATTAAAGAAAGTAAAGCGTTTTTATTCAGTGTTGAAATAATGCTGATAATACAGTAGCGTTCTACACTGGCAGCAAATAGAAAATAAATCATTCAACTTGTATGTCCCATAGTGGATTTAATATCATGGATATTTGTTACTTACAAAAATGACATAATTAAATCCTCTATGAAGATTTCTGTTTTACAGTATGTCTCCATCTCTTGAAGGGTGGGAGTGGGGGGAATGCCATACAAATATTTTCACAACTGTACCCATGAAGTTCAATAAACGTGAATGAAAATAAAACATTAGTAATGCATGTGCATTCTAGGACAAGTTTCAAACAAAATCAAGACTGCACTTTACCTAAAAAGTAACAAGAAAATCCCCCTATTTGATCTTGAAAATATTTACTGCCTCACTTTTGTGGAATAAAATGAATGTTTAGTCTGTATAAGCCAGATATTAATTTAATGAAAAGCCACAATACTATGACAAACATATATGTAAACAGAATCTGTTATCATAATATTTTCTGACAATAAACACATGTACATCATATTTGCACGCCCCTATTTCTGCACATCTACACCAGCTCGTTCCTTTTGCCATGAATAGCAAGCAAAGTAAAATGTATACCAATAGTCTCAAATGTTTTCATCATTCTTACAGCTCGTATATTGTTCACTTTGAGATTAACAGTTTTTTAAATATCAGTTCTGGTGAAACTTGTGTTGTATGATACCATATAAAACTCCATCATTTATCATGGCTATTTTTCTAGTCGACATATAGGATTATCGTACACCATCTGTAAGTCCACTTTAGGTCCAATTAGATCACGGATGTTATCTACCTTGTACTTGATCATTGTTGGTCTGAAAAAGAACAAACAGAAAATAAAATAAAATCTAAAAGCGCATTTTAAAATTACAAAAAAGCACTTCTGAGTCAAGGTAATCACACCAATGTAAGCAGCAAAGCATTCTTCTTTACAATAATTTTAAATTTATTAAGTGTAGCAAGCAACACTTCAGTTTATTTATTTTTAAGTTGAACAAGTACACTATCCTCTTGTTTGGTTTATCATGTCTCATTCTCTCATATCTATGAACCTAAGGATTTGTTTGAGATTATATCAACAGGATAAAGTGTTCAAGGGATCATGGATCCCAGAATGAGAATTTCAAAATAATGTTGGTCTTTATCATGAATGACTAACTTGTATGGATAGCAGGGAAGGGGGTGGGCAGATTTACCAGGTATGCTTATCATATGTATTGGAGGGAAAGAAACAACAGACAGACATATGTGTATTCAAAATATTACCTCTCCACTGACAGACCCCATGCAATGGCTGTTACTCCTTCTGGAAATCCCATAGGCAACAAAATTTCAGGTCTGAAAACACCAGAATTGCCAATCTCTCCCAACTTGTGTAAGCCTGCATGGAAGAGACATTGTGATGTCATAAATATATACATGTAATTTACACACACACACACACAAACACACACACTGAATTTTGCTTTTTTATCCAGGTAAATTCAAAGATATCCTGACACAGATTCTTTGGATTGAAGTTACTTTCCCTTAACAAAAAACATATACACTGATAGAAAACAGAATTCTATTAAAAAAATTAGCAGGGCATAAATGTAAAACCAGATTTATTAAATAAAATACTAATATGACCTAATTACTAAGTGAAGAATTAATTGTACAAACCTTCATGATAACTGAAAACCTCCATGCTGGGTTCAGTGTATGGGTTGTAGGCTGGCTTGAAACGTAGTTTCTTTATACCTGTGAAATGAACAACAATCCTTAATTGAGCATACCTATAAGACAGCTCTCATTAAATGACAACAGAAGCACCTGAGGTACGAAATTCAGAATAAATGTTACATTATACTTCTTGAAATTATTATCAGTTCAAGTGGTACCTATTCAGCATAACTGGAAATTTTTGTGTTTAGAAAAAGAAACTGAAACTGATAACAAACTGAAGTTCTCAGATTAATCATATGAACAAGAGTGCTGTGAAGAATACAGTCCATGCCTGCCCCATGTTTAAGAGTCCTCTATGCGGGCATTAGCAAGGCATGGTTGACGCTGGAGATTATTGACCAACAGGTCTCAATTACCTAGAACTTTGGTCAAGGTATGCAGTTTTGAACTATACTTACTGTGCATTACTATTTTTTTTAAAATTATACTTACACAGACCTTTGACCTGTAGACCTCTAAATCTATAGGTTTCTTTCTTACCATAAGTACAAGTCATCCACAAAAGTTTGGTCAAGAAACTTCCTTTAGAACAAAAGTTATTGTGCAAAACCAATTTTTCTTGGAGTCTCAATGAGTCTGACCTTTGACCTTCTGATCCAAAAATCAATAGGCCCCTTCCGTGTCTTAAATGCACTCCTTCCAGAAATTTTGGTCAAGTTATGTGGTCTAGAACTAAAGTTATTATGCAAAAATCATCTTTTTTCTTTTGAGTCATAGTGACATTGACCTTATGATCACAAAATCAATAGGCTTCTTTCTTACCCAAAATATCAGCCATTTACAAACTTGGGTTTAGGTACATAGTTGTGAAATCAAATTTTTGTGCATAAACCATTTTTTCCATGACTTTTCCATGACTTCTCCATGACAATTTTCTGATTTTCCATGGCTAAATTCTTTAATGTTTATGACAAAAAGGCCCGAAAGTAGGATCTGTACACAGAAAATAATGATAATATTTACCAACATGATCGGAAATATAACCACATAATCAGCTTTTTTGCCAAGATGGCCTTCTCCTTCCCTTACAGCCATATGATCCACCAACTTTAACACTACAGACTGACAAGCAAGTAAAGGGAGATTTTCTCAATTTTTGGTCATTTTCCATAACTTTTCAATTACTTTCCATAACAAATTTTTTTCCCTGGGTTTTCCATGACCATGGGAAACCCTGCTTGACTTATAACCCCAAAATAAATAGGCTTCTTTCTTACTTCAAGTGAAAGTCATAAACAAAGATTATTCCAGGTTTGTGATGTAGGACTAAAGTTATTGTGCACAAACCATTTATACTCTGTCTTTTAATGGGTGAATAAAAAGTGTTTGCCAGTGTTCAGGATTGCTCCAAGTAGGAACAACCCAACTGTAAACAACAAGAGACCCTTGAAGGTGACTGAAGCTCTACTGACCAAAAAGAATTCCCAGGAATTCACGATAAGAACATTTTTTTAAAAAACTGCAAAGTGCTGAAACCATCTCTGATATTTTTGAGCAATACCAATATTTTCAGATTAGCTGCTGTGGTGGCCATATTGGATGTAAGATTGGCACCATTTTCATTTAGGACGAACTAGAGATCATTATAAGTGTTATAATGTTATGTCTTGTCTGATTTGTTGGTTCATAGTCCAAAGTACAGGTACTTTAATAAGGAAAGCAGGTCATTGCAACCATTGTTTACTTTTTATGGTTGCTGACAAAAGTGACAAGGTGAATGTACACATAAAGTTCTTTAATTATACATGCAACAGTGTCTAGGAAACTGCTACTTGTAAATGGAAAAAATCCAATCTAATAAAGAGTATGTTAGCATCCACTAACAAGAATTGTTAAAAAACAAAATGCTAATTGGTACGTTAATACCATAGATACCAACATATATATCAGTGTCAAATATAAATGTAAGTTTTTAAAATTAGAATCTGCACATAAAATAGGAATACTTCAAAATTGTATCCAACAATTTCTTTTAAGTATTTAACCTCACTGATTCAAAGTGATTTTTGGTTGTGACGTGCTTCATAAAATCTTCTTTCCTGTCACGACCCATGCTGAAGCCCAACAAAGAAAAGACTGTAAAGGCATATTTTTCTTTATCTAAGTGTTGATGACTTGTGTATCCCATTTTGAATTTCTGTATCACACATTTTTTCTCTAGTCATAATCCTTATCGGTCGCCTTCTGCTGCATGATCTTTTTTAAACTTTCTCAGGTGAATCATGGCACTAAGCAGGGGTGATGTTTGATTGGTAAATATTCAATTGTTTTTGTGATACAAAACGCTTATGTATACTGTTACAAATGAATTACAATCAGACATTACAGGTGTTTCAGTGATCTAAATACGCCAGTTTTTAAATTGTGGTTCATCTATACACAATTTTATTTGACCAGGAAATCAAAAATCTGACAAGTGATCGTAATGCAATATTTAAAGGTTAAAAATAGGAATGATTCCACCAAAATCGAAATGATTGATATCATTGACAGTATCTGATTGATCACCTTTAAGGGCACTGTGAGTCTACTTGTTTGAACCAATTCCACTTGTAGTACACCACAATATTTGCAATATTTTATAAAATCAAATGTACGTAAACAACACTTTTGTCTTTATCTTCATTTTAAGTTTGACTTTTACTGCATTACAAAGTTAAAGTTAATTTTCAGATATATATATATATATATATATATATATATATATATATATATATATATATATATATATATATATATATATATATATATATGATAGCAAAATGTAGTTATCTCGTGGATGAAATAATAAATAAATTGAAAGCTAATAGTTAGGGTTCCATTTTTCAGAGGAAAGCAAGAGTGTCAACATTATTTTTAATACCTAGTTTTTTGAAAAATTCATTCATGAATCCCATAAGGTCACCAAGAGTCAGTCCATAATCTATAACAACTCCCTCAATCTGGTGAAATTCAGCCAGGTGAGTAGCATCTAGAGTCTCGTTTCTAAACACTCTGTCTATGGAGAAGAACTTTCCTGGTTTGAATGGTGTCTGAAATTTTAAAATACATGCATAACATCTTGCAATGTTAATCCATGAGGTATTTTGAATTTTCCTTAGCATACAAGCATTTCTTCCCCCTTCATCATTCAAGACTAATTCATATACTGCAAAATGTGGGTAGTATATATCTAATTTTTACAAATTAGTTAAGGCTGTATATGTTTATTTTCTATCTGTGATATTTGTAAAGTTTAGACAATTATGCTTACCAACCACATTTTTGGGGTCATGTTGCACAAACTCACTTAAGACGTTTTACATCCTTTGTTTCTTCAAAAAATACCTTAATCTGTATTGCTTTGTCATTTTCTTTCTTATTTTATGTATATTTCAATTATTAAAAAAATGAGAAAATAGTACAGTGTAAATCAATTGTCCTGATAAGACTGTGACCATTCTTTATAAAACCTTGCGGTGTTGAACTGTTTTAGAGGTTTCATCTAAGATGGTCATATGGAGAAAAAACAATTCCTTTATTAATCTTGAGCAAATCCAAGCACTTTCATGACTGATAGACTGTCATATTCCTATGAGCTAACAATGATATAGGAAGTTGTTTCTGATTTGGCTATTTTATCTGCACATAAGCAGAGGGTCAAGCATTGGCTGTTATATTCCACATATGCATAGGGTCAAACATTGGACATTTTATCCCCCCCCCCATTTCAATGCTTTTCAATAATTGTTGAATTTATCCTATTTTTCGCAAAGTTTAAACAGTTTGTGCGATATTAATAACAGACTGATTCAGATCTAACAAGGACAGGTATAAAATCCAGATCAAATCTCTAGTTGTATAAGATATCACAAATCTTAATAAATTGGTATCAATTTACAGATTATTCTTTGCTCCTTATTTTTATAATACGTGCTTGAGGATCTATCTTTAACTGTATGTCATGATGTCACAGATCCTAAAACAAGGGTACTACATCAGTCCGACAATATTTAGAAATAAGATTAGAATGGTTTGTATAGGAACAGATCAATCATTGGTAGAATCGATTTTACATCCTAGACATTGTTTTCCTGTTAGGTACATAAGCACTTAGTTTTCTCAGAAAAGAAAAGTTGAAAGTCTGTCGATCAAATTCTACAATTTCCCTCATACAGTGAACTCAAACTGAGGTATGTAGGTATTCTTCTAACTTTTATATTTGTTCTTTCATTTTTCCAAAAAAGTGTCAGTGATTGTATTTCAGAGGTCTTAATGAATCAAGTGAGTAATTTCATTGCTTTTTAATGATGTAAAGGTCTGAATGTTTGACAGATATGATGTCACAATCCTTCCAAAATGGATGGTAAAACAAAACATTTAGGATCTCGTTAAAGGATGGCCGTGAACAACACCTGGATATGTTTCTAAGACTTGTGAAGTGATTTAGGAATGTTGAACTAAATTAAATGATTACGCTCTTTTGCCAAATAGTAAATATTCAAATTTGTGCCCATGTTACATAGTACGTGTTAGTGTAGTCTATTTCAGTGGATGATGTCTGAACCATACATCTTGTTTAAAGAGGTGGTTCAGTGTACCTGAAATGGCTAACGTTTTTGCTGTTCACCTAAAAGAGTACTATTTTAACAGATAGGGGGAAACCTAACCATCGGACAACATCCACCCCTGCACCCACCCCAATCTGGATTTTATACTGAAGTGATGTAAAGTGTGTCTAAAGCCATACGGAAAAAATGTGAATATTTTCCTTGATATTGGAGAATATGGCTGTAAGAGAAAGTTATACTGAAGAGCTTGCCTTTATGTGGATCAGTCCGAATTTCTGGAATCTTTCCTTAGTAATTCATTGGATATGATCGAGCTCATATATATTTTGTGTACGAAGTGTTATTATAAAATAAATTGAACAGCATACCAGTACATCCTGGCACTCTCTTGAGAGGTTTTGTTTTAACGAACTTTTAAATGTTCTGATAGAAATCACCGGAAGTAATATATTTCACTGTACTCTTTGTTGAAAAGGGAGGTAAATACTCTACCTTCTGTGCTAATTTAAAAAACGTTCTAGCAGTGTTTGCAGTAGTATGGGTTCTAAGTATATTCTTCCTAGCTTCTTCAAGCTTCCATTCATATATGTATCTGCAGTGGAGTCAAACAATAAACTTGTCAATTAAAGCTTGAAAACAAATAAATGAGGAGACTTTCAAATGAAGGTTGATTTCAGATGCAGTGCTGTACAAGTTCATTAAAAACATTAGAAATTAGATTTTATATGTACCATATTCATTAGTGTATAAGATTCATCCAATTGTGCAGAGAGGAGACCCAAATTTGCTACTGCATCAGAATCTACAGTGCTTGTCATATGTATCATTCTAAGCAAATACAGTAGACCCTGATCTGCTATTGCACTGTGGAATGGTGGATCTGGGTCTATGCAACAGCATAATAAAAACAGTACATATCTCTTGCAATAAATGTTATCAAGGAATGAGAGGTTGACTAAACAAGAGTCCCTTGAAGGGATTGATGCACTACTGGCCAAAAAGAATTTGCATGAATCCATGTGAAGTCTGTTTTTTCTGTACATTTATTTCTTATTATCTGCTGAGTATTTAAATCATTTCAGGCAGTCTTGAGAAACTCCAGTATACCAAATTTGGTAACAAATATACTTTATATATATATATATATATATATATATATATATATATATATATATATATATATATATATATATATATATATATATATATATATATATATATATACATATTGATCACAAGATAAGTGTAACACACAATTTTTTTCATGGGTTTTGATTATGAACCTGGTATCATGGATAGAGATTGAATTCGTCTCAGATGATGTCAAGATATACCCACAAGCATACATGTGGCAAAATAGAGAGGTCAGCTTAGGACAGATCAGGACATTTGCAAAATTTGGTCTGGAGTTTTGACTTCAAATCAGAAGGATTTTCATCGACCTGATTTTTAGCATGCAAATGGACAAAAATGACAACTACTGAACAAATTTCCTTTTTATATATTAAAATATGCACATCATCTGATCACATCAGTTCTTTCACAGTAACTTGTTGCCTTTCATGTTGTCCTTATATATAGTACCAGCAGTGTTAGCCTTTCTTAGTAGATCATTGCATAGATTATATTTGTGGCAGTCTTCATCATTGTTGATCTCAACAATTGGAAGATGATGTATCGTTACTGCATCCAGGTTTCCTCTAGAGTCAGCCAGAATTTTCCTCAAAATAGAAAATGCCCTTTCAGTGTCTGAATTGGCATGTGGCAATGTTAGTACAAATCTAATGAGTCCGCCAAGAAGTTTAAATTGTTTATTGCCCTTTGGAATGATTGCTGACTGCCTGCCACAGCTGCTCAAGATTGGTGCTATTTGGGTCGAATTTGGGAAGTTCCCAAACTCGACCTTACAGAAATGGCAGAAAGCATATTCATGTCTCTCGGAACGTGATTCCAACCACTGAAAATCCTGTTTCCGTCCATTATTGAATTTCGTGTGATATTTCTTGGTTGTTTATATTTTGGCATTTTAGCATTGGGATATAACGCATGCTTAGATATCTTGACACACTTTCAATACCAAAGCCAAATGAATCTGTTTTGTGCCACTTGAGCTCTATAGTGTTGATTAATAAAATCATAATCCATTAATATCTTTAATCCCTTCCGAATTACTTCTGATCATACATAGTGTAATCCATCTCAACAAGCATTAAACACCAAAGCCAAACCGACAATGCTGAAATAATCCAAGTAATATTAATTGTTTTATGCTGCTTGAGCTCTTTAGTAATCCATCCATAATCCATTAACGTTTTTAATCCTTTCCAAATTACTACTGATAACACATAGTATCATTCACTGATTCCTTTATGGTTATTGTCTGTCTTAAAGTATTAAGCTCAGCAGTTCAGTCACATGACAACAGGAATTCTTTTCTGTAAATATACTACATTGGAAACAAGGTATGAAAAAAGGAAAAGTTTCTGTTCCGGAATTTATTAAATAATAATTTTAAACACGTGGCAGGTTTCAGTGAGTGACAGGAGACACGGTAGACATCCCTCATCTCGGGAGGAAAACCCTCTCGGTCGGAGGTCCACATGTATGCACAAGATAAGTTTGGTTAAATATATAATTAGTACTTTTTTTAAAAGAAGCCAAGTTATTGAAATGGTATAATTCAAGGTATTCTTCTGATACATCCACAAACTAGGTTTTATACCATCATACTTATGTATGATACAGTATCAAGTTCACAAACCGTGATAGAGAAAAACTCGAGTCAAGACTGATCTCGAAATCACTGTCAGAACAATTGCATATAAGCAAGAAGTGGATGGTTAAAAACAAATGAGCCCTCCATCGATTCAGGAGAAATAGATGAAACAACATTTTCATTATGCCAACAATGGTGGAAAGACAAACAGGAACCATTTTCATTTAAGACCATTTATCTATATATCTGTCAATATATATATATATATATAAAGAAGTGTTTCTGTGAAAACCCCATGTTGATGACTGTTCAGGAGGATAGGCTATAGCAAGATTTTCAACATAATTGGCAACTATTTTGTGAAGTCAGATCAGCATCCATTTCATTTTGAACAAACTTTATCTCAAATTAAATGTTCCAGTGGTAATCCCATGTCAATACATGAATCTATTCAGAAGGAGTAGTGATACAAATATTTTAAGATGGCCATGGTGGCCACTGGATGATATCAGATTGGTACAGATTTTTATTTAAGACCAACCACATATGGTTACAAGTATTTTAATGAAATCCGACGTGTTGATATGATCATTGGTTCAGGAGGAGTTGAAATAACAAGATTTGTAAGATGGCCACTATGCGGGCCATATTGGATGTTTGATCAGCAATATTTTTTTAAAAAGCAACTAGATATAATAAGAAGCACTTAAGTAAACACCCAATGTTAATATAACCATCCATTCAGGAGGAGTAACTTAACATGTTTGTTAGATAACTACCATGGTGGCCATGTTGGAGGTCAGATTGACACCACTTTTTTTTCGACCAATTAGATATCATAAGAAGTCTTTTAGTGAAAACCCCATGTCGATATGATAATCCGTTCAGGATGATTAGCAATACAAGTTTTTCAAAATGATCGCCATCATGGTCACTCTGGATGTCCAAGGGGAACCATTTTCCTTTAAGGCATCTATATCCTGGGTTGAATGTGTGTGTAAAGTTTTATGGTAATTCTCCCACTAATTTACTAGGAGTATTGACAGTAAATTTCTGTTAATGGTCACCATTAGAGATTTTGCATTGAAAGGGATATTTGAATATGCAGACAGAAGTTATATGCAATGCTTTATTTAGATTTAATGCAAGTGTAACAACAGCTTACAATAAGGTTTCCAACAGCTTCTTTTAGTCTGAAAAGCTCACATTTACTTAAAACAGGTTTCTTACAAATGTAAATCTCTTTAAAGTATATAGTCTATCTGCAAATAGCTATCAAGGTCGTAGAGGAAAAAAAACTGGACAATCACTGACACTGATGTAACAAATAGCAAAAGAATGCGAAGTCAATGCCATTATCTCGAACATTTTGTTTAATATTTCCACTGTTGATAATTCTAAAACCTGCACCAAGTCGCATACAGGTCATATAATATATATATATATATATATATATATATATATATATATATATATATATATATATATATATATATATATATATATATATATATAAATTAATTTCAGTGGATAATAACATATTTAAAATTTAACTCTGCACATAACAGTTTCTTATTTCATGTGCTTTGTATATTATTATGCATTTATAAGCATTGGAATGTAATTTAGGTTGCTATTAATCTTGTATAAATTTGAGTACCAGACCACACAAAATGGGATTGGTTCATTTGTTCTGTTATTAATATTTACAAACATTTTGACCAATGTGAGTTATATTTATGAAGATTTCATGTGCAGTACATGATGGCAAGAGATAAACACATTGCAGATTCTTTTGCTTGACATGTAAAGTTGTGTTTTTCAATATGCTTGCATTTTCTTGTGCACTGAAATAAATTATAAGAAAATAGTAAAGTAATGTTTTCATTAATTCATTTGTTTCTTTTTGGGGACTCAATGTCATATTTGTGTATGTTTTGGACAGACTTTTTGGTAATATTTTTTTGCCATCTGAAAACATGTAGAAAATACAGTAAATTTATTATAATAAACCAAAGTGGAAAATTACTTTAAAAGTGCCAACATGTCTTTTTATGATACAAAAAAAAACTACAAAGGCACACTTTTCTACTGATTACCCTACATTGTGAATGCTAACTAAAATTAATGACAACCTTAATTTCTCACTTACCCTTGTGACCCATAACCTCCCTTTTCATGGACATTTTTCACTCTTTCTAAATAGTCCATAGGAAATTTATTTGCCATAGCTGGATCTGAAAATACAACAAATTGTATAAGTAGGCACCTGTTTTGATGCAAGAACTCTTATGAAAATCTATTTTCCTTAGCAATTCCTTTTGTCAACCCCTCTTAAAATAAAGACTTGTCAGTTATTGAATGAGTATAAACAATACTGAACCTGAAATCATGTGGCAACAGAATGCAAGAGTTTTCATGGGAATTCTATTTCACAAAAATTAGGAGCTCCTATTTTAAAATAACAAGTTTTAAAACAGTTTAGAAGAATCCTACAAAATTAATTTATTGTCATAACAGCTTGACTAAATATGCACTAAGTGCAGACCAGAAAATTGCCTAGAAAGTCTAAATTCCCTCCTAAAGCTTGAAATTACAATATACACGCAAATGACACAAATATCAGAAAAGGTCATCTACATATATACATACATACGCATATAAAATTTTTTAAATTTATTTTGGTCAAGTGGTTTGACTGTAATCCTGATAACAAGGTTTCACCAAAATCTTGTAAAAAGTCCATGTCTATATCCATGTCTATATCCATGTCCAAACGTCAAACTAAATTATCCCCAAATCATTCAAATGGCACGAAAATCTAATCAGGTCATTACAGATATGCATAAAAGACATGTCTATCATTTGTAATTTGTAAAGGTCACATATTATTTGCCTAATTGTGCTAAAAAGGTTTAGAGTACATTATTCTTGGTCCAGAAAGTCAGAAAAACCTTTGAGAAATTAAAAAAATTACGAAAATAGCACGAACATTTAATGTAGTAATCTACATATCAATAGAATAATGTCTACAAAATTTAATTTGTCTAACCTTGTGGTTTCTGCATGATCCTGTGAACATGCTTCCCAGATGAATGGACAGACAGACAGATCGAAAGGACCAAATCAAGATGCCCCAGCTGCCAGTAGTGTGGGCATCATAGACCAGAGTGAAAATAACAAAATTATATAGCTCACCTATATGACGCTCTAAGTAGTCTCCAGTAGCAACCGTGCGTATTATTTATCATGTCGAAAATATGTTGCATAATTCAGAAAATACGTTCAGACTAAAGTGATATTGACAGCAAAATGTTGGCCCCTATCCAATTAAAGTTTTTTTTTTTTTTGCAATTCTTTTCTCTTTACATTTTAACTTTTGTTTTTTTTTTAATATGTAAATTGTTAAATGTTAATTGGCACAATATAGCCAGCATTGCACAAACATACCATTAGACAACCTATCTAGCTACCTACAGTTACAGGGCATAAAAGACATTAAACAATAAAATGAAAATTCCTTCCTATGATATCAAAGTAGATGTGCTATAATGAGTTGATAACAATCGAAATGAATGTTGTTCATACATTATATTTTTTAAAATCATTGTTCCCAAAATCCGCTTCAAAGGTTTTTATCATGTCCACCCCTACAAGTCAGATTTTAATAAGTGGAAGTTACAGGCTTTGAGTAACATTGGAGTGAGGCCAGTGTAGGTACAAGCATTGTTCATGCAACAGTAATTACCTTGATTAGACACTACAGATGAGGGCTCACGTGAAAAGCATGCAGCCTGCAGTCCACTCACCTAATTCATACACTCATCCACAGTTAACCTGCTGAGGGTAACATATCACAATATACAGTGTATAGTCATTATTATGGAGAGTTTACCATTGAACAAACTCATTTATTCCTACTTCCCACTGCATTGGTCAGAAACGGCGTTCTGAGAAGGCTAGGATTTATATAGCATGGAAGAATATACATGGTCATAAACACAAATACTTAACCCATGTTACTAAAACATAAAATATATGTCAAAGTCACCTTTGTGTATGGGTGTTGTACTTGAGAGCTGTATACAACAATCTAGTTTAATGATAAAATCAGCAACAGTTAAAACACTAAATGTCACTAAAGTCGACTCATTAAATATGGCTCACAGTACTCTATCTTTAAGATGAAAGTGTAGCACTTATCAAGATGCATCCTCTAAGTAAGTTTCATGATTTCAGATATAATAGTATTATTAAATATATATATATATATATATATATATATATATATATATATATATATATATATATATATATATATATATATATATATATATATATATATATTACTACTTCACTTTGGTATCCAAAAATGTGAGCCTGCTGTGAAACTTAGAAATAAAAGATAAAACAACACAAAAAACTAACCTGAGATGAAAAAAGTGTCGTGAGCATCTCTTGCTGGATGTTGTTGAGGCTGAAACAGTGTATCAAAGTTCCAGAAACTATTTTCTACAAAACTTGTTTGTTTTCATCTCCGAAAATCTGAAGAAAACAATGAAAATGACATGTAAGACATATTTAATGATATTTTGCCACAAAAAATAAAGCAGAATGCCATTTGTAACTTCTTCCGAATCTCTAAATGTCACCCTTCATGAAATTCGCTTGCATAAAACAACTTAACATTTGAAGGCACTCTGAAATGTTAGAAACTTAAGTAAGTGATTATAATACATTTCTTATGGCTTTTATTTGTGATTGTATGACCCAGCACTTTAACACAGTATACTTCATACAAATGCATAAATAGATCTAGGTTTTTCAACTGTTGTGCTGAAAATGAAATGGCTTGCCTAAAATATCTAAAACTGGCAGGGCATACAAACTAGGTCAACATGCTTCTTTGTCATCAATGCCCACTTTGATTACTATAGCCTGCACATCCTTATTTTGTGAAAAATGTTTCAAAATGCTCATACAGCCTGAACACGTGAGCGATGTTGTCTCCAAAATTAAGGTACAAGTTTTGGGGTTTATAGGCCCATATTCATGCTAATTGTGACATTAGGTAATTCCAAAGGTATATGACAGAAGACACACATGAAAAAAACTGCTAAGAAAATGGGCACAAAATGCTTATTATCTCAAGATCCCAATCTTTATGGCATTGTCAAGGTCTAGAAAATTTTATTTCAACTCATCAAATAATTTTATGGATGCTGATAGGGGAAAAGCAAGAGGCCCAAGAGGTTCTGAGATCCTTCACCTGGCTGACATCTATCTAACAGCCAAATGAAAGCAGACTGCTCTCTGTCAATATTGGTAAAAATATAGAATCCATTTGTTTATTGTTGTTTTTTAAAGTTATTTTTTAACGGATGGGCAATTTCTAACATCAGCATCCAGACAATTGCAGAGTCTGGATATATAAATTAATGTTGATAATTCAGTTTGGAAGTGTTTCAAGAAAAAAGCATATCAGTTTATTGTTTTTAAGGTGTATTTCAAATACAAAATATAAATTTAAAATAATTTGTAATTAATGGCATTTAATATATGAAATGCTATGAAATAATGCATCTAGATGTAATAACATAAAAACAACAAATATATCATACATTTTATTATAGCAATACTATTTTTAGGTATTTAGTGGCATTGATTGGCTTTCACTGGGTAACGAGAATAAGATGTCTTACGAAAGGTCACAATACAGAAATTTCACTCCTAAGTTTGCATACGTTTAATTGTTTTCCAAACTATACTAATTTATTTCATCCACGTAGAATGTTACTTATTATATTTCTTCAGCTTCAAATTACAGTCTATTCAATTTAATCCCTAACTTATATATATATATATATATATATATATATATATATATATATATATATATATATATATATATATATGCTAATTTAAATAACGTATTTTATTGATATTTATGAATCTTGTATTCTGAAATTATTGTTTTAATCTGTTTTAATTTTTTCTGTAAGGGAGATAACTTAGCATAACCCCAAACTTGTGATTCAGAATATTACTCATCATAGGTCACTTCCCTTGCTTTACTATACAAAATGCCAAGTACAGTATTTTTCTGTTTTTATTAACAGTGGCCATTTTTCATGGTAGATTAGCATCATGTGTACAAATTTGAAACCACTCCATGCCAGGATGCATTCTGTCACAATTGGTTAAATTCTTTTGAGAAGTTCTGAAGAAGAAGTCATAAAAAAAAATTATACTATCAGCAATGACAGTCATATCTGATGGCAGATTGGCATATCATTTGAGCAAATTTGAATGAGCTTCATGCCAGTATACTTTATGTGAAATTTGTTCAGAATTTTGTTGAGCAGTTCTTGAGAAAAAGTCATTTAAAGTTTTTGGATATGTTTAGTAACGGTTGCCATATTTGATGGCGAATTGGCATCATTTGATCTAATAGTAAAAATGTTTTCTGCCAGGATGATTTCTGTCAAGTTTGGCCAAATTTTGTCCTTATGACCGGTTGAGCTGCAACACAATAATTGCAAACAAATATCTATAACTGTGTAAAGAAATTTCGATACTTAATTACAAGACTACACATATCCTATGCTAGTCTGCAACTGTACATTCACCCTAACAATATTTCTATTTTATACTTTTTATTCAGTTATAAATTACAAATTAAATAATTTCAATTCCTATGTTGTATTGTTCACTTCACTTTTATAAATTGTTCAATTGAAATTTATGCATTTTGTACTCTAACATATATTTTGAATCTCATCTGTATCTCTGTAACCCAAAACTGTTGTTCTCAATAATCAATATTATGGGTTACTTCCCTTGCTTTTTTTACATAGGTATTTTCAAGGAAAACAAAACAGATTGTGTTGCATACTGTTCGAGAGCTATTTCTTTCTGCACTGAATTGCATGCATATATGCAGAAATCTTACAATAAAACTCACTGGACATCTTGATGATTTCAGTCTATTTACCAAATTTGCTCAAACTAAGATACAAAATAATCAATGGATTGGTAACAAGTTGAGCCAATCAGATGCAGTATCACCATAGGGCCAGGTGAGCAAAATAAAAAGAGAGGGGGGTACAAGAGTGTTAAAAATGTTAGTAGGTGGCAACGTTCTATGTCCCCTCTAAATAATATGCTCCTATTGAGGAGACAACCTGGAAATGGAATTTGCCAAACTTGGTTCGTTACCAATGAACAAGAGTCCTGTAAACGGTATATTATACACACACTATGTGATAAATAGTTCTATTATTCCTGTGGTTCTCAATAATCAATATCATGGGTTACTTCCCTTGCATTTTACAAACATATTTTCAAGGAAAACAAAACAGATTATGTTGCATACTGTTTGAGAGCTATTTCTTTCTGCACTGAATTGCATGCATATATGCAGAAATCTTGCAATAAGACTCACTGGACATCTTGATGATTTAAGTCTATTTACCAAGTTTACTCAAAATAAGATAAAAAATAGTCAATGGAGTGGTAACAAGTTGAGCCAATCAGATGCAAGATCACCATATGGCTATGTTAGCAAAATATAAAGAGAGGGGGTACAAGAGCGTTAGGGGTTATAGACAACCTGCAAATGGGATTTCCCAAACTTGGTAACAAGTTGAGCCAATCAGATGCAAGATCACCATATGGCTATGTTAGCAAAATATAAAGAGAGGGGGTACAAGAGCGTTAGGGGTTATAGACAACCTGCAAATGGGATTTCCCAAACTTGGTAACAAGTTGAGCCAATCAGATGCAGTATCACCATAGGGCCAGGTGAGCAAAATAAAAAGAGAGGGGGGTACAAGAGTGTTAGGGGTTATAGACAACCTGGAAATGGAATTTGCCAAACTTGGTTCGTTACCAATGAACAAGAGTCCTGTAAACGGTATATTATACACACACTATGTGATAAATAGTTCTATTATTCCTTTTTGTTTATTTGAATCCCTCTATCATTGGTCAGATACTTAACTTTTTCAATCCTAAATCAATAGATGTCTTCTTTGTTTCAAATGCAAGTCAATCATGCACAAAAGTTGGTCAAAGTAAAAGAAACAGGACGAGTTATTTTTCAGAAATCATTTTTCTTCTTTCATTCTTGGTGACTTTGATATCTGACGTATTGACCACAAAATTGTTACATGCGTTTCTTGAATAAAACATAAGCCATCCGCAAAATTAGGTTATGGTGTGTGACCTAGGAGTTTAGTTATTCTTTGGAACCAGTTTTCCTTCTTGGAGTATCTCTGACCTTGAGTTTTGACCTTTGAACATCCAGATCATTAGGTATCTTCCTGGTTTCTCATCAAAGCCATCTACAAACTTCAGTCAAGGCATATAGTGCTGAACTTAAGCAGTTTTGTGGAAAATTGTTCCTCTTCACAGCCCCATATGACCTTAACGTTGGACCCAAAATTAAATTGGTGTCTTTCCTGTCTCAATTGCAACGCATCCACAATGTCTGGTCAAAGTATGTGACAAAGAACCAAAGATATCATGCAGGAACGATTTTTCTTCTTAGAGTCACTGTGATATTGACTTCTGATCCCAAAACAGGTATCTTTTATTTCAATTGCAATCCATTTATAACAATCGGTCAAGGTATCTGATAGACAAATCAAGTTATTGTGTGGAAACAGTTTTCCTTCTTTCAGTCCCTGTGACCTTGAGGTTTGACCGTTTCAACCCCAAATGAATAGGTAACCTCCTTGTTCAAATGCGAGCTACTTACAAAGTCTGGCAATTGTAGATAATGGAGAACTTGAGTTACTGAGAGGAAACAAAATAAGGAGCAGTCAGACAGATGGGTGTATGGACCGATTGACAACATTATAACATGACACCTCTAACTTATCGCAGGCATATAAAAAAGCTCAGTAAGATTTTAAGAGAGAGTATTTTATGAATGTGTGCACTTATGTACATATTTAAATACAGATTAAGGCTACATGATGCTAATTCTGACGTCCTCTGAAAATAAATTCCTTCTTCATCATCTTCACAAAAAACAGAAATGCTATTAAAACATCAAGCCAAAACCCACCCCATCTCCAAGAAAATCTGCCTGAATTCTGTTCGCACTTTCAGTAAGGGATGAAGATGTCCACTTGGAGGCATCACCCCCAATGCATCAAAGTTATATTGCTTGAATTCTTTATTCTTCCATGCCCCACTGAAAGTAAATAAATATGCAGTGATAAACAACCAGAACAAGAGTAACATAAAAGACACATTGCACGCCTGCCCCATGTTTACTAGTCCTGTATCTAGGCACTAGTGGGGTGCATGGAATTTCAATGACCTGGACTTTTCGTCAAGGTATGCAGTCTTGAACTAAACTACTGTGCAGAAACCATTATTTTCTTATAAGACATACCATAGCTGTGACCTTAGACCGTAAGACCCTAACAACTAAAAGTTTGTTTGATTACCCTAAGTGCAAGCTATCCACAAAGTTTGGTCAAGGAACTTACTCTAGAACACAAGTGAATTTGCGAAACCCATTTTTCTTTCAATTGCAATGACCTTGGCTTTGACTTTTTCACTCCAAAATCAATAGACCTCTTCCATACCGTAAGTGCAAGTCCAAGACAAACTTTGGTCAAGGTACATGGTCTAGAACTTAACTTTTTATGTAAAAACTATTTGTATTCTTTTATTTGCGGTGACCTTGGCAGTCTGACCCCATAATCATCAGGCTTCTTTCTTAACAAAAAGGTAATCCACAAACTGACGAAAGCGCATAGTCAATAAAGAACATTTTTTGTGCCGAAACCATTGTTGAATTTTCAACACAGTGATCTTGACATTTGACCTTTTGACCATTAAATCAATAGGCTGCTACCTCTCTCTGCGTGTAAACAATCCCGAAGATGTATTCTAGGCTTGTAGTGTAGAACAGACGGTATTGCTTCGAAATTGTATTTCTTATTTCGGTCACAGCGACCTTGACCTTTGACATCTCCCCGTGGATGAAAGGCTTCTTTCTTACACCAAGTGCAAGCCATCCACAAAGTATGGTCCTGGTCTGTGACAAAGAACTAATGTTATTGTGTGAATATTACTGTTTTCTTTCAATCACATTGACCTTGACTTTTGACCTTTTAAACCCCAAAATTCATATCATTCTTCCCTACCCCAAATACAAGCAATCTGCAAAGGTCCTGCTCTGTGATGTAGAACTAATGTTATTGTGCAGAAACCATTTTTCTTCTCTGTCACGATGACCTTGACCTTTTGCTCTATAATTGATATGCTCCATTTCTATCCCAAGTGTAAGCCTTCCACAACAGTTGGTAACAGTAGATGATGGAGTCCTCAAGTTAGTCTGCTTATAAAAAATAGGGTATAGCTGGATGGGTGTACATACAGACAACATCATAACATAATAAGCTTTGCTAATATGGCGGGCCTTATATAAAGTCACTACAATGGCACAAAATGTAATCAGGTCATCTCTATATACATAGAAACATGTTTATAGAATTCATGTTGCCTATGTCAAGTGTTGTTTTGTGCAATTTTGCTCAGAAGGTTCCCACCAAAAGGTCTAACTCCAAAAAGTAAAATGAAATATAAAAATTGCTCTAATATTACAAATGTATAATATATACATCTACAGGAACATGCCCACGATAAATTTAAATTTTCTATGTCAAGTGGTTCTTCCAGAATAATGCAAGCAAGGTTTCCAGAATGAATAAACAGAAGTATGGAAATACGGTGAAAACAAAATCAAGATAACCCTGCTGCATAAAAATGAACAGCATATCCATTTAATTTACAATTGTTACAACTGCGACGGTAATAAATCCGTTTAATCCAGAAAGTTTGACATTCATGTAGCTAGTAGTTTGGGCATTTGTATGATATTAGTTTGTCTTACCTATACCATAAAGTTCTGTATATAATGCACACTTTTTCCAATTTTTAAAGATAAAATCAGCCCTGTGCAATCTATAAGTGAACAGATATTATCCTTTTTCTCCGACCCAATCTTTAATATGTGTTCGAGATATTATGACTTTTCGAAGTACTTGCAGTTACTGTACGAAGCCAGTCCCCATTCAGTACTGAAGTTATGTGTTGGTGTGGACTGAGGACATAGTTGAAAATCAGAATTTGTTTAAAGTTTCACAAGATAAGCCCCTATAAATAAATAAATAAATAAACAAATAAATAAATAAACAAACACATAAACACGCAATAGAATTTATAATATCATACTAACCAAAGAGTCTACCACTCAGAGGGAACATAACAAAAAGCATCCACAGCTATGAAAATCCCAACAGACATGTAATTTCTGTTGCAAGTGAAGAGACAACAATTCTTTACTGCTTATATCGGAATGTAAAAATAGTAATAATAAAAATTATTACATGATGATGACAATTGACACGTTTATTCACAATCTAAATTAACAAACAATGTTGATGTCGGCTTTATATGTGATGGTGTGTGTGTGCGTGTGCGTGAGAGAGAGAGAGAGACATACAGAGACAGAGAGGTATGGAAGAAGAGACGGTTCAAATGCAAAAAAAATAAGCAACCAATTAAAATGATCTTGTGCACACACTCTTTCCTTTGCAATCAGCCAAGTCTGGCATGCTAACCATAACCTTGAATTGTCACTTTGTGAAATAAAGTATCCATTCTTGCTGTTGCACATCACTAAGCATGAACTATTGACTTCAGACATATCTGATTTTAGTAAAAAGTTATCTATTATCAAGGAAAACCCTAATGATTATTTGTTAACATCAATTATCATGCCAAAACATTGATGCTATGGTCTATGTAAGATATAATACGTGAAATTAACTTGTTGGCATTAGAAAATGTCCACATTTCATCATTTGTCTACGAATGTTGATATCTAAATCTACAGCTGGGTCTGTTTCTAACATTTCTCTTGAAGTATATTAATTATTCCTTTTTTAAAGTTGCCATGTTTTAGCCTTTCCATTTTTAATTACCACTTTTGCAATTGGCAGCATCCACCTGAACAACATTTAATGATGTTCATTATGCAACAAAATATATGAAACTTAGTAAATATATCAATACCATCTTTTTTTCAATATTTGCATGAATTGACAACTGCTAAGGATCTGTCAGAAAACTCAAAGCGAAGTATTTTTTTAGATACAGAATGTTAAATGAATATGTATTTATTATACATATTACAAGTTATATATATATATATATAAGCCTTGCCAAACACATCATCTGTGTACAGGGTACGACAGGTGACATGCAGATAAGTTGGCAGGTGGATATTGCTTGATGCACAGTTTACTTGACAGACAGGTAACATCTTAGAGTAGCAATGAGACAAGAGAATTTTATCTGATACAATGTCAATGTGCATCTGATTAGTCTACCAATTTTTCCACTGAGACTGGTGACATTTTGCTGCAACATTTGTAGTTCTGCACCAAAAAAAAAATCAATACATCATGCACATATTCTTCAGTTTTATAATGTGTAGATTGTATACTGTTTCCTGGGATCTCAAAGTAATGGCTTCCACTATAAGGACTAAAATCAAAACATCTGACAGCGAATTGCTCAAACATTTTCCACACATCCTTTGTTCGTGGTAGCGCTACTGGCCTACTCACTGGATTGTTTGCCAGACTTGTCACGGTTTCTATGCATTTCGATGAGTGGGCTAAACATAGTCGATGGTTATTATGGAAAGTTTACATAATATTCCAACTTTAAATGCACTGGTCAGATAGGGCCTTTCTTGTGTAGGCTATGATCAATGTGGCCATGAGCTAAACACTAATACTCAACGTATGTTAGTAAAGCATAAAATGTAGCTCACTGTAACTTTCGTTGGTCGTAAGATTGTAGCACTAAAACAGATGCACACAATTATGAAGTTTCATGATTGGAGCATAAACAGCACCCAATCAATGAACTTTAACACAAAATTACGACAAAGTCACTGAAGCATATCAGGTGACAACGTTATGCAAAAACAACCAAGCACTACCAGGGTTAAGTAACTCTTGTTGTTGGGGGCCAATTATAATATAATTTGGAGCATACTGGATTACAATTTAATATGTACTATAAACTTGGAGACAAGCTCCATGTAGTTACCTTACTTCCATAAATACACAGCAAAATCTAGCTGTACACGACATTATTTATTGAAAATGAAATTATGAAAGACCATTTTGAATTTAAAAAACAAACCTTGCTATCATTTCAGGGGTTAACGCATACTCCTTTTTCTCCACTTTCAAGGTGAAATTGGGCCCTTTACTTAGCAAGTAAGTTGTCGCTTTCCTGAAAAATAGTAAAACTTCCAAAAAGTCTGGAGAGAACAAAATTTCAACATGCTCAGATTGATTAACTTAAATTGCACAATAACTGAAATGATTATTATCAAGAGTCCCTTGAAGGGACTGACACTCTATCCCCAAAGGAATTTCCAGGAATCCAAGATAAGTCACTTTATTCTCTCCTTTTATTCTTTTTAACTGCTTAGTATTAACACAATCTCTGATATTCTTGTGAAACTCCAAGTTACCAAATTTGGGAGCAAAACTATTTTCTTACATGTCAGAGTTAACATGTTTACAAGATACCTGTAAGTGCAGTACAAAATTCTTTCTCAAGACTTTTGGTCTTGAACCTGATCTCATGGATAGAAAATCACTGAAGTTGTTTCAGACAATGTCAAGACATATCCACATGCTAAGTTTGGTTAAATGTATAATTGGAAAAAAAATTGGGAACAAAATCTATTGAAGTGGCAATATTCAAGGTATTCATCAGCTCAGAGAAGTAGTGAAATGCAAACAATGACCTTTGACTGTCAGATCTGCACTATTTTCATTCAGAACTGATTAAATATTACAAGACATGTTTTAGTGAAAGCCCCATGTCAATGCTATCATTCATGCATTGTGTAGTGATAACAAGATTTTCGAGGTTGCCGCTATTATGCCATGTCGGAGGGAAGATGTGCATAATTTTCATACATAACCAACTACATATTGCTACAATGAAGGTATTTTGAGTCCATGATAAAATCATTGCTATCAAATATGTGACTTTTGTCCTAAAGGTAGAAAGGTTGAGCAATCATGACACAGAATGAATTGTCTTAGTTTCAAAATGATTTATGTCGAGTATGATCATAACGCAAATTTTCTATGACTGTGACCTTGATCACAATGTAAAATTAATTTTCATAGCTTCATAATGGTTCAATCTATAAACGGGTTACGGAAATATATGTAAATGAAAAACTTTAAGCAAAACCTTAACAAACTGTTGATGCCAACACTGCCATTGCCATAAGAAATGTTTCTGCTCCATCTATCTCCCCACTAATGTGCAAATGAAAAACTGTAATCATAACCTTAAGAAACTGTTGATGGCAACATTGCCATTCCCATCAAAAAGGTGACTGATGTGTCTTGCTTCCCACTAATGTACAAATAAAACTTTGACCATAACATTAAGAAACTGCTGATCCCAACAATGCCATTGCCAACAACAAAATGTCTGCTGTGTCTCGCTTTCCACTAATGTGCAAATGAAAAACTTTGTTGATATGACCATCCTTTCAAAAGGAATAGTGATAAGAAGATTTTCAATATGGCCGCCATTGATCAGCACGATTTTTATTAGGGTATGCTAGATATTATAATAAGATTTTCAGTGAAAAACCTATATCTATTTAGGATAAGTAGATATAACAAGATTTTTAACATGGCTACCATGGTGGCCATATTGAATGTCTTATCAGTAGCATTTTTATTTAGGACCAACTACATATCATAAGAAGTCTTTAAGTGAAAACCTCATGTCACCACAATTGTCAGTTATAGAGAAGTAGCGTTAACAATGTGTTGAAGATGGCCACCATGGCCATAACATTGGAAGTCTGATTAGAACTATTTTTATTTAGGACCATCTTGATTTAAGAAGCATTTCTGGATGTCCGAGAGACAATATTTTAATTTAGGACCAACTAGTTTTTTCAAGAAAACCCCCATGTCAATACAATACTCCATTCAAGAGGAATAGCTATCAGAACATTTTCAATATGGCTGCATTGGCGGTCAGATTGGCGCCATTTTCATTTACGACAAGCTAGACATCATAATAATTATTTTAGTGAAACATCATGTCAATATCACCATCCGTTCAGGAGGAGTACTGGCAACAAGATTTTCTAGTTGGATAGTATGGTGGCCTTATTGAATCTCATATTGCCACCACTGTCATATAGGATTAGCTAGACATTATAAAACATTTTTTGGTCAAAAAACCTATATCGATATGACCATCCGTTCTAGAGGAGTAGTGGTAACAAGATTTTCAAGATGGCCACCTGGTAGATATATTGGATCTCAGATCGGAACAAGTTTCATTTTAGGATCAACTAGACATCAGAAGAAGTCTTTTGGTGAAAACCACATGTAAATATTGATATCCGTTCAGCAGGAGTAGTGATGAAAAAATTTAAAATGGCCACTGTGGCAACCATATTTGATGTCAGATCAGCACCATATTTATTTAGGATATCATAAGAAATCTTTTATTGAAAACTCCATACTGATATGACCATGCGTTCAGGAGGAGTAGTGATAACAAAATTTTAAAGTAGGCCATTGTGTCTGCTATATTGGATGTCAGATCAGTACCATTTCCAATTAGGACCAACTCGACATGATAAGATATCTTTTAGTGAAACACCTTGTCGATATTACAAGCCATTCAGAAAGGGTAGGAAGAACAAAATTTCCATGATGGCTAATGTGCCATATTGAATATTCAAGCGGCACTTTTATCATTTAGTACCAATTCTAATTTGGGATGAATTTGTGTGTAAAGTCTCATAGCAAGGCTCCAAGTTAAGTTTAGGAGGAGTATCAATAACAAACTTGTTCTAATGGATAGACAATATATGGATGACAGATAGATGATGGGTGATGGACGATGGACCACAAATCATTGGGTAAGCTCTTCTGGTATATGACCAGTAGAGCTGAACATTATGAAAATTTAAACTCCTTGATCAGACTTGATCCATTATTTATAAGGGTAACACTTTGCATTGAATAAATGACACTAGACTGTATTAAACATAATTAGTTGATAATTTCCAAAATTTATACTCCTAAACAAGAGTCCATCAAAGAGACTGGTGCTCTACTGTCGAAAAGAATTTCCAGGAATTCAAGATAAGACCCTTTCTTCTTTTTACCTGCTGAGTGCTGAAATCGACTCTGATATTCTTCAGTGATTAGATTTTCAAATTAGCCACTGTGACAGCCATACTGGATGTAAGATTGGCACCATTTTCATTTAGGACAAATTACACACCATTAGAAGACTTGTGGTGAAAACCAGATGTTGATATAACCATCCTTTTAGGAGAATTAGAGTCAAGATTTTAAATATGTTCATTGTGGCAGCCATATTTGAAGTCAGATTGGCACCATTTTCATTAAAGTCCAACAAGATATCATAATCAGTCTTCTGGTGGAAACCCGTCGGTATGACTTTCCATTCAGGACGACTAGCAATAACAAGATTTTCAAGATAGCTGCTATGGTGGCCGCACTGAATGTCAGATCGGCACCATTTTTATTTAGTACTAACTAGACATCACGAGAAGTCTCCTGGTGACAACCAATGTTGACACAGCTTTCCATCTAGGAGAAATAGCGATAACATTTTCAAGATAGCCACCGTGGCAGCCATATTGGATATCAGATTGGCACAATTTTGATTTAGAACCGACCAGACACCATAAGAAGTCATCTGGTGAAAAATCCCAGGAGAAGTAGCGGTAACACGATTGTCAAGATGCCTGCATCATAAGAAGTCTTTAGATGAAAACCCCATGTCGATATGACGTTCCGTTCAGGAGGAGAAGCTATACCACTATTTTCAAGATGGCTGCCATGGTGGCTACACTGGAAAACAGATCGGCATCATTTTCATTTAGGACCAACTAGATATTATAAAAGTCTTTTAGTGAAACCCCATGTTGATATGACCATCCATTTATAAAGAGATTCAATAACAAGATATTCATGATGGCCATTGTGGTGACCCTACTGGATGTCTGAGCAGCACCATTTTCATTTAGGACCAATTCGACCTTGAGATTAATGTGTGTGTAAAGTTTCATGGCAATCCTCCAAGTAGTTTAGGAGGAGTAACGATAACTTGTGCTAACGGATGGAAGGAAATCTGATGTCGGACGATGGACGACCGACCACAGACAATAGGGCATCCCATAAGTCCCTCTGGTCTATGACCAGTAGACCTAAAAAAAATGACTGCTGCATCAGACGCTAATTTAAATTTTTAAAAAGGCCTTACTCAGAAAAAACTGATCATATCAAAAGGTTTTTCTACTGCTCACTCCCCCCCCCTCCCCCAACCATATTACATTAAGTTTGGAATACTTCATAGGCGACATGCACCTACATGTAACACATAGAGATGAAACTCCTCATTAAGTTTCATGATTCTACCATGAATAGTACATGCAAAATTATTTTTAAAACAATATTAACCAAAGTCAGTAAAGCATGAAACAGAGGCCACATGGAGGCATACTAAAAATTATTCATAATTTCCAAGCACACGGCTCACTTACACCTCTGTGACAAGTTTTCTTTTTTTGTATTCATTCGTCTGTTCATCTGTCACATCGGACAGGTCCAGCTTATCTATTTTCCCCAATAAGATCTGAACCTCATCTATGATACTCTCAACCTGAAATGTATACAAACAATTACTGTATTTGTTGAATAGGATCACACAAATAACTAAAACTCTATTTGATATGAGGGTCCATTTGGGTACAGTTTGATAATGATCTGCATAGTGTAAGATCTGCATATATAAGATGCAAAAAGCAAACCACCAGGGTCATAAAATGCGCTGGTTGACCAGCGTCTATTCTGTTTATTCAACCTATCATTTTAACTGAATATCATAGACCTTGATCTGCTGACAAAAGTATGTAATGGCAGATGATCCATGTCTATTCTGTTCACACTAAAGAGCACAATATGGTTAAGTTAAATTGTTTACACAAGCATCCCTAGGTTTTTCATTGCTAATGTCACTGACCTGATTCATAACCAGACCTATTAGCGATGGGTGCTTTGCAAAGGGCTCCCTGAATTATTTTGTGCTCCACAGGGTCTCAAACAGACAAACTTGTGTTGGGAAACAAAGTTGGAGAATGGACATTCAGGGACCATAACTGTCTGAGTACAAAACTGACCTCTCACTTAAAGTTGTTAAAATTAGACACCATTCTCAATGTCGTCTGAAATAAATTTTAGTGTGCAAATATGACTGTAATTCTCCACAAACAAGACCATGCTTCATGATAAGATAATCGTCTACATTTACAAAATGTAGGTAAATCTTTGTTCAGAATTTTTTTTCTGATATTATGCCTATTCCCCAAACTCCACTCCACACTGGAAAAATGAACAAGGCTGACCCCTGACCTTATCACAATAGAAATGTTATAACTAATTATGAACGGCCATGCCATAAGTGCTTTTATTGTTTTCTCAGCCCTGTTGAGGTTTTATTTTCAAGAAGTTTTCAAGGACTTCCAAATGTTTTCAAGGAGTATTTTGTCAAATAGAAATTGAACCTTAACCATTTATTACTTTGGTAACTACCAGTGTTGTGTATCATATTTCTTAGGACACGTAAATAACAAAAGCTCTGAATTAAAAAAGATATACTATATTTTATTCAATTTTGACATTGTGTATTCGATCAAACTTCTCCCTAGACGACACTGTAAAGAATACTTCTGCACATATCAGTACAACAACAGGGCTATAACGAATCTGAAAATTTTCAAGCATTGGTATACATTTTAGATCGATAAAAGTGTTATTTAAACAAGAATTGTATGTGAATCTTTCTCAAACTAATCCAAAGAACGTTAGTCTTGACCTCTGGTGCACTAAACCAACAAGTTGTTCTCCGGCTATTGTTTTATTTATGTGACATTACTGGGGTTCGCTCTTGTTAGCAATAATTTTAAACGTTCCAAATATTGACCACTATACACTCAATTCTCCCTATTTTTCCCAACTTCGCCCTATTCTGGTGGTAGAGAAAAGTCATTTCGCTCAAATATTTGAGTCAATTGTTGACCCTGCTCAATCTCGATTATTTGCATCGCCTTCTGCAATGTACATGTACCCAGTGTTGGTGTAGATTTTAGCCCCTGTATTACTTTGATTCCCAATCCGTACTTCGCTATATTTAGCGTGAAGTTCGCTAAAATATCATACATTTTGTCAGTTGTCGATATTCAATATATATTTAAGCAAACTCAAGGACACAGGATGCAAAATTTTGAGTGTATGTGTTCTAGGACGTATGCACAAACAAGCTAGAGAGCTTTTGCAATCTTAGGGAGTCAAAGGTAGACGTAACCAATAGAAACCCAAAGTATTGATCCTTTGCTACTACAACTATTACTACTACTACTACTAACAATAAATCTCTTGAAATATTATTTTTCTAGTGTAAGATACAACTTTTGTGGAGCTCTCGTTAGTGGGAAGCGAGATATAGCAGTCACTTTTCCGACGGCAGCATCAGCGTCGTCAACAGTTTCGAATAAATCATTATAACGCTGAGACAATTCATTCGGTGACATGAACGCTTGCCCCTTTTACCTAGAGGCCAATGTCGCAGTTGTAGAAAATTTGCGTTAATGTTTCGGTTAAAGTTTTTCATTTGCTTATATTTCCTAAACCCTTGATGGATTTTCTTCATACTTGGGATGAATCAGTATAGAGGTAAAACAATTGATTTAGTGACTTGCACGCTTACCTCTTGGCCAGCAGCCTGTATCTGGGATAAGGAAGAAACCTATCGATTTCGGGCCAAAGGTTAAGGTTACAGGGACTCAAAGAATAAAAACTGTTTCCACACAATAACGTGACGTGTATATCAGATACCTTGACCAATCGTTGTAAGTGGACTGCATTCGAGATAACAAAGACACATTTTGGGGTCAGAAGGTACAAGGTCAGGGTCACAGTGAATCTTAAGAAGAAAAATTATTTCTGCATGCTATCTTGCGTTCTTTATCGCCTGCTCTAACCAAACTTTGTGGATGGCTTGAAGTTGAGACAATGAAGACAGCTGGTTAAGGTCACTAGAACTGAAAGAAACAAAAAACTACTTAAGTTCTCTACCACGTGCTTTGACTAAACCTTTTATATAGCTTTCGGTTGAAACAATGAAGACACCTATTGATTTTGGTGTTAAAAGGTCAAAG
This sequence comes from Margaritifera margaritifera, assembly GCA_029931535.1. NCBI lineage: Eukaryota > Metazoa > Mollusca > Bivalvia > Unionida > Margaritiferidae > Margaritifera > Margaritifera margaritifera. The sequence goes on along the minus strand of JAQPZY010001265.1, from coordinate 1,182,574 downwards.
ACCAATATAAAAGGGATTACTGAACGGAACACGGTTCCCACAAATTAACTCGAGTCCTATGCCACAAACCACGACCAAACATTGTGGATGTACTGTATTTGAGACACGACAGACGCCTTTCCATTTTGGGAGTAATGGGTCAAAAGTCAACGTCCCCAACACTGAAAGAAGAGAAATGGTTTCCACAAAATTACTGCAGTTCTGTGTCTTTTACCTGAGCCACATTTTGAATATATACCTTGCATTGGAGACAAGGGAAACACTACTTGATTTCGGATTCAAGGCCAAGTTGCTAGGTAAACTACATGAGTATTTTTGAAAACTACATGAGTATTTTAGTACCTGAGTAAATAACCAATGAAAGAGGGTTTTACATTAAAAAAGTATTCTACAATTTTCTACCTCATGGCGGAGGTATAATGTGCCATTTATGGTACCCTTGTTATAATACTTTTTATGATATAGTATCCGTGTTTTCATCCGTCTGTCCTTCTGTTCGTCCTTCATACTTTCGTTTCTACTCTAAAATTTTAAAGCCATTTGAGATTAAGGGATGAATATTTTAAGTTTTCCCTAACACTTTTCTTTCCGCTTTATAACTTTCAAGCCATTTGAGATTAAGGGATGTAACTTGGTGTATTTATACAGCATCATTAGAAGGTGTGTTGCGAACTATACCGTTGGTCATGTCTTAAAGGTCAAGGTTACGGCTCAATATTTTAAGTTTTGTCAGACTTTCCTTTCCGCTCTATAATTTTTAAATCATTTGATATTAATGAATGTAACGTGGTATACTCATTATGTCGTCATTAGTAGCTGTGTCGCATACCACATCTTTAAGATTAAGGTCACGGTTCAGTATTTTAAGTTTTCCCTCACACTCTCCGGTCTGCTGTTATGACTTTCAAGCCATTTGAGACTAAGGGATGATTTAGTTTATTTATGCATCATCATTAGAAGGTCTCTCTCGAACCGCATTCGGAGAGTGGGGGGTCCTATCTTCAAGGTCAAGGTTCCATATTTTACGTTTTGCTTCACGCTTTCATCCTCTCTATCATTTAGAGCTGTTAGAGATTAAAGACGATACTTGGTATAGTTATACACCATCTTCAGATGGTGTGTTGTGTAGCACATTTGGGGGCCTATTTTCAAATTAAAGGCCATGGCTCAATATTGTTTTGTTTTCGTCACACTTTCGACTCTATACCATTAGATCTGTTTGAGATTAAGGAATGTAACTTGGTATACCGGCACTTATACATCGCTATTAGAAGGTGTGTTGTCTACCACAGTGGAGATACTATCTTCAGGGTCAAAGTCACAACTTGACATTTTACGTTTTCCGTCACACTTGCCAATCCGATCTCTATCCTAAGACATATGAGAGATTAAGGGATGAAACTTGGCATAATTATAATCATTAGAAGGTGTGTTGTGTACTACCCTTGTGTCCTTATCTTTCGGGTCAAGGACAGAGATCAATATTTTAAGTTTCCGATCACACTTTCCTTTCAATCTATGACTTTAGAGCCCTTTCAGGTATAGTTATACATGGTGTCAGACCACCAATAATTTTCCTGTATATTGCATACATACATTTTTCCATGCTGAACTCAGGCCAACATTCCAATCACACTAGGATTCCTAGCGTTGACAGCGTAATTACACACGCCAAGACTTGACATTCATTGCCCTTCATAAAAAGTACGTTTAATATCTGATCAAAACCTACCAGGGTCATGGTTTCATTTCCGGGTCAATCAAAACATCGTTTGTGAATATATTTTACACCGAATTTACATGTGCCCACCACACTGCTTTCACAACCACAATAAAATGCATCTCAAAATAAAGAATGATTCATTCCCAGTTATTCAATGGTAAAAATTAGTTCTGTCATAAATATTTCACAATGCAAGGCACAGCCAAACAAACTTTCTAAATTTAGATACAAAGTACTTAGCTGGGCACTGACGCAGAAGCATTTTATCCTGGTCTGACCCCACATTATCAGTAGAAAATGTCTCTTGTGCGTCCACACATGCCTCGTATTAGCCGTTGTGTGTCGGGAATCAAGCGCATGTACAAAACAATGAACTCCCAGTGCGCAAACTTCTTTTTTAAATTTTGAAACATAATATCCACTTAAGTCTACTATTGGTATACTAAGATGTGTCGCGGTACAAACACTTGTGCCTGGGTTAAGTTGTCGCGGTACAAACACTTGTGCCTGGGTTAAGTTGTCGCGGTACAAACACTTGTGCCTGGGTTAAGTTGTCGCGGTACAAACACTTGTGCCTGGGTTAAGTTGGGTAGCGTTAAGTTTATGGAAAAGATGCATTGGCGAATACTGCAGCGTTTATTTAAACAGGTTAGACAAAGGGAGCAAATAATTACATATATACTGGCTGTATAAAGAGAGTTGTTAAAGTAAGTTATCCATTATGCGTAGCCTGTATGGCACACTTTCTTTGATTTGACATAAAGAGACAAAAGCAGGTCGCGATGGGCCAGTCGTAACGACGGCTACTGAACGAATCTTTCAGATTGAATTTTATTGGTGTGTAAAATCCAACATCAACATTTTTTGGACAAAAATTATTAACGTATAATACACTAATTTATAAATAATTGGTATAGTCATCGAGATGGCACCTGATAAATACTTTAGATATCTACTTGAGTTGGATCGTTAATAAAGCGTTAAAGGACTTGCGTCATGACCTTTTGGAGAAGCCAAAATCGGAGACACCGAGGGCTGTTCTTGCACCGCGACAGCCAAGGCCAGTTATAGCGCCACGAAGACCAAGGCCAGTGATTACGTAGATGAAGTTTACAAAAGAGACAGCCGCTGGGGATGAGTTTCAGGTGACGAAGGGTCACTCCTACACAGCTGAAATTGAGATTACTCTCCGTGACAAAAACCAAATGACATTGTCTCGGTTCTTTAGGAAAAACGTCGTAACCCTTACATGCAAGGACTCTAAACGCTTTCTCCCAGGACCACATGAGTATGCTTCGTCAGAGGAAGACATTCTTAAAGAGCTTTTAAAGACAATGGGTGACCTTAAATGGCTCGAAAATCGAGGTGGCCTTGAGCCTGAGATTCGTATATCTAAGATTAAAAAGGGCGGTCGGCAAGAGCTGCCACAAGACTGGCAGAAAATAAAGCCTTCGGGATTGTGAATGTGCAGTCTTTTCTACACGGATAGGAAGTTAAATTCTTGTCCCCGACTTTCTCCAAGCCAGTGCTTGCTACGTGCATTCCTCGGAAATATACAAGATAGCTTTACATAAGCGTCGAGTGAGGGCCTATTCAAATTTAACGTATAAAGGCTTACGGAACTGTTAAGGAAAGTAGAACATCCCTGGAACTGTATTTCCCTATTACACTGTCACCTTTTGTAGTTATTGACATTGGAACGCAATCCATTTTTGCTATAAAACATGCTACTGGTACTATCAATATGGGAAATTTGAGTGCGCTATTATTTATACTAACTACTGACTTAGTACCTGACACAATAAATCTGGAACATAGCACTTGTCATTGTCTCTTTAATGTGTACACCTAAATACATTTGAACTGGAATTTTTATTTAAACTTCTTATTAAATTTAAGTTATCAAAGTTTTGATATTTGAAATATTTTTTCAGATAGAAACTACTTTGAATTACAATTAAGTTCTTACTGCATTGAGAAAAAAACCCCTGTAACTAAGGAATATATAGCAAGTTTAGTTTTGGCGTCTCAAAAGCACTTGGCCCAAAACTTGCACTCTGTGGAACACCAACACTACACACTTTCTGACAGTTGTCACACACCTTAATTGCTATGAAGGTCAAAAAGACTTTGTGAGTAAAGTTGAAATAGGCGTTGCATGAAAATATAAGAGTTTGGCTAAAAATTGTCCATAAATAAGTTGGCCTGATAGGACTCGGGTCACAATTATTACTATTGTGTCAGTACCCACGAATATAGTTCCGGTCTATTTTGAGAGCATTCTTTCCTCTCTCATTTTGGTGGTGATGCACGAGTTAGATTTAGGCATTCTTGGTATTGATTTAAAGGAATTTCTTCATTCTTTAGAATATGAGCATTATGGTGTGATTGTCTGTGTATTTTGGCGACAGTGCACAGTGAGTAATGAGGGATAGTTGCTGGCGAGGAAGTGAAATATGTTACCTACTGCACGTTGTTTTCTTTACAGTCCAATATCTTCATTGTGAGTTCAACTATTTAAGATAATTTAGATTAACATAGCATATATTAGGATTTGGACACTGGAAAGTTCAATATTGACAAACAAATGTTGGGACTATACAGGTATAGGCAAAGATAATTGTGATCTTAGTCCTGTGAGTGTTTTGGTCATATAAAATTTAAATTTAAATCCCAAGTTTATTATTAAAGGTAGCAACATGAAATATTGACATTTTGTGTATATTGACTTGAAAACTAGAACTATCAAATTAAAAATTACATTTTTAAATGTTTGCTTAAATATTTTAATTTTTAAAATTTTGTAAATATGTTCATATTGATAGTCTCTAAGGGGTTGACGCTCATTATTATCATCATGTATGTATGCTACACCATATACAAGTTCAAAATGTGGATAACGTTCAAATTCTGTCAAGAAAATATCTTTCAAAGTCAGAATGAGGCCTTTATTCAAAACACATGAAGACATCTTTATAGTTGATATTGTGCCTTTAGGTTATTTACACTATTTATTATGGGTCCAAGCAATAAATTTACGTGCTTATGATGGGGTGATTATATGAATGACATATATCTACCTGTATGACCTGCAGTTATTGTTTATAAACATAGCTATATGGTGGTTAATGATAGGATGGAGATGGAAACTCTATAGTAGAGCCTACTCAGGTTGTCTACTAAGCCATTTTAAACTGTCAGAGAATGCAAAATGTCAAAAGAAATACAGGTCCAAGGGATAAAATGTACTTTTTCTAGATCTATTTAACTTGGATGTAGGAAAACAGCAAAATGAAGTAAGTCTAACACAAAATGCATTCCTCTATATTGTTAATCTTAGTTAAGATATTAATTGATAAAGTGTGGCATTGTCACATAAGCTGATATCCCATTCTAATGAACCATTTTACTTTAAGCATTATTAATTACTAATAATAATTGTTAAATGAAACTCTAAAAATTAAACAAGAAATGTTCAAATAGATCATTTGAATTAACTTTCTACAACTGAACTTAACATAGTTACATGTCCTACATGAGCAAATGTCCATATTTTTTAGATTGTTTGGGATCAGAATTTCACATTCAGTGCATCATATAGGATCAAATTGTACATATAGTTGATCTGTTATGCACATATTTGGCTGCATGCACTTGAAATATCCCAAAATTGTTATCTCCATCATGAATTTGGTCATGTATGGTAATATATTTTAATTTAGTACTTTGACAGTGTGGCATTGTAGCATCAGCTGATATCACATTCTAATGAAACATTTTGCTTAATAATTGTTAACCGACACTCTTAAAAATACACCAGAAATGTTCAAACAAATCATTTGAATTAAGTTTAAACAACTGATCTTAATAAGTACATGGTACATGTCCCACATGTGCAAATGTCCATCCTTGTTTATAGGTTTTAGGGACCAGAATTTCACATTTAGTTGATGATATAAAACCTACTTGTACTTATAGTTGATCTGTGAGGCACGTAATTGGCTATGCACTCGAAATATCCAAAACTGTTATTTCCATCATGAATGAATTTATTTATGGTAATATCTTTGAATTTAGTATATTGTCACTTAAATTTCCCAATAGACCAAGACTGAAAGTAATAACAGAATTCCAAGACGGACATGGAATTTATCGTAGACTGAAAAAAAATCCGGAAAATTATATTAAGAAGTATGGCCTAGATTAAAAGTAATTCTAAAACTCTTGAATCGCCATGGAATTTAGCAACCTAAAAATGCAGGCAGGATCAGTAAAATTTTGATTATGGTGATCCTCTGTGTTAGTGAAAAAATCCTAATTTCAAGACCTTCTTCTACATAATGGCATTACATTCACGATTTCGAATTTCACCTGGTCATGTGAACATTCCATGTTAAGTCTATGGGGTGTAACACGGGGAACAACCGCAGTATTGGCAGAAAATGGGTGTTTTAGTTCATATAATATTCTAGATTTAAAGAGAAATAAATAAAATAACAACTTACCAAAACGTGTCCTACTTATTGAGCCATGACAGACAGGCAGGGAGGAGTAGAAAAATTGATAAGGCCATTGTATGAAGATAATGATTATGTTATGTTTTAAGCATGAAGCGAAATGGTTATGGAAATATAAGTGAGAAAAAGAAACTAACAAAAATCTTTAAACCAAAATGCGTCCCCGTTATAAATCTGACTTCTATGGCCCCACCCAGGGGCAAGAGTGGTACTGAGAGAAGGGGAGTGTGTAATGATATTATATTCATAATATGAAGTTATTCGGATGCAAGGTTATGGAAAAATATAATGGATGGAATACCCCCCCCCCCAAAAAAAAAAAAAATGTTTAACCAAAATGTGTTCCCAATAAAAGTTTTGATTCCGTTGTGTCATCCAGGGACAGAACTTAGGAACAGGAGTGATACTAAAAGAAAGAGAGTATGTAATGAAGTTATATTCCAAACAAGTGGTGAATCGTGTTGGGATTATTAAAATATAAGTGATGAAAACAATGTTAAGTAATAACTTGAACCAAAATGTGTCCCCAATGTAATTCCTGACACCAAGGCTCCACCCAGGGGCATAACACAGGGTAGGAGCTGTACTGAGGAAAGAATAATATGTCATATTACATTCCAAATAAGAAGTGAATCAGGCAAGGGTTACTGAGAAAGAAATGCTGGAGAAAACTTCAGCTGAAGCTGCTACACACACACACACACACACACACACACACACACACACACACAGAGAATACCCAAATGCATGATGACCCAAAGATGGATTATTTATAATTTATTTACTGCCAATGTAGAAGGTTACTGTATTGTCAGCATTGTGTAACCACTGAATAAAAGCACTTTACTTTAATTTAAAATAAGCTGTCATCAGAGTCACGTTGATGCACTCCATGTAATCATTATGCATCTGTATAAAGAGCATCTACCATAGTACTGGAATCTGCGCAATTTTGTTTTGTTTTCATTACTCTGTGTGCATGAATTGTCATATTTCCAATTTTAAAAAATTTTGGTCACTTCAGTTTGTCATTTGTTTGAAACAGGTAAAATTGCATTCTATTGATTTTCTAGAAATTGGTGAAAATTTGTACCCACACAAGCACTCGTGTCAACTGAAATAAGACCACACAAGCACACATGTTTGCAAAGTTTGATGTATCTTTGACTGTGCTATTACAATAATGTTAGCATTTGCCACAGATTACCAAATTGTTTTATTGCTTTACAACAGAAAAAAGACATATAGACCAATATAGAGACAAGAACCTATGAACTAACATAGAGACACATTTTTATTTTAGTCTTTATTTTAGTCTGCACATGGTTTTTCTATTGCTGGTTTACGCTGTAAGCCGATTAAAAGGATAAGGTAGCGTGTGTGTTTGCATCATCCATTTTGTAATTGATATGGACCATTTTTTGTTTTTACAGTGGTTTAAAATTTAACCATAACAAAGTTCATTTACAGCATTGTTGACCAATGAAAACCCGTCAATTCCAACACCCTTTTTTAGAATTTCAGCAAATTTAGAATCACACTGTAGATATCAGTGTTGTTTGGAATAGATTGATAACTGTAATTTCTGTAAATGTTCACCTTATTTTGCATTTGACCTTCAGCAGTTTTCTTTAAATAAGCCCATATCATTTATAACCCACCTTTTAAAATGCCAGTGATAAGTTACAATTACTAGCGGTTCAACCCTGTCACTGATCAAGATAGAGCTTCACCAAAAATACGACTTGCTACTGTTAATGCTATATATATATATATAAGATGCATATTTACCAAAATTATCATCTGCATTGTCGATGTTATATGCATTGGATACAGATATAGTATTTACAACCGATAACATGTGTGTTCTAAGGGATAGCTGAATTTTTACTCCATATGTTTCATAATGATAATTGAACACCATTTATATTTCTAACACCAGCTAATCTAATCAACTCTGACTGCAACTGCAGTATGTTAATACGGGCTAATTTATATAAGCTTCCACATTTCACCTGTTATCAATAGGTTCCAGCAACTTGGATGAACTTATTCCATGGGATTATTCTACCTAATACTGGTAAGTTATTTGTATCCTCTAGGCTTGAGAATTGCCATTTCTATCTTAAACATTTTCCCATGATGCTTCAGGATCCAGCCTATCGGACCCCTAGTTGGATCACACCACCTAAACTCGAGTCAGTTGCCTGTTAACTCAACTATGCTTCAGAACCATGAAATCACATCTTCTTAACTCGTGCCAATTGACCTTATCGTAGAGGCTCTAGGTTACTAATTAGACCTATGCCCATCGGATCAATAATTCCAAATATCAGTAATACCTCATGTCAAGCCCATGCATCAACATATTATCATTTCGGTCATCAAGATATATCTTGTGCAACTTGACTGAGGTTGGGGATTCCACATCACCTTGATACAGCCCATCGAAGGCAAGTTGTCATTATTCATTTCATATAACTCCTCTTTTTCATTATAAAGGAGTAAATCTCTTACCTACCAGAATTATAAAAAACAAAGTTAAAGCATTCTCATATGATTCAAAAACGTATCAAAGTACACAAGGCTACATATTATTTCATTACATCTTTATATAATGAAAGTCAAATCAAAAAATCATCACGGAGTAAGGCAACTAATGGCTAGTTTCCCCATCACCAAACACTATACTGTTTGAATGCCATAAATCAGGGTTACAATTAAGACATAAGAAATGGTTACTGCACACAAAATTTTATTATATGTTAAAAACAATTCAAAACATTTTATCAAAACACATCACAAACAGTATAAGTACCAGGTTGGGGGCAAATTTACATATGGCTGACTTTAACACATCATAGTTTATATTCTTTTTACACCTGAATTGCATATGCATCAATTCAGTTTGCATGCATTATTAAAGTAATTTTGAATGTGTTAAACCTAACTCTGACAGATAAAACACTGAATTACGACAAATTCAACATTCAGGATAATTATCAGTCATTTTAGGAAAATGCAGATCATGTGGAATGAACTTTGACATTTTACTTTGAATCCAAGAAACCAATGAAGCAAAGTTTAAAATATTTAGGGAAATTATAATTGTTCAAATTTTCTAGCATTCCACATAACTAGGTCACCTGAAAGGATTCAAAGTATTATTCAAATACTCTCTCAAGAATCAATGAAATTGTTGCTAATTATTTTGTGATCTCACATAATATCATTATAGAGCGATCTGGTTCTTCAAACGAAATTATCATGAAGCATTTGGCATTTTGATTGAATCATCATGAATCTCCCTATAGGAAATTATCATGGAGGAAAATGAATTAGGTATAAAGATTGTATATACTTCCTCTGAAATCTGTTACATACAGCAGTGTTAGTACAAACTAAACTCATTAAAATTCATTCTCCATTGACCTAGTTACTCTGAAGTATTGATAAGTTAATAATTTCCATGTGACCTATTAGAGCTAACTTTACTGATTGTGCAGTTTAAAAAAGATGACAATTATTCATAAAATGGATTCAGTCTAAAGCGAATTATTAATGTCAAGCTACATGTAACTATGCAGTTATATGTGGCATGGATTAGGACTTCACAAAGACGGCTATGCAACAATGTGGTTCATTTCAAATGAAAGTATTGCATGTTACTCTTTGCAATGTATCCAAGTTTTGAATGTAACCTCATATAGTTTCTCTCTAAAATCATGAGAACGAATATACTTAACAATACTGTATTTCATCTTAATTGACTGGATGGATTATACAAATTGCTGGCAAACACTTTTTGTCGGTCATTGTGACTGTATTTTCATAGTTCAGTTACAATTTTGAATAGTACAGTCCATGAAATGTTAAACAATTTTTTTTGTACATAATTTTGATAGGTAATGAAACTAAATACTTTGGAGTACTTTCTCGCCCAACTGGACATGGGCTATAATAGCAAAAACAGTCTTTAACTAGAATGGAATTTGGTTTTGAATGAAAAGATCTATGTCTCACCCCCACATGAGAATTATTGTCATTCTGTGACGCTGGTGCTTGGCAGAAGGAAAGGATATATCCAGCAACAAATTAGACATTTGTAAAAAAGAGGAGTTAAGAGGCTAAAATCTTGGATCCCAAAGAACAAACAAACAAACACAATATATTTATGTTTCTTAAAACACTGCAAACCAAATAAGTCTAAGTAAAACAAAAATCTACAATGTCAAAAAAGACTATAATAGTATTAAAATATAATGTAATCATCTACATGTGCCTACAAACATACGTGCCAAATTTTTATTGTTCTACCTTAAATGGTTGTTTCTAAATTGTTGTAACAAAGATATAATGTCCAAAGAATAATAAACAAACAAAAAAATCAAAACTGAATAAAAAAATAGAATCAGGATATGTACACACGAATACTAATATGTTTACCAACCTTTTTTGTTTAGGTTATAAATAAGTGGATTTTTACTTAATTATGCAAACAATACTTTTGTCCAAATGAAGTCCCAAAAATTCAAAAATATGTAGAAAAATTGAAAAATTGCTGTAATGACCTGAAAATTGTATCATTTCATCTACATAATAATATAAATAAGGCTGCCAAATGTCGTTTACTTAACTCGAGTGATTTTTGCTTAATCATCCTTGAAAGTTTTTTTGGTAACAAATGTCTAAGTCTGAAAGGTTACAATGTCTGTAACAATTGAAAAATTTATACAAGGGCCTAAAACTCTAACCTGGTCATCTACATATTAATACAAATATCCAAACAAAATTGTTTGTCTGTCTACCTGAAGTTTAAGTAGCTTTTGCTCAAACGTGATTACAAAGTTTTTGTTACAAATGTCCAAGTCCAAAATGGTCAATAAGACTGAAAAAGGTCACAGTTACCATAGACCTAATCAGGTCTTGGAACTCACATGAAGTATCTAAATATCATATTTGGTCTCGTTTGATTAAACAGTTTTGAACTATCATGCTTTTAAGAAAGTAGTATAGAGAGACAAAAGATGGATGGATAGCTTAAAACCAATACAGTAAAATCATAAATATTCACTGCGGTAACATTTTGTGGTTTGGGAACAAAAAGGATGGCTTTATGATGATAAAATTATATTGGGTAGCAGGGTATTCTATCCTTGTTGAAACTGAAAAAAAATAAAGACTGCACTTTACCTAACAAGTAACAAGAAAAACCGTATAAATGATCTTGAAAAAGTTATTTACTCTCACTTTTGTGGAATAAAATTCAGAATTTTTTTTTCGTTGAAAAGTCACACTACCATGACAAAACTATATATGTATGTATGTATATATATATATATATATATATATATATATATATATATATATATATATATATATATATATATATATATATATATTCTGTTCTCATAATATTTGTCATCAAATTGCAATAAACACATGTAGATGATATTTCCACTTTTCTAGAGTTCATTCCCGCTGCCATAACAAGCATGCAAAAACAACTGTATACAACATGTCTTGAATTTCTCCATCAGCCTCACAATTCGTATATTGTTCACTTTTTCTCTGCGAATTTTCAGATTAACAGGTTTAAAATATCACACTTCCGGTACACTTGTGTTGCATGATACCATCTCCGTCCTTTATCACACTTATTTTTCTAGCCGACATAGAGGATTACTGTATACCATCTGTAAGTCCACTTTAGGTCCAATTATATCTCGGATGTTATCTATCTTGTACTTGATCATTGTTGGTCTGAAAAAGGTTCGCAACAAGTTACATTTGAAAATCAGATTAAATCAACTCTTCAAGCACCATTTTTCAATGAGAAAAATCACTTCAGATTCAATGTACCAAAGTAACCACGAAAGCATTCTTCTTCATGATAATCATCAAGTTATTAATTGTACCAAGGCAGCACTTCAATTTGCTTCATTGATTTGTAAGTTTAACAAGTACACTATAAGCTCCGCATTGTTTTGTTTATCATGTTTCATTCTCTCATATCTATCAACCAGAGAATTTGTTTGAGATTATATCAACAGGATAAAGTGTTCAAGGGATCATGGAACACAGAATGAGAATTTCAAAATAATATTGGTCTTTATCATGAATGTCTAACTTGTATGGATTGTGTATGGATTGAAGGAAAGTGGGTTGGCAGATTTACCACGTATGCTTATCATGTGTATAGGAGGGAAGGAAACAACAGAGAGCCATATGTGTATTCAAAAAATTACCTCTCCACTGACAGACCCCATGCAATGGCTGTTACTCCTTCTGGAAAGCCCATAGGCAACAACAACTCTGGTCTGAAAACACCAGAATTGCCAATCTCTACCCATTTGTGTAAGCCTGCATGAGAGAGACATTGTGATGTCATAAATGCATACATGTAATTTACACACACACACACACACAATTTGAATTTTGCTTTTTTTTAAAATGGAAAAGCTATCCTGAGATACATTCTTTGGATTCAAGATACATTTTCCTTAACAAACAAATTACACTGATAAAAAATTTTTTTTTCAATCAAATCAATTATCAAAGCAAAAATAGAAAGCCAGTTTTAGGTAATAAATTACTACTAAGATATTACTTACAATATTCTTTTTGCTTAACTATACATTTAAATCACACCGCGTAAAGGGCTAATTACTAAGTGAAGAAGTAATTATACAAACCTTCATGATAACTGAAAACCTCCATGCTGGGTTCAGTGTATGGGTTGTAGGCTGGCTTGAAACGCAGTTTCTGTATGCCTGTGAAATGAACAGTAATCCTTAACTGAATATAAATATAACAGGACATACATTAAGAGATCTCTGAAGTACTTGAGGTCCAAAATTCATAATAAATGTTACTTTATAGTTCCTGAAAGCTTGCTTTTTTTATCAACATTCTCTGTTTGAAAACATATACAAATAATATCACAGAAATCAAGATTTAAGAAAAAGACTGATAAAAAATCAATTTTCATTGGAATCATTTTCCATCAAGATATAAGCCTTCCAAATATTTATTTTGTTAAGCTGGTAACCATTTAGCATAACTTGAGATTTTTGTGTTTAGAAAAAGAAACTGATAAACGAACTGAAACTCTCAGATAAATCATATGAACAAGGGTACTTGGAATGGAACATTCCATGTCTGCCCCGTGTTTAATAGTCCTCTACATAGGCATTATTAGTGCATGCTTAACTCTGGATATTATTGACCAATACGTCTCAACTACCTAAAACTCTGGTCAAGGTATGCAGCCTTCAACTAACATTACTGTGCAGAAACTATTATTTTCTTATCAGACTTACTATGACCATGACATCTGACCTTTTGAGTCCAGAATCTATAGGTTTCTTACTTACCCCAAGTGTAAGTCACCCACAAAAAAAGTTTGGTCAAGGAACTTCCTTTAGAACAGAAGTTATTGTGCAAAAACATTTTTCTTTGAGTCACAATGACTCTGACTTTTGACCTGTTGACCCTTCATTCAGTAGGCCTCTTTCATACTTTAGGTGCAAGCCCTCCAAAAACTTTGGCCAAGTTATGTGGTTTAGAACTAAAGTTATTATGCAAAACATTTTTGGCTTTTAGTCACATTGATCTTGACCTTTGGCCCCAAAGTCAATACTCTTCTTTCTTACCCAAAATATAAGTGATCAATAAACATTGGTGAAGTACATACTCAAGAAAAATGAAATGTTTATGCAGAAACCATTTTGTTTCTACATTTTTGGGTCACAATGATCTTGATCCTTGACGTTTATACCCCAAAATTCAAAGTCTTCTTTCTTATTCCAAGTGCAAACCATCAACAAAGATCAGTCCTATTCTGAGATTTAGAACTAAAGTTATTGTGCAGAAACAATTTATTTTCTTATTGACCTTTGGACCCCAAAATCAATAAGCTTCTTCCTCATTTCAAGTGCATGCCATCTACAAGGTCTGGTCCAGGTCTGTGATGTAAAACTAATGTTGCTGTGTGAAAACGATTTGTCTTCTTTCAGTGTTAGTGACGTTGACTTTCAACACCAAAATCAATAGCCTTTTTCCTTAATCATGTACAAGCCAACTGTAAAGTCCGGTAAGGTAGATGGTGTAAAAGTAACGTAATTTGTGTGGAAACGAAAAAGGTTATGGATGGATGGATGGATGGATGGAAGATGTCATAACAATTTTACACTCTGCATTTGAATGGATATATAAAAAGTGTTTGGCATGCTTCAAGTAATTAAAAAAGAATAATAAACAAAAATTCCAGTTTGTGGTATATGACATGTCTCATTTGAACATGATGTAAGTACCCGTAGCAATAAACTACAATCCCTGTGATAAAGATTTATAAAAGAACTGCTAGAACATACATCTTTGGAAGAGAAATTTTCTTAATGTCCAAGTAATAGCAACCACAAACAAGAATAGTATTGGCACTTTCAGAAAGAACCGAGAGAGGATGCGACTCAATTGCATGAAACAAAGTTGTACATAGTATTGTATTTCCCATCCACAGACTTAATCCAAATTAAGGATTTGCTCTTCTTTCATTCTTATAATTGATCAAAATTTGAAAGTCTGTGCTTAAGAAGTGAACCAACAGGAATTTTTTTAATGCTATGTCTTGTCTGATTTGTTGGTTCATAGTCCGAAGCACAGGTACTTTAACAAGGAAAGCAGGTCATTGCAACCATTATTTACTTTTTATTGGTGCTAACAACAGTGACAAGGTGAATGAACACGTAAAGTTTTATGACCAAACATGCAACTGTGTCTAAGAAACTGGTACTTGTAAATGGAGAAAAAAATTCCAATCGAATAAAGAGGATGCTAGCATTCACAAATAAGAATTGTAAAAAACAAAATGTTAATTGGTATGATACATACCATAGATTCTAACAACTATTTCAATGTCAAATAGCAATGTAAGTTTTTAAAATAAGAATCTGCACATAATAATAAGAATACTTCAAAACTTTATCCAACAATTTCTTTTAAGTATTTAACTTTACTGATTCAAAGTGAGTTTTGGTTGTGACGTGCTTCCTAAAGTCTGTTTTCCTGTCATGTGCCATGCTGAAGCCCATCAAAAAAAGACTGTAAAGGCATAATTTTCTTTATCTAAGTGTAGATGACTTGTGTATCCCATTTTGAATTTCTGTATCACACATTTTTTCTCGAGTCATAATCCTTATCGGTCGCATTCTGCTTCATGATCTTTTTCAAACTTTCTCAGGTGAATCATGACACTAAGCAGGGGTGATGTTTGATTGGTAAATATTCAATTGCTTTTGTGATACAAGCACTTATGTATACTGTCACAAATGAATTACAATCGGACATTACGGGTGTTTCGATGATCTAATTATGCCAGTGTTTAAATTGTGGTTCATCTATAGACAATTTTATTTGATCAGAAATTTAAAAATCTGATATAGGTGATCGTAATGGAATAATTAAAGGTTAACAATAGGAAGGATTCCAGGAAAATCGAAATGATTGATAACTTTCACAGGATCTGATTTTCATCTTTAAGGGCACTGTGAGAAGACTTGATTAAACCAATTCCAATTGTAGTACACCACAATATTTGTAATATTTTATTAAACGTGCATAAACAACACTTTTGTCTTTATCTTCATTTTAAGTTTGACTTTTACTGCACTAACAAGTTAATTTATATATATATATATCTATATATATATATATATCTATATATATATATATATATATATATATATATATATATATATATATTAATACGAGATATATTTCATTGTGTGCTACAAAAACAATTGGCTGATCATATAAATATCAGTGAGTCAAGAGACTGGTACGATTGGGATGACCTAATCCATTGCAGTAAATTACATTTTTGTATTTTGTAAACTATTTCACCCTCCTTATCTGGCTGGAAAGCAAGTCTGATTCAGCAATGCATCACAGCGGGTTTATTGTTGTTGTCAAGGTAGTAAGAGGAAGTAGCTTCATAGAGACATCAACTGTGTCGAGTCAAATTTCTTCAGCAAAAAATAATTTCCATTTCTGAAAGGTAATGAACTTTTCATTTATATGTTCTAGCTCACAAAGTGCTAATTTTGCTTGCTGCAGATATATAACGTCTGTATGCACACACAATCAAGTATTGCATGGCATGATGGGAAATCTGCTTTAACGAGTGAAAATTTAAGGATATATTCGGGGATGAAATAATAAATAAATTAAAAGCTAATAGGAAAGCATGAGTGTCAAAATGGTTTTTAATACCTAGTTTTTTGAAAAATTCATTCATGAATCCCATAAGGTCGCCAAGAGTCAGTCCATAATCTATAACAACTCCCTCAATCTGGTGAAATTCAGCCAGGTGAGTAGCATCTAGGGCCTCATTTCTAAACACTCTGTCTATGGAGAAGAACTTTCCTGGTTTGAATGGTGTCTGAAATTTTAAAATACATGCATAACATCTTGCAATGTTAATCCATGAGGTATTTTGAATTTTCCTTAGCATACAAGCATTTCTTCCCCCTTCATCATTCAAGACTAATTCATATTCTGCAAAATGTGGGTAGTATATATCTAATTTTTACAAATTAGTTAAGGCTGTATATGTTTATTTTCTATCTGTGATATTTGTAAAGTTTAGACAATTATGCTTACCAACCACATTTTTGGGGTCATGTTGCACAAAGTCACTTAAGACGTTTTACATCCTTTGTTTCTTCAAAAAATACCTTAATCTGTATTGCTTTGTCATTTTTATGTATATTTTCAATTATTAAAAAACGGGAAAATAGTACAGTGTAAATCAATTGGTCTGATAAGACTGTGACCATTCTTTATAAAACCTCGCGGTGTTAAACTGTTTTAGAGGTTTCATCAGAGATCGTCATAAGGAAAAAAAAACAATTCCTTTATTAATCTTGAGCAAATCCAAGCACTTTCATGACTGAAAGACTGTCATAATCCTATGAGCTAACAATGATATAGGAAGTTGTTTCTGATGTGGCTTTTTTATCTGCATATAAGCAGAGGGTCAAGCATTGGCTATTTTATTTGCACATAAGCACAGGGTCAAATATTGGACAATTGTTATCTTCCCCCCCCCCCAGCTCCGTTTTCAACGCTTTTCAATAATTGTTGAATTTATCCTATTTGTCCCAAAATTTAATCAGTTTGTGCGATATTAATAACAGACTGATTCAGATCTAACAAGGACAAGTCTAAAATCCAGATCAAATTTCTTGTTGTATTAGATATAAATAATCTTCTTTTATTGGTATCAGTTTACAGATTATTCTTTGCTCCTTGTTTCGATAACACGTGCTTGAGGATCTATCTTTAACTGTATGTCATGATGTCACAGACCCTAAAACAAGGATTCTACATCAGTCCGACAATATTTAGAAATAAGATTAGAATGGTTTGAACAGACTAATCATCGGTAGAATAGATTTTACATCCTAGACTTTGTTTTTCTATTAGGCACATAAGCACTTAGTTTTCTCTGAAAAGATAAGTTGAAAGTCTGTCGATCAAATTCTACAATTTCCCTCATACAGTGAACTCGAACTGAGGCATGTAGGTATTCTTCTAACTTTTATATTTGTTCTTTCATTTTTCCCAAAAAGTGGTGGTGATTGTATTTCAGAAGTCCTAATGAATCAAGTGAGTAATTTCATTGCTTTTTTAAAGATGTAAAGGACTGAATATTTGAAAGATATGATGTCACAATCCTTCCAAAATGGATGGTAAAACAAAACATTTAGGATCTCGTTAAAGGATGGTCGTGAACAACACTTGGATATGTTTCTAAGACTTGTGAAGTGATTTGGGAATGTTGAACTAAATTAAATGCTTACATTGTTTTTCCAAATAGGTAAATATTCAAATTTGTGTCCATGTTACATAGTACGTGTTGGTGTAATCTATTTCAGTGGATGGTATCTGAACCATACATCTTGTTTAAAGAGGTGGTTCAGTGTACCTGAAATGGCTAACGTTCTTGCTGTTCACCTAAAAGAGTACTATTTTTACTGTTAGGGAGAAACCTAACCATCGGACAACATCCACCCCTGCACCCACCCCAATCTGGATTTTTATACTAAAGTGAAGTAAAATGTGTCTAAAGCCAAAAGCCATAAGGAAAAAATGTGAATATTTTCCTTGATATTGGAGAATATGGCTGTAAGAGAAAGTTATACTGAAGAGCTTGCCTTTATGTGGATCAGTCCGAATTTCTGGAATCTTTCCTTAGTAATTCATTGGATATGATCGAGCTCATATATATTTGTGTACGTAGTGCTATTATAAAATAAATTGAACAGCATATCAGTACATCATGGCACTCTATCGAGAGGTTTCGTTTTAACGAACTTTTAAATGTTCTGATAGAAACCACCGGAAGTAATATATTGCACTGTACTCTTTGTTGAAAAGGGAGATAAATACTCTACCTTCTGTGCTAATTCAAACAAAGTTCTTGCAGTGTTCGCAGTAGTATGGGTTCTAAGAATATTCTTCTTAGCTTCTTCAAGCTTCCATTCATATCTGTACCTGCAGTGGAGTCAAACAATAAACTTGTCAACTAAAGCTTGAAAACAAAGAAATAAGGAGACTTTCAAATGAAGGTTGATTTCAGATGCAGTGCTGTACAAGTTCATTAAAGACATTAGCAATTAGATTTTACATGTACCATATTCTTTACTGTATAAGATTCATCCAATTGTGCATAGAGGAGACCCATATTTGCTACAGCATCAGAATCTACAGTGTTTGTCCTATGTATCATTCTAAGCAAATACAGAATACCCTGATCTGCTGTTGTACTGTCTGTGGAATGGTGCATCTGGATCTATGCAACAGCATAATAAAAACAGTACATATCTCCTTCCATAAATGATATCAAGTAATGATTGTAAATCATATACACAGTTTGACTGTCAATACAAGAAGGTGACTAAACAAGAGTCCATTGAAGGGATTGATGCACTACTGGCCAAAAAGAATGTGCATGAATCCATGATAAGTCTGTTTTTTCTGTACATCGATTTCTTTTGTTCTGCTGAGTATTTAAATCATTTCAAGCAGTATTGAGAAACTCCAGTATACCAAATTTTGTGACAAAAATACTTTATATATACATATATTTATCACAAGATACGTGCAGCACAAACTTTTTGTCATGGGTTTTGATTATGAACCTGGTATCATGGATAGAGATTGAACTCGTCTCAGATGATGTCAAGAAGATATACACACAAGCATATATGTGGCAAAATAGAGAGGTCAGCTTAGGACAGATCAGGAAATTTGCAAAATTTGGTCTGGAGTTTTGACTTCAAATCAGAAGGATTTTCATCGACCTGATTTTTAGCATGCAAATGGACAAAAATGACAAATACTGAAGAAATTAGCTTTTTCTATATTAAAATATGCACATCATCTCATCACATCAGTCCTTTCACAGTAACTTGTCGCCTTTCATACTGTCCTTATATAGAGTACAAGCATTTTTAGTCTTTCTTTGTAGATCATTGCATAGATTATATTTGTGGCAGAATTCATCATTGTTGATCTCAACAATTAGGAGATGATGTATCGTTATTGGATCCAGGTTTCCCCTAGAGTCAGACAGAATTTTCCTCAAAATATAAAATGCCCTTTCAGAGTCTGCTTTGGCATGTGGCAATGTTAGAACAACTCTACATAGTCTGCCAAGAAGTTTAAATGATTTCCTGTCTTTTGGAATGACTGCTGACTGACTGCCAGAACTGCTCAAGATCTGAGTCAAATTTGGGAAGTTCCATAAATCAACCTTACAGGAATGACAGAAAGCATATTCATATCTCTCGGAACGTGATTCCAACCACTGAAAATCCTGTTTCTGTCCATTGTTTTTATTTTGACATTTTAGCATTGGGATATAACGCATGCTTAGATATATTGACACACTTTCAATACTGAAGCCAAAGGAACCTGTTTTGTGCCACTTCAGCTCTATAGTGTTGAATAATTCAACCATAATCCATTAATATCTTTAATCCTTTCCGAATTACTTCTGATCACACATAGTGTAATCCATCTCAACAAGCATTAAACACCAAAGCCAAACCGACCCTGCTGAAATAATCCAATTACTATTAATTGTTTTACACTGCTTGAGCTCTTTAGAAATTCATCCTTAATCCATTAACGTTTTTAATCCTTTCCATATTACTACTAATAACACATAGTATAATCCACTGATTCCTTTTAGTTCATTGTCTGTCAAAATGCAATTAAAGTGTTAAGCTCACCAGTTCAGTCACATGAATACATGAACCTACTGTAAATATACTACATTTGAAGCAAGGTATGAAAAAAGCACAAATTTCTGTTCCGGAATTGTCAAAAAAAATTATTTTAAGCACGTGGGAGATTTCAATGAGTGACGGGAGAGACGGGAGACATCCCTCATCTTGGGAGGAAAACCCACCAGGTCGGGAGGTTCACATGTATGCACAAGATAAGTTTGGATAAATATATAATTAGTACTTGTTTTAAAAGAAGTCAAGTTATTGAAATGGTATAATTCAAGGTATTCTTCTGATACATCCAGAAACTAGATTTTATACCGTCATACTTATGTATGCTACAGTATCAAGTTCACAAACCAAAATAGAGTTAAACTTGAGTCAAGACTGACCTAAAAATCACTGTCATAACAATTGCATATAAGCAAGAAGTGGGTAGTTAAAAAAAGAAAGAACCATCCATTCATTCAGGAGAAACAGATGAAACAAGATTTCATTATGCCAGCTGTGGTGGTAAGACGTATAGGCACCATTTTCATTTAAGACCATCTAGCTAGCTGTCACTATATATATATATATTTAAAGAAGTGTTTCAGTTCAGTGAAAACCCCATGTTGATATGACTGTTCAGGAGAAAAAGCTATAACAAGATTTTCAAGACAACCACATTGGCAAATAATTTGTGAAGTCAGATCAGCACCCATTTCATTTTGAACAAACTTTATATCAAATAAAATGTTTCAGTGGTAACCCATGTCAATACAAGAATCTATTCAGAAGGAGTAGTGATACAAATATTTTAAGATGGTCATGGTTGGCACTGGATGACATCAGATTGTTAGAGATTTTCATTTAGGATCAACCACATATGGTAACTAGTATTTTAATGAAATCTGACGTGTCGATACGACCATTGGTTCAGGAGGAGTGGAAATAACAAGATTTGTAAAATGGCCACTATGTGGGCCATATTGGATGTTTGATCAGCAATATTTTTTTAAAAAGCAACTAGATATCATAAGAAGCACTTAAGTGAAAAGTCCATGTTGATATGACCATCCATTCAGGAGGAGTAACTTAACAAAAAGCAACTAGATATCATAAGAAGCACTTAAGTAAAAACTCCATGTTAATATGACAATCCATACAGGAGGAGTAACTTAACATGCTTGTTAAGATGACTACCATGATGGCCATGTTGAAGGTCAGATTGCCACCACATTTTATTTTGGACCAACTAGATATCATAAGAAGTCTTTTAGTGAAAACCCAGTGTCGAAATGATAATCTATTCAGGATGATTAGCAATACAATTTCAAGATGATCACCATCATGGTCATTCTGGATGTCCAAGAGGGACCATTTTCTTTTAAGGCATCTATACCCTGGGATGAATCTGTGTGAAAAGTTTGATGGCAATTCTCCCACTAATTTAGGAGGAGAAGTGATAACAAATTTGTGTTAATAGCCACAAGGAAGACCATTTGAGATTTTCCACTGGAAGGGATGTTTGAATATGCAGACAGAACTTATATGCAATACTTTATTTAGATTTAATGTAAGTGTAACAGCAGATTGCAATAAGGTTTCCAACAGCTTTTTTAGTCTGAAAAGCTCACGTTTACTTTCATTATATTTTGTAAAGGAACTATTTATAACAGGTCTACTTAAAAATGTAAATCTTCTTTAAATTAAATAGTTTATCTGCAAATAGCTATCAAGGTCATAGAGGAATAAATTGGACAATCGCGTTTCACTATTAACTATGTCGCTGACACTGATGTAGCAAATAGCACAAGAAATTCTCAATCGTACAAGCATTATAAGAATATGTCACCATTTATTAAAAGGGAAAACCATTAAAGTCAATGCCTTTATCTCGAACATTTTGGTTAATATTTCCACTGTTGATAATACTAAAGACTGCACCCAGTCGCATACCGGTAATATATATATAAATTAGTTTCAGTGGATAATAACATATTTAAAAAATAACTCTACACATAACAGTTTCTTATTTCATGTGCTTTGTATATTAGTATGCGTTTATAAACATTGGAATGTAATTAAGGTTGCTATTACTCTTGCATCAATTTCGCTACCAGACCACAAAATAGGACCAGACCACACAAAATAGGACCAGACCACACAAAATAGGACCAGACCACACAAAATAGTATTGGTTCATTGGTTCTGTTATTAATATTTAGGATAGAGTTATACTCTCCCACCCACTACCAAAATACACTACTGTTTTAACTATCTGGAAAATGACAATCAAGATTCATCCTGTCATATCCATTTTTATTTTGTTTTTATTTGATTACAAACATTTTGACCATTGTGAGTTATATTGATGCAGATTTCATCGGCAGTACATGATGGCAAGAGATTAAAACATGGCAGATTATTTTGCTTCACTTGTGAAGTTGTGTTTTTCAATATGCTTGCATTTTCTCGTGCACCGAAATAAATTAGAAGAAACTAGTCAAGTAATACATTAGCATAAATGTAAAGAGTGATTACTTTGCTGTGAGACTTAAGGGATAGGTCAATACAGTAGTGGGTTTGGTTGCTTGGGCTCGAATTTTGTCATTCTTTTTTTCGGAGACTCAATGACATATTTATGTATGTTTTGGACATAATTTTTAAAAAATATTTTTGCCATCTGAAAACATGCAGAAAGTACAGTAAATCTATTATAATAAACCAAAGTGGAAATCACTTTAAAAGTGCCAACATGTCTTTTTATGATACAAAAAAAAAATACAAAGGCACACTTTTCAACTGATTACCCTACATTGTGAATACTAACTAAAATTAATGACAACCTTAATTTCTCACTTACCCTTGTGACCCATAACCTCCCTTTTCATGGACATTTTTCACTCTTTCTAAATAGTCCATAGGAAATTTATTTGCCGTAGCTGGATCTGAAAGGACAACAAATTGTATAAGTCAGCACCTTTTGAAAATCTATTTTCCTTAGCAATTCTTTTTGTCAACCCCTCTTAAAATAAAGACTTGTCAGTTATTGAATGAGTACCAACAAAATGCTGAACCTGAAATCGTGTAGCAACAGAATGCAAGAGTTTTCATGGGAATTTTATTTCACACAAATTAGGAGCTCCTTTTTTAAATAACAAATTATAAAATAGTTTAGAAGAAGCCTACAAAATTCATTTGTTTTCATAACAGGCTAACTAAATATGCACTAAGTGCAGACCAGAAAATTGTCAAGAAAGTCCAAATTCCCTCCTAAAGCTTGCAATTACAATACACATGCAAATGACACAAAAATCACAAAAGGTCATCTACATATGTACATACATACGCATATAAAAAAATCATTTATTTTGGTCAAGTGGTTTGTCTGTAATCATGCAAGCAAAGTTTCACCAAAATCTTGTAAAAAGTCCATGTCTATATCCATGTCCAAAAGTCAAACTAAATTATCCCCAAATCATTCAAATGGCAAGAAAATGTACTCAGGTCATTAAAAATATCGATGAAAGTCATGTCTATCAATTGTAATTTGTAAAGGTTACATATTGTTTGCATAATTGTGCTAATAAGGTTTGGAGTACAGTATTCTTGGTCCAGAAAATCAGAAAAACTTATGAGAAATTGACAAAATAATTATATAAAAAATAGCACGAACATTTAATATAGTAATCTACATATCAATAGAATAATGTCTACAAAATTTAATTTGTCTAAGCCTTGTGGTTCCTGCATGATCCTGTAAACATGCTTCCCAGATGAATGGACTGACAGACAGATTGAGAGGACCATATCAAGATGCCCCAGCTGCCTGTAGTGTGGGCATAATAGACCTGAGTGAAAACAACAATTATATACCTCACCTCGATGAAGCTCTAAATAGTTTCCAGGAGCCACCGTACGTATTAATTATCATGCAGAAAATATGTTGAATAATTCAGAAAATACGTTCAGACTAAAGTGATATTGACAGCAAAATGTTGGCCCCTATCCAATTAAAGTTTTATTTTGCAATTTTTTTCTTTTTACATTTTAATTTTTATTCTTTTTAAATATGTAACATGCTTAATTTTAATTGGCACTATATAGCCAGTATTGCACATACATACCATTAAACAACCTATCCACCTAACTACTGTTACAGGGCATAAAAGACATTAAACAATAAAATGAAAATTCCTTCCTATGATATCAAAGTAGATGTACTATAATGAGTTGATAACAATCGAAATTAATGTTGTTCATGCATCATATTTTTTAAAATCATTGTTCCCAAAATCTACTTAAAAGGTCTTTATCATTGTCCACCCCTACAAGTAAGATTTTACTAAGTGGAAGTTAAAGGCTTTGAGTAACCGTGGACTGAGGCCAGTGTAGGTACAAGCATAGTTCATGCAACAGTAATTACCTTGAATAGACACTACAGATGAGGGTCACTTGAAAGGCATGCAGCCTGCAGTCCACTCACCTAATTCCTAGACTCAATCACATGTAACATACACAGTTAACCTGCTGAGGGTAACATATCACAATATACAGTGTATAGTTATTATTATGGAAAGTTTATGATTGAACAAACTCATTTATTCCTACTGCCCACTCCAGTGGTCAGAAAGAGCCTTCTGAGAAGGCTAGGATTTATATAGCATGGAAGAGTATACATGGTTATAAACACAAATATTTAACCATGTTACTTAAACATAAAATATATGTCACAGTCACCATTTTGTATTGGTGTTGTACTTAGAGAGCTGTATACAATAATTTAGTTTAATGATGAAAGCAGGAACAGTAAAAACACTAAATTTCACTAAAGTCAGTGCATTAAATTTTGGTCACAGTACCCCCTCTGTAAGATGAAAGTGTAGTACTCATCAAGATGCATCCTCGAAGCAGGTTTCATGATTTCAGATATAACAGTATTATAAAGAAAGTAGAAAATATATATGTTGTTATGAGCTAAACACACAAACTTAACACAAGTCAGTAAAATATAAAACTTAAGTCATAGTGGCTTTCTTTTGTTGTAATGGTGTGATAGTAACTGAGATGCAAAGAATCATAGTGTGATGATTCTGGCATGAACACAAGTCAGTGAACATATACTATAGGTTGCAGGAACAATTTTGTTAATGAAGGTGTAGTACTCATCAAGATGCACCCCATTACCAAGTTTCATGAATCTAGATATAACAGTATATTTTCAGGGAGCAAAAAAACTTTTCAGTCATGTGCTACATGCAAAAATGTAACCTAAGGTAAAATGTGAAATAAAGGTCACAATAACCTTATTTTGAGGTAAGGGTGTGGTACTAATAGCCATGCTTTGTAACAACCATCTAGTTTGATGATTCTAGCATAAACAGAGCTTGAGAAATAAACTTAATACACCAAAGTTAACCCAATGCATTTAACACGAAATATGGGTAATAGTGACCTACTTTTGTAATGGGGTTTTAGTACTCCTCAAGATGCAACTCCTTGCCAAGTTTCATGCTTCCAGGTATAACATTAAATTATACAGTGTGCAAAGAACAGGAGCTAAACTAAAGCTGAACACATGTATGTACAAAGTTAGCTCCTCCCATGAAACCCACTTCAAAATGTTGCCTACAACCTAGGAAGAGAGAATGGTAACATTCAGTGAGACGGTATATATGTATACGCTTTTATTACATAGCTTAACTCTACTTAATAGACGAGAGCTAAAAAGTGTGAAAAGCACTTCCTAAAGTTTTATTGAACATTGCATATTTTAAAATGAAACTTCATATCACCACGATATCTATCTATCTATCTATCTATATATATATATATTACTTCACTTTGGTATCCAAATATGTGAGTCTGCTGTGAACCATAGGAATAAAAGATAAAACACGAACAAAAAAAAAACAAAAAAAAAAACAACAAAAACACAAACAAACCTGATATGAAGAAAGTGTCGTGAGCATCTCTTGCTGGATGTTGTTGAGGCTGAAACAGTGTATCAAAGTTCCAGAAACTATTTTCTACAAACTTGTTTGTTTCCATCTCAGAAAATCTGAAGAAAACAATGAAAATGACATGTAAGACATATTCAATGATATTTTGCCACAAAAAATAAAGAATAATATCATATGTACCTTCTTCCGAATCCCTAATTGTCTCCCTTCATGAAATTTGCTTGGTTAAAACAACTTACATTTGAAGGCACTCTGAAATGTTAAAAACTGAAGTCAGTGATTATAATAAATTTCTTATGGCTTTTATATATGCTTTTATGACGTAGCACTTTAATAAGTATATGTCAGATTAATGAATAAATAGATCTAGGTTTTTCAACTGTTGTGCTGAAAATGAAATGGCTTGCCTAAAATATCTACCACTAGCAGGGCATACAAACTAGGTCAACAATGCTTCGTTGTCATCAATGCCCACTTGGACTACTATAGCCTAAACATCCTTTTTTGTGAAAATGTTTCAAAATGCTCATACAGCCTGAACACGTGAGCGATGTTGTCTCCAAAATTAAGGTACAAGTTTTTGGGTTTATATGCACATATTCATGCCAATTGTGACATTATGTAATTCCAAAGGTATATGACAGAAGACACACATGAAAAATAAAAATGTTAAGAAAATGGGCACAAAATGCTTATTATCTCAGGATCCCAATCTGAATGGCATGGGCAAGGTGGAGAAAATTTATTTCAACTCATCAAATCATGTTGTGGATGTGGGAACTGAAACAAGAGGCCCAAGTTGTTCTGAGATCCTTCATCTGGCTCACGTCTATCTAACAGCCAAATGAAAGAGCAGGCTGCTTTCTGTCAATAATGGTAAAAATATGGAATCCGTTTGTTTATTGTTGTTTTTCAAAGTTGTTTTTTAATGGATGGACAATTTCTAACGTCAGCATCCAGAAAATTGCAGGGTCTGGATATATAAATTCATGATGGTAATTCAATTTGGAAGTGTTTCCAAGGAAAAGCATATTAGTTAATTGTTTTTAAGGTGTATTTCAAATACAAAATATAAATTTAAACTGATTTGTAATTAATGGCATTTAATACATGAAATGCTATGAAATTATGCATCTTGATGTAATAACATAAAAACAACAAATATATCAGACATTTTATTATAGCAATACTATTTTAATTATTTAGTGGCATTAATTAGCTTTCACTGGGTACTGAGAATCAGGTGTCTTACAAAAGGTCACAATACAGAAATGAAATTCCTAAGTTTGCATAAACATCATTGTTTTCCAAATTATAATAATTTATTTCATCCATGTAGAATGTTACTTATTATATTTCTTCAGCGTCAAAGTACAGTCTATTCAATTTAATCCCTAAGTTGTATATTTTTTTGTTGCTAATTTAAATAACTTTTTTATTAATATTTATAAATCCTGAAATTATTGTTTTAATCTGTTTTAATTTTTCTGCAAGGGGGAGAACTTAGCATAACCCCAAACTTGTGATTCAGAATAGTGCTCATCATAGGTCACTTCCCTTGGTATACAAATTGTCAAGTACAGTATTTATCTGTTTTTATTAACAGTGGCCATATTTGATGGTAGATCAGCATCATGTGTACAAATCTGAAACCCCTCCATGCCAGGATGCATTCTGTCACAATTGGTTAAATTCTGTTGAGTTTTGAAGAAGAAGTAGTCATTTTAAAAAATTCAACTATCAGCAAGGACAGACACATCTAATGGCACATTGGCATATCATTTGAGCAAATTTGAATGAGCTTCATGCCAGGATGCTTTCTGTGAAATTTGTTCAGATTTTTGTTGAGCAGTTCTTGAGAAAAAGTCATTGAAAGTTTTAGATATGTTTAGTAACGGTTGCCATATTTGATTGCGAATTGACATCATTCGATCAAATAGTAAAAATGTTTATACCTGAATGATTTCTGTCAAATTTGGTCAAATTTTGTCAAAGCTGTTTTTAGAAGAAAATGTAAATAGCAAATGTGAATGGACAACGAATAACACACAATACCATTACCATAAGATCATTTATCCTTATGACCGGTTGAACTACAGCACAATAATTGCAAACAAATATCTATGACCGTGTAAAGAAATTCTGATACTTAATTACAACACTGCACATATCTTATGCTAGTCTGCAACTGTACATTAATCCTAACAATATTTATATTTTATACTTTTTTAAATTTAATTCCTATGGTGTATTATTTACCTCATTTGTATAAATTGATATACTGAAATGTATGCATTTTGTATTCTAAAATTTATTTTGTATCTCATCTCTAACCCAAACCTGTGGTTCTCAATAATCAATATCATGGGTTACTTCCCTTGCATTTTACAAACATATTTTCAAGGAAAACAAAACAGATTATGTTGCATACTGTTTGAGAGCTATTTCTTTCTGCACTGAATTGCATGCATATATGCAGAAATCTTGCAACAAGACTCGCTGGACATCTTGATGATTTAAGTCTATTTACCAAGTTTACTCAAAATAAGATAAAAAATAGTCAATGGAGTGGTAACAAGTTGAGCCAATCAGATGCAAGATCACCATATGGCTATGTTAGCAAAATATAAAGAGAGGGGGTACAAGAGCGTTAGGCGTTATAGACAACCTGGAAATGGAATTTGCCAAACTTGGTTCGTTACCAATGAACAAGAGTCCTGTAAACGGTATATTATACACACACTATGTGATAAATAGTTCTATTATACCTTTTTGTTTATTTGAATCCCTGTCATTGGTCAGATACTTTATGTCTTCAATCCTAAATCAATAGATGTCTTCCTTGTTTTAAATGCAAGTCAATCATGCACAAAAGTTGGTAAAAGTAAAAGACACAGGACAAGTTATTTTTCAGAAATCATTTTTCTTCTTTCATTCTTGATGACCTTGATATTTGACTTATTGACCACAAAATTTATACATGCATTTCTTGAATAAACCATAAGCCATCTGCAAAATTAGGTTATGGTTTGTGGCCTAGGAGTTTAGTTATTTTTTGTAACTACTTTTCTTTCTTCTAGTTCATCTGACCTTGAGTTTTGACCTTTGAACATCCAGATCATTAGGTATCTTCCTGGTTTCTCATCCAAACCATCTACAAAGATCAGTTGAGGCATGTAGTGCTGAATTTAAGCAGTTTTGTGGGAAATTGTTCCTCTTCACAGCCCCATATGACCTTAACCTTTGACCCAAAATTAAATTGGTGTTTTCCCTGTCTCAATTGCAAGCCATCCACAATGTCTGGTCAAAGTAGGTGACAAATAACTCAAGATATCATGCAGGAACCATTTTTCTTCTTAGAGTCACTGTGACCTTGACCTCTGACCCCAAAATAGGTATCTTTTTATTTCAATTGCAAGCCATTTAGAAAATTGGTCATGATATCTGGTATACAAATCAAGTTATTGTGTGGAAACAGTTTTCCTTCTTTCAGTCCCTGTGACCTTGAGCTTTGACCGTTTCAACCCCAAATGAATAGATATCTTCCTTGTCCTAATGCAAGGTACTTACAAAGACTGGCAATTGAACAACATCATATCATGATACCCTCTAACTTATCGCAGGCATATAATAAACTAAGTAAGATTTTAAGAGAGACAGACAGACAGACAGAGACAGACTGACAAACAGACAGATACAGACACAGAGAGAGACAGACAGAGAGCGGTTGAGTATTTTATGAGTCTGTGCATTTATGTACATAGTTAAATACAGATTAAGGCCACACGATGCTAATTGTGACATCCTCTGAAAATAAATTCCTTCTTCATCATCTTCACAAAAAACAGGAAATGCAATTGAAACATCAAGCCAAAACCCACCCCATCTCCAAGAAAATCTGTCTGAATTCTGCTCGCACTTTCAGTAAGGGATGAAGATGTCCACTTGGAGGCATCACCCCCAATGCATCAAAGTTATACTGCTTGAAGTCTTTATTCTTCCATGCCCCACTGAAAAGTAAATAAATCTGCAGTGATAAACAAGCAGAACCAGAGTAACATGAAAGGCACATTGTATGCCTGCCCCATGTTTAATAGTCCTGTATCTAGGCACTAAATCAATAGACCTCTTCCATACCGTAAGTGCAAGTCTTCGACAAACTTTGGTCAAGGTACATAGTCTAGAACTTAACTTTTTATGTAAAAACTAATTGTATTCTTTCAGTTGCAGTGACCTTGGCAGTCTGACCCCATAATCATCAGGCTTCTTTCTTAACAAAAAGGTAATCAACAAACTGACCAAAGCACATAGTCGATAAATGAAATTTTTTGTGCCGAAACCACTGCTGAATTTTCAATACAGTGATCTTGACATTTGACCTTTTGACGCCTAAATAAATAGGCTGCTACCTCTCTCTGCATGTAAAAAATCCCCAAAGTGTATGCTAGGCCTTTAGTGTAGAACAGATGTTATTGCTTGGAAATTGTATTTCTTATTTCAGTCAAAGCAACCTTGACCTTTGAGATGTCCCCATGGATTGAAGGCTTCTACCTTACACCAAATGCAAGCCATCCACAAAGCATGGTCCTGGTCTGTGACAAAGAACTAATGTTATTTTGTGAATATCATTATTTTTCTTTCAGTCACATTGGCCTTGACCTTTGACTTTTTGAACCCCAAAATTCATATCCTTCTTCCCTACCCCAAGTACAAGCCATCTGCAAAGTAACGTCCTGCTCTGTGATGTAGAACTAATGTTATTGTGCAGAAACCATTTTTCTTCTCTCAGTCACAGTGACCTTGACCTTTTGCTCCATAATTGATATGTTCCTTTTTCATCCCAAGTGTAAGCCATCCAAAACAGCTGGTAATGGTAGATGGATTCCTCAAGTTTGTCTGATTATACAAAATAGGGTATGGATGGATGGGTGTACATACAGACAACATCAATCATAACATAATACGTTTTGCTAATATGGTGGGCATATATAAAGTCACTACAATGGCACAAAATGTAATCAGGTCATCTCTATATATATAGAAACATGTTTATAGAATTCATGTTGCCTATGTCAAGTGTTGTTTTGTTCAATTTTGCTCAGAAGTTTCCCAACAAAATGTCTAACTCCAAAAATTAAAAAAATATAAATATTGCTCTAATATTACAAATCTATAATACATACATCACCAGGAACATGCCCACAACAAATTTAAATTTTCTATGTCAAGTGGTTCTTCGAGAATAATGCAAGCAAGGTTTTCAGAATGAATAAACAGAAGTATTGAAAGACGGTGATAACTAAATCAAGATGACCCTGCTGCATAAAAATTAA
The DNA here is from genome assembly GCA_029931535.1 of Margaritifera margaritifera. Lineage (NCBI taxonomy): Eukaryota > Metazoa > Mollusca > Bivalvia > Unionida > Margaritiferidae > Margaritifera > Margaritifera margaritifera. The sequence goes on along the minus strand of JAQPZY010001265.1, from coordinate 1,150,756 downwards.
CAGCATATCTATTTAATTTAAAGATTGTTACAACTGCTATGGTAATAAATCTGTTTAATCCAGAAAGTTTGAAATACATGTAGCTATTAGTTTTGGCATTTGTATGATATTAGTTTGTCTTACCTATACCATAAAGTTCTGTATATAATGCACACTCTTTTCGATTTTAAAAATAAAGTCAGCCCTATGCAATCTATAAGTGAACAGATATTATCCTTTTTCCCTGACCCAATCTTTAATATGTGTTCGAGATATTATGACTTTTCGAAGTAATTGGAGTTACTACACGAAGCCAGTCCCCATTTACTACTGAAGTTTTGTGTTGGTGTGGACTGAGGACACAGTTGAAAATCAGAATTTGTTTAAAGTTTCACAAGAAGAAGCCCCTATAAATAAATAAATAAATAAATAAATAAATAAATAAATAAACAAATAAATAAATAAGTGCATAAACATGCAATAGAATGTATCATATCATACAAACCAAAAAGTCTACCACTCAGAGGGAACATCCCAAAAAACATCCACAGCTATGAAAATCCCAACAGACAAGTAATTTCTGTTGCAAGTGAAGAGACAACAATTATTTACTGCTAATATCAGAATGTAAAAAATAGTAATAATAAAAATGATTACTAAATGAATACCATTGACACGTGTATTCACGTTCGAGACCAAACAAAACTGACAAGATCTAGTGTAGGAATCTCAATTAACAAACAATGTTTTATATGGCTTTATATGTGATGGTGTGTGTGTGTGTGTGTGTGTGTGTGTGTGTGTGTGTGTGTGTGTGAGAGAGAGAGAGAGAGAGAGAGGCAGACAGACATACAGAGAGAAAGAGAGGGATGGAGGGACATGCACAAATAATAAGCAACCAATTAAATTGATCTTGTGCACGCACTCAGTCCCAAGTGATCGGCCAAGTCTGGCATGCTAACCATAACCTTGAATTGTCACTTTGTTAAATAAAGTATCCATTCTTGCTGTTGCACATCACTAAACATGAACTATTGACTTCAGACATATCTGATTAGAATAAAATGTGACCTATTATCAAGGAAAACCCTAATGATTATTTGTTAACATCAATTATCATGCCAAAACATTGATGATATGGTCTATGTAAGATACAGCATGTGAAATTAACTTGTTGGCATTAGAATACAATAGGCAAAATATCTCTTTTCACATTTCATCATTTGTCTGCGAATGTTGATATCTAAATATACAGCTAGGTCTGTTCGTAACATTTTCTTCAAGTAAATTAATTATTCCTTTTCTAAAATTGCCAAGTTTTGGCCTTTCTTTTTTAAATTACCACTTTTGCAATTGGCAGCATCCTCCGGAACAACATTTAATCATGTTCTTTATCCAACAAAATATATGAAACTTATTAAATATATCAATACCATCTTTTTTCAATATTCGCATGAATTGACAACTGCTAAGGATCTGTCAGGAAACTCTATATGTAGTATATTTTTTAGATACAGAATGTTAAATAAATATATATATATATATATATATATATATATATATATATATATATATATATATATATATATATATATAAACATTGCCAAACACATCATATGTGTACCTGGTACGACAGGTGACATGCAGATAAGTTGGCATGTCGATATTGCTAGATGCATAGCGTGCTTGACAGACAGGTGACATCTTAGAGTAGCGCTGAGACATCACAGTTTTATCTGATACAATGTCAATGTGCATCTGATAATGTCTATACTGTTTCCTTAGATCTCAAAGTAATGGGTTGCACTACAAGGACTAAAATCTGACAGTAAATTGATCAAACATTTTCCACACATGCTTTGTTCGTGGTAGCCCTACTGGCCTACTCACTGGATTGTTTGCCACTTGTCACGGTTTCTATGCATTTCGATGAGTGGGCTAAGGATAGTCGATGGTCAGTTCCTATACTCATTCACTTGTAAAATACACAGCTAACACGTTGAAGGTAAAATATCATAATATGCAATGTATGCTCATTATTTTGGAAAGTTTACATATTATTCCAACTTTAAATGCATTGGTCATATAAGGCATTTCTTGCGTAGGCTAGGATCAATGTGGTCATGAGCTAAACACTAATACTTATGTTAGAATAGCATAAAATGTAGCTCACTGTGACCTTCTTTGGTTGTAAGATTGTAGTACTAATAGAGATGCATCCAATAATGAAGTTTCATGATTGGAGCATAAACAGCACCCAATCAATGAACTTTAACACAAACTTACGACAAAGTCACTGAAGCATATCAGGTGACAACGTTATGCAAAAACAGCCAAGCACTACCTGGGTTAAGTAACTCTCGTTGATGGGTACCAATTATAATATAATTTGGAGCATATTGGATTAAAATTTAATATGTAATGTAAACTCAGAGACAAGCTCCATGTAGTTACCTTACTTCCATAAATATACTAACAAAATCTAGCTGTACACGACATTATTTATTGAAAATAAAATTTTAAAAAATCATTTTGAATTTAAAAGACAAACCTTGCTATCATTTCAGGGGTTAACTCATTCTCCTGTTTCTCCACTTTCAAGGTGAAATTGGGCCCTTTACTTAGCAAGTAAGTTGTCACTTTCCTGAAAAATAGTAAAATTTCCAAAAAGTCTGGAGAATTTTTTTTTGACATGCTCAGATTGATTAACTTAAATTACACAATACATTAAATGATTATTAACAAGAGTCCCTTGAAGGGATTGACTCTCTACTGCCCAAAAGAAAGATAAGTCAATTTATTCTCTCTATTCTATTCTTGTGAAACTCCCAGTTACCAAATTTGGGAGCAAAACTATTTTCTTACATGTCGGAGTTAACATGTTCACAAGATACATTTAAGCAGTACAAAATTCTTTCTCAACACTATTGGTCTTGAACCTGATCTCATGGATAGAAAATCACTGAGGTTGACTCAGACAATGTCAAGATATACCCACATGCTAAGTTTGGTTAAATGTATAATTGGAAAAAATATATTTAAGTGGCAACATTCAAAGTATTCATCAGCTCAAAGAAGTACAGAAATGCAAGTAATGACCTTTGACTGTCAGATCTGCACTATTTTCATTCAGAACTGATTAAATATTACAAGACATGTTTTAGGAAAAACCCCATGGCAATGCTACCATTCATGCAATAGGTGTAGTGATAACAAGATTTTCGAGGTTGCCACTATTGTGCCATGTTGGAGGGCAGATGTGCATACTTTTCATACATAACCAGCTATGTATTGCTACAAGAAGGCCAGGGCCTGCATTTTGAGTCCATGATCAAATGATTGCTATTAAATATGTGACTTTTGTCCCAAAGGTCAAAAGGTTGAGCAATCATGCCACAGAATCAATTGTCTTAGTTTCAAAATGATTTATGTCAAGTATGATCATAACGCAAATTTTATATGAGTGTGATCTTGATCACAGGGTACAAGGGGCAAGCCAGCATGTTGTAAAATTAATTTGCTTAACTTCATAATGGTTCATGCCAAGAATGATGAGAATCTATAAACGGAGTAAGGAAATATATGTAAATGAAAAACTTTAACCAAAACCTAAATAAACTGTTGATGCCAACACTGCCATTGCCATCAAAAATATGACTGCTCTGTCTAGCTCCCCACTAATGTGTAAATGAAAAACTTTAATCATAACCTTAAGAAACTGTTGATGCCAACATTGCCATTGCCAGCAAAAAGGTGACTGCTGTGTCTTGCTTCCCACTAATGTGCAAACGAAAACTTTATCCATAACGTTAAGAAACTGCTGATGCCAACAATGCCATTGCCAACAAAATAATGACTGCTGTGTCTCGCTTCCTACTAATGTGCAAATGAAAAACTTTGTTGATATGACCATCCTTTCAAAAGGAATAGTGATAAGAAGATTTTCAATATGACAACCATTGATCAGCACCATTTTTATTAGGGTACGCTAGATATTATAATAAGATTTTCAGTGAAAAACCTATGTCTATTCGAGATAAGTAGATATAACAACATTTTAACATGATTACAATGGTGGCCATATTGAATGTTTAATCAGCAGCATTTTTATTTAGGACCAACTACATATCATAATAAGTCTTTAAGTGAAAACCTCATGTCACCACAATTGTCAGTTATAGAGAAGTAGCGTTAACAATGTGTTGAAGATGGCCACCATGGCCATAACATTGGAGGTCTGATTAGAACTATTTTCATTTAAGACCATCTAGATTAGGAAGCATTTCTGGATGTCTGAGAGGCAATATTTTAATTTAGGACCAACTAGTCTTTTCAAGAAAACCCCCATGTCAATACAATACTCCATTCAAGAGGAATAGCCATCAGAATATTTTCAATATGGCTGCATTGGCTGTCAGACTGACACCATTTTCATTTAGGACCAGCTAGACATCATAATAATGATTCTACCATGAATAGTACATATACAATTATCTTTAAAACAATATTAACCAAAGTCAGTAAAGCATGAAACAGAGGTCACATGGAGGCATACTAAAAATTATTCATAATTTCCAAGCACCACGGTTCACTTACACCTCCGTGACAAGTTTTCTTTTTTTGTACTCATTCGTCTGTTCATCTGTCACATCTGACAGGTCCAGCTTATCTATTTTCCCCAATAAGATCTGAACCTCATCTCTGATATTTTCAACCTGAAATGTACACAAATAATTATTGTATTTGTTGAAGCGGATCAGACAAATAACTATGACTGTATTTGATATGAAGGTACATTTGAGTACACTTTGCTAATGACCTGCATGGTGTAAAATCTGCATAAATAAAATGCAAAAAGCAAAACACCATGGTCATAAAATGCGCTGGTTGACCAGCATCCATTCTGTTTATTCGACCTATCATTGTAACTAAACATTATAGACCCTGACCTGCTGATAAATTATGTAATGGCAGATGATCTATGTCTATTCTGTTCACACTAGAGTGCACAATATGGGTAAATTCAATTGTTTACACAAGCATTACTATGTTTTTCATTGTTAATGTCACTGACCTGATTCGTAACCAGACCTATTAGTGATGGGCGCTTTGCAAAGGGCTCCATGAATTATATTGTGCTCCACAGGTCTCAAACAGACAAATTTGTGTTGGGAAACAAAACTTGGAGAATAGACATTTAGGGACCATAACACCTCCAAATTATGATATGGATTGTGGGATATTCAAGGCCTCATCAATATAAAGTTGCATGCCAAATTTTATTTAAATCCAACAATCCTTCGTAAATTAATGCTGCCGAACCCAAAGTCAGGAGGCCTGGCAATCAAGGACCACAACACCTTCAAATGATGATATGGATTGTGGGAAATTCCAGGTCTCATCCATATAAAGTTGCATGGTAATCAGGGGCCATAAGTCTTTATATTATACCGTGGAATGCTGGAAATTATATTTCAGTGAAGGTCCCATAAATATAAAGCTGCGTGTCAAATGTGATTGAAATCCATTAACGCATGGAAAAGTAATGCTGTCAATTTGTGGAAACCAAAGTCAGTAGGACAGACAATGTTATGTTGCAGAAACCAAAAGTAGAAGGAGGAAAAATCAGGGACCATAACGCCTCTGAATGAGGTTATGGAATGCTAGAAATCAAACTCATTCAAGGCCACATCAACCTAAAGTTTGTCGCCAAATTTGCTTCAAATGCAATAATCCTTGGTAAAGTATTGCTTTGGAAGGCAAAGCCAGGAGGATGGGCAATCAGAGGGCATAAATCATGTAAATTATACCGTGAAATACTGGAAATCGAATGTCATCAACAAAACACATGTACCAAATATGGTTGAAATCCAACAATCCTTGGTAATGTTATGCTGCAGAAACCCCAAGTCAGGACAATGAGCAATCACGGTGCAAACCTCCTGTAAATGATACATTTCAGAATGTTCAGGCTGGGAAACGGACAACTGACCTGAGCTTGCCCAAACTTCACGACAGTAACAAATATCAGGACATGTCAGTGAACTGGGACATCTAGGACACTCCAACCGATTACTTATTTGTATTTGTACATGTAATGAAGATTCAGCCAATAGATTTTGTCGTAATACATATGTAGTTTTAATCTTTTCATCCTTTGTAAGACAACTTTTGGTCACCATGGCAACGAACATAAATTCTATAATTATTTATCATTGTTTTATATGAGTTATATTGGTTCCTTAGCATTTAACTATAAATAATATGAGCAGAGTCATTGTTCATATGGAGACAATTTATGATTAATTGAACACTAGGGAAATATTGCAAGAACCAGATATTCTAACATACTGAAATGTATACTTTGGTGAAAGTTTAACTGTGTAGTATTATTCATATCTGATTATGTTTAAACACAGTTTGCCCGGGCCATACGGTATATTGGGACTCAGTAAATATCTCAGATTGAGAATAAGCATGGTTTGAGCGGGGGGTTAAAGAGTTTATATACATCCGTGCTCACAAACCAACGCTGAACAGGGATGCGAGCCGTTACAATCTGCCGCATATCTGGGACAGTTTGTTAACATTGCTCACTATTCCCTCGGGTGATGTTCACAATCAGTAGAAAATAAATCATTCTGCTGATGAAGTCCTTAGTACAAGGATGAAAGCTTCAGGTTAGCTTTCAATTTATTTATTGTGTATGAAATTAAACAGTTTAAATATTATGAGATACTGAAATGTATGCACATGTTAAAAGATAAAAATTTAATAAACCAGCTTGACAAAAATTTAACTCCTCAAATACACATTTTGGATAATTATATTTTATGCAAAAGTTTAAATTTTATTTGATTTTTTTTTCAACAAATATTTGTTCAAGCCTATTTCCCTATTTTCCTGAAATGTTTATTTTAGCCAATCTGCATCCATATATGCATCATTTTGTACAATTTCATTCATTTCTCCTTTATAACTGCTGAGTATTGAAACTATCTATGATATTCTTGGGAAACTCCGACATACCAAATTTGGTAATGTAACTATTTTCTTATGTTTGAGTTAACATGTTCACAAGATATATGTAAATGCAGTACACACATTACTTAATATTTATATGAAACATTATTCATCACAGCGGCCTGACCTAGTCCCAAAGTAAAGAACTGTCTGAGTACAAAACTGGCCTCACACTTAAAGCTGTCAAAATTAGACACCATACTCAATTTCTTCTGAAATAAATTTTAGTGTGCAAATATGACTGGAATTCTCCACAAACAAGACCATGCTTCATGATAAGATAATCCACTACATTTACAAAATATAAGCAAATCTATGTTCAGAAAGTTTTTTTCCCATATTATGCCTATTCCCCAAATTCCACTCCACACTGCAAAAATGTACAAGGCTGACCCCTGACCTTATCACAAGAGAAATGTGATAAACTAAGTATGAAAGGCCATATGATACGTGTACTTATGGTTTTCTCAGCCATGTAGTTTTTATTTTCAATGAGTTTTCAAGGACTTCCAAATGTTTTCAAGGACTTCCAAATGTTTTCAAGGAGTATTGTGTCAAACAGAAATTGAACCTTAATCAGTTATTACTTTGTTAACTACCACTGTTGTGTATCATATTTCTTAAGACACATAAATAACAAAAGCTCTGAATTAAAAAAGATATACTATATTTTATTCAATTTTTACATTGTGTATTCGATTCGATAAATTCAAGGAGTTTTGGCAACTTTCAAGATGTATTGAGCGAAATTCAAAGTCTTTTCAAGGATAAGCTTACAGTTTTGAAACTCAAGCTGTTTTTAACTCATGCAACTCATCCAATTCAAGGATTTGTCAAGGCTATATGAACCACGTCACTTGACCAAGTGAGCTAAAAATCAGCACTGTCCAAAGACCAATGCCCATCATAAACACTGATGACACTGTAAAACACTGGATATCTAACCCATTCAAGGTCTCATCAATACAAAGATGCATGCAAAATATTATTTTAAATCCATCAAACCTTGTGTAAAGTTATGCTCTGAAAACCAAAGTCAATCAGGTGGCAGCACTCCTGTAAATTATCTGTGCTTTCCCTAATTTTCACAACAGGTTGACTGTTCATGAAGTACAGGTAGCGTATGCAGGAGAGCAAGCTCAACACGTGAATTTGCTTGGGTGGTCCAGGGGCATGCTCCCCAAAAACATTAAGATCAAAGATGCAAACATAATGCAATTTCATGTGTTCCTGTGCATCTTATTCTGCAAGATTCCTTTCTGAGATGAAACAATCAGTGGCAGACAGCACAACAGGCAGCCCAATATATATTAGGGAAAGCATTGAATGATGTCAAGAAAGACTGAAAATTGAATTCTTTCCAGGTCTCATCAATATAAAGGTGTATAACAAATTTGCTTAAAATCCAGCACTTCTCAGTTCAATTATCTTGTGGAAACCAAATTATTGACAGACAGTTGGACAGACAATGTAATTACTATAGGGTTCAGCCTACTTTATCGAGTGGGGTCCTATGAATGTGTACTAAGATCAGGGATCCTCTGCTTTGATTTTCTGTAAATTTGAATACGATATAATAGCAAATACGGCCTAGTCAACTTATACCCTATACAATTATAACTTGCATAGTATCATCTGTACTTGCTTATAAGTTGAATCTAAGTGCAAACAACATAGACCTGATCTGTCTTTGCATAATGCACCAGTAGATCAGGGTCTATATTGTTTCTATGTAGTTTGCAGTTGGACTTTACTTTTAAGCAAGCATAGACGGTACTGTACAAGTTGTAATTGTATTGTGTATAAGTTGGCAGGGACATATTTGTTATTTATATCTAATTCAAATTTATAGAAAAGAAAAGTACTGGTTCCCTGATCTTAGTACAACTAATCATTCATCACAGCTACTAGACCTAGTCCCATAATAAAGAAAATGTCTGAACGCAAAATTGACCTAACACTCAGTCGTCAAAATTTGACACCATACTTAAGGTTTTGTAAAATAAATTTAAGTGTGCAAATATGTACAACAAACAATTTTACCATATGTTTTCATGAAGAAACCAATTCACGCCCACATTTACAAAATGGAAGTCAATCTTTGTTCAGAAAGCTTTGCCACTATAATATGCCTACCCCCCCCCCCCCACACACACACACACAGACACACGCAGACGGACCCATGACAAATGTAACAGGTAACAGGATGACCCCTGAGCTTATCACAGGAGAAATGTCGTAAAATAAGTTTTAAGTTTTTGTGATTTTATCTTTGGTATGAAAGTTACTGAAATCCAAAATGTTTCAACGTTTTAGTCCCTTATTTATTTGTGTGCACAGATAATTTCATTACAATGGGGACTGATCACATTCCATTCTTCGCTAACCTTCCTCAAAACTTTAGGTCCCCCTTCTGCCTGCTTGTCTATTGTGATCCAACCAGCTTGCATAGCCTTGCTAAATCCTATTTTGGAATTTGGCACAGATGTCTGGAAAAGAAACAAAATATATAAAAAAAAACATTTGAAATAAATGGTGAAATTCACTTGCCCAAAATATGTGAAAATTTCAAAACTGACTCAAGAAAGGAGACATATTTAGAGTAATTGGCCACAAGAAAGAAAAAGAGTTAATAATGAAGTATGCTATTACCAATATCATGACAAGTGTAATTATTAATAAAGGTTAAAGGAGAAACAAAATGTAAATAAAGATTCAAGGCTGATGACAGATGTTTACATGATCATTCCTATTAAGTATTTGCATATATTTTTAAAAAATACAGGTATAAAAACAGAGTGAGATATTTGTATGTGTGTTAAATTTGAATCTAATGCAAAGCTTTAACTAACTTTGTCATCTGAGGTATCGAGCAGAAAATATCACTGATTTGTACAATTATTACTTACATCAAAGCGACTACTCCTTCACTATGGACCACTTTATAGGTGAGGTCATCTTATATTGAGGTGCTTTATAGTGAATGAGTACTGTATATTCTTGCAGACAAAGAACTTATGATAAATGCGTTCTTAGGGATATACAGTGAAACAATCATCCCTATTATTCTTAGATGTATGCATCCACATGTATGCAGGTAGAAGTGGGGGAAAAATTAATATCATATACCATTAAATGATCCTGAGCAATGCCTTCCTTTGGAACAGCCTTAAATATCTGTGCTTCATGACTGCCATTAGCCAGGACTTCTTTGCCTTCGTCTGTCAGCTGTAGTCTTTTTGTTACCTGCTGTTCTGCATTGATTACCTAATAATAATAATAATAATAATAATAATAATAATAATAACTGCAGAAATGGCGAACAATTTTCTCACATAAATATACCCCTGCCATGTATGCATCCTACCCCCATGATTGAGATGAGTCTATAGTCAAAGCCAGAGTGTAATCAACTATTACATAGCACACCTCTATAAAGCTTTTAGTATTCTCCAGTAGCCATTGTTCAGACACAAAATTACCCTGAAAACAAAAGGTCCTTCTCAAATTTAACTGCTTTTGCAGTTTATTTTTCTCGTTACATTTTAACGTTTAGATGTTTTTAAATTTTAAATTTATACTTTTTATTGGCACAATATAACCAGTATTGTGCTGACATACTGTTAAACATATCTATCAACCTACCTACTTACCTACATATTGTGAGAGTGCATAAAACAATAAAAAAGAATGTTTCTTTTCTATTATATCAAAGTCGAAGTACTATACTGAGTTGATAAAAAAAACAGATTTAATGTTGTTTTGGGATTTTTTGTTTAAAAAGCATTGTTCATAAAATCTGTTTAAGAGCCAGATTTTATTTGATAAAAGTCACAGGCTTTGAGTAACTTTGGAGTGATAGCCAGCATCACAAGCATAGTTCATGCATCAATAATTACCTTGATTAGCCACTACAGGTGAGGTCTCACATGAAAAGCACCAAACATGTTTTCTAGTCATCTAATTCCTATACTAATACACACATGCACAATACAGAGTTAATCTATTAACCTATCACAATATACAATGTATAGTCATTAATATGGAAAGTTTACCACTGAATAAATATATTTGTTCCAACTTAAACTGCACTGGTGAGAAAGGGCCTCATGAGTAGGCTAGGATGTATACAGCATGGATGAATCTATGTGGTCATTAACACAAATACTTAATTCATGTTAGTAAAGCATAAAATGTAGGTCACAGTAATCTTTAGTTGTATGGGTGTAGAATTGTATTCAATTATAAAGTGTCAATGGAAGATAAGCATTTGATCCTTAAGTGAAAAATTCCAACAAAGTCACTGAAGCATGAAGTATAGGCTACAGGTATATCCTCTTGCAATGAAAATGTAAAGCTTATCAAAATCCATCCACTCACCAAGTTTCATTATGTTAGATAGGATAATATGCATATAGCATGCCAAATACTCATCTGTTCATGAGCTAAACATAAAACTTAACCAAAGCCGGTAAAGAGGAAATATTGGACACGCTGTGCTTCTACTGTTTTAAGGGTGTGGTAGTAAAAGAGATGCACATCCCCTTTCAATATCCCAATTTCAGCATGAACAGAAAACAAAAAAGAACACAAAATGTAACCCAACTCAGTGAAAAATAAAATATGGGCCATAGTGACCTGCTACTGAAACAAAGGTGTAGTACTCATCAAGCTGTATCCCTTCACCAAGTTTAATGACTCTACATAGAATAATATGTATACAACACGCAAGAAAACCTGTGATTATGAGCTAAATGCAAAAATTTAACTCAAGTCAGTAAAATGTGAATGTAGATCATAGTGACCATTTCTGTATTAGTGTGGTACTAAGAGAGATGTATTCAATCATCTAGTTGAATAACTAGAGCATGAATAGTTAAAACACAATTTACCAAAGTCAGTGAAGCTTGAAATATGGGTCAAAGTGACCAACTTTTATGATAAGGGTGTAGTACTCATCAAGATAAATCTTCTCATGATTCCAGGCATAACAGTAATATGCAGGACTCACAAGAGGTAAAAAGCCTATGTGGTCATGAGGTAAACACAAAAACTTACCATAAGCTGGTAAAATGTGACATGTACGTCAGAGTGCCCTAATGCTGTAAGAGTGTGCTACTAATAGGGATGCATGCAATCATCTAGTTTGATGATTGTGGCATAAAAAGTACTAGAGATTGAACCCAAGTAAGTGAAGCATGAAACATATGTCACAATGACCAACTTCTGTGATGAGGGTGTAATACTCATCAAAATGCATCCCCTCACCAAGTTTCGTAAATCTAGGCATTGTTACGACTCTATGGTCTAGAAAAATGTAATAGAAAGAAAGTGAAACCAACAACTCAAGTAAAAATCAACAAGCAATTTATTTCTAGATAATAAAAATGAAAAATCAAAAAGACACTTACAGTAATGTGTATTAAAATCCAGATAATCCAATAAGAATTAGTGTCCTAATCACAAGTCCTAAATATAGAATATTCCGAATTCACGACTGTGTCCTTGAATGTTATGATGTGCCAATGGTCTTCAAAGTCCTGATGTACTAGTAGTCTTTAATGTGCTGATGTCAAAATGAAGTACTCCAAAATATCTCTGAATAAGTTCACATAAATTCCAAAATCGTCAATTAAAAATCCAAAATCCAAAAGTCTATGAGAACTGCTATAATCGAATGAATATTTAAATAATTCCTCTCTTAGAATTTGGAATGACTTTCCACAACTGTAATAGCTCTTTACAAGACTGATAGTAATGTCGAAACTGAAAAACTGTCCACTAAACATGGTATATATAAAGATTGGTCACATGACAGAATGTTCTAGAATATGTGTCATCTTAATGGAATTTTACTTGTATGGACATGACTTTTTACACACAACTCATAAGAATTTTCCAATTTTATCTGTAAACAAAATCAACCTTGACCTCAAATTGAGAAAACATTATGTTGATCAAAACTATCCTTTAGCTCAAATCTGAAGTAAACAACCTAATTCAAGGACACTAGTTAAACATATTTTTTTTCTGATAAACAAAATTAAGATTTAAGCAAATATTAAAGTCAAGAAACATTTATAATTTCCTAAAATATCTATAATATTATATAAACATCATACATAACAGCATAAATTAGATATAAAGGTTGCAACAAAACCTATTTGATCATGAGGTAAATGCAAAAACTTAACCTCAACCAGGAAAACTTTAAATGTAGGTCACAGTGACCTTGTTTAGTTGTAAGGATGTAGTACTAACAGAGATGCATACAATCATTTAGTTGATGATTATATCATGAACAAGCTTGAGATATAAACTTAAGACACAAAATTTAATCAAGCAGAGTAGCATGAAATATGGGCCACAGTGACCTACTTTTGTGGTGAAGGTGTAGAACTTGTCAAGATACACAATTTCACCAAGCTTAATGATTTCAGGTATAACATTATTTATTAAACGTGGACAAAAAAGAGCTAAAGTGAAAATGTAATCAAGAATGTACAAGTAATGTACATGAATGTACAAAGTTATCAACCTCAGCCCCCTACGGGATGGGGGTTGCTATGAATCCCACTCCAAACTGTTGCTCAGGACCTAGGAAGAAAGAATGGTTGAGATTTAGAGCTGATGTATGTATATATATGCTTTACCATCTGCAGACGCCGACAGCATTGCCTTTGCTAGTACTAAGGCAATAGCTCTCGTCAACTTTGTTGAGGTGAGCTATAAAGGGCATAACTCTTCCGAAAATAGTGTGAGTACAATGGTTGGTACACATGCACATTTTCTGATGATGATAATACTATTTACTAAGTTTGAGAGCAATTCACTGGAAACTGCGAGTGTAGTTGCATTCATAGAAGTTTGTCAAAATAGTTTCCAAGAGCGCATTGTTTATTTGATATGCGCATCTTCAGAAAATGGCCATAACATGTACAAAGTTTAATAGCAATCCATTGAAAAATGTGAGATTAGTTATGTTCACAATATTCTATCATCCACTACATCCAACTCGAAGACAAATAATAATTTTTAAAAAAATCGCAGGAGCATTGTGATTTGTTGAAATTCGCATCTTTGGATTATGACCTAATATGTAACAGGTTTCAGAGTGATCCATCAAAAACTGCAAGACTTGTTACGTTCACAATATTCTATCATACACTGCATACAGCTACCCAACAAAATGGGCAATAACTCAAACAGAAAGTGTGGGAGGACAATCATTTGTTCAAACTTGTATCTCCAAATGATGGCAATAACATGTGCACGTTGCAAGAAGATCCTTTCAACCCTGTGAGAAATGTTATGTTCATAAACTTTTCTCATACACTACATCAATCTATGATTCAAAAAGGGTAATAACTAACACACACAAATCACAGGAACAGTGTGATTTCTCAATAAGTGCATCTTCAGATGATGATCACAAATGGTCCATGTTTCCTGGCAATCTATTGATATTTTGTAGGACTAGTTGCTTTTATATGAGTCAAATAGGGCAATACCTCTTATAAACAAAATGTGGGAGCATAGTGATTTGTTGATATACACATTTTCATGTGAGGACCATAATATTTATCAAGTTTCCTAGCAATCCATTTAAAAAACTGCTAGACGAGTTCCGCTAATAAGATTGTCCTACACTGGATTCAGTTACAAAACAAAAGGGGAATAACTGTAAAACAAACGCGGGAGCAAAGTTTTTTGTTAACATGCACATTTTCAGATGATGACCGTAAAAATTACCAAGTTTAACAGTGATCCATTTAAAAATGTGAGACTGGTTGCTTTCACAAGACTTTGTCATATGATGCATTCGGCTGCAATGCAAAAAGGCAATATCTCTTATAAATAATTGAGGAAGCAAAGTGATTTGTCGAAATGAGCAATTTCAGGTGATGACCATAATATTTACTAAGTTTTCGTGGCAGTCTATAAAAAACAACAATTGTAGAACAAGTTCCACTAACAAAATTGTGTTATAAACTGCATTCAGCCACAACACAGGGCAGTGACTCTAACAAAATTGTGCGAGCATGGTTATTTCTCGACATGCACATCTTCGGGTGATGACCATAATATTTACAAAGTTTCCTGTCCATCTGTAAAAAAAATGTGGACTAGTTAGGCTAAAGAGGTTGTGTGATACGCTGCATTAAGTTACAAGTCAAAAAGGCAATAACTCTAAAAGTAAAAGGTGCGCCTGATATCGCTCACCTGGTTAGTTGACGTATGTCAGCTTGTGAATGGAAATTCATACACGTATTGAAACTGGAAAAGAAAAGCTTGGAGCTCATAGCTGCTACATTGTCTTTTAATGTTGGTGTCATTTTTTCCCTGACAACATATAGAGGATATATTTAGTGTCACCCAAAAGTAAAACAATATTCCCAAACATTTCTGTTATTAGCTAAATGTATTAGCTGTTTCATAATCATGAATGCGATGGTAAAAAGATTGAAACTTATTTTTTTTTTTTTTTAAATTTTAGGAAGAATGCGAAGATTTTTGCATTCTGTTTCTTCAGTTTTGATATATATTCACGTTGGAACCTTTCGGCGACATCATGTTTTCAATGCATTTCTCTGTTGACCGTGTGTATGTTTACACGACTATGGTAAATTTAAATATGTTTTTTTATCATCATTGTTGTTACATATTTAATAGTTCTTAGAAATAATGTGAAATACCATAACCAAATGTATTGAAGTTAGTGAGCTAGAGTTGGGCCAACTTCAAGGTTTAACCTCCCGTGGTCACGCATGCAAGTACGACGCATGTCTACAGTCAGCTTCACGACAAGCAGACCGGCATGCTTTAAAACATAATGCCAGGCTTGCCATTAGATCCGGGCCTTGCGAGAACCTGTCCTCTCCTAGAACCAATCTGAACACGGGGACTGTTTCGAGGTGTTCCGACTACCAGAACCAAAAATTATGTTTAAATTTCTGTATATGCTCAGTTAAGTCATAGAAAACATTCGAAAGTGAATACATATTACTATGTCATCAATCTAAAGTCCCATTTGGCAAATACATTCACCTCTTATTTAAGACAAATATAGTTTTTTAAATATTGCCTATGTTCATATGTGCTCATACACTCAAAATACATTATCTTATAATAATTATATATTTCTTTTAAACCACGTAAATAGTAGTTCGTAAAACCAAAATATTGACATGTAATCTGTATGTAGTTTCACGAGTGTGTGTGTGTGTGTGTGTGTGTGTGTGTGTGTGTGTGTGTGTGTGTATGAAGAGAGAGATGGAGGCAGAAATAAAAGGTGAGTGAGAGAGAGGAATAAAAATAGGTGAGTAAAAAAAAGAGAGTTGATCACATAAAAATCAGAAAGTCGCAGTCTTACAATAAATTAGTTAAACAATATTCTCTCGTGTAATACCTTTGATATCGTATGGTGGAGGACTCAAAGGGTATATTGGCAGAGAAAACTCGAGTGCGAAAGAGCCCTTGATTTATGTACCAATGCCCTTTTTGACGCCCCACCGTACGATATCGTGTAACTAATCCTTTAACCCACTCTTCAATCGACATTCACACCTTCGAGAGCGAAATGTATGTTGCTACAGTCTGTGTATTAATAACCCGTTCTGTATCATATGGATCTTCCATCATAGTGGCTGATATAAGAACGGATACTACATAAGTGCGGATTCCATTTTATAATCGAAACTACATTGCTAAACTTACCATTTCTTTCGAATTTCTGCATTTAATGCCCATTTCTTCTTTCAATATTTCTCTTGTAATTGAAAATATTGCAAGCTGAGAGATTTTTTTCTTCTTTATTTCTACCGATTCTTTATTGACTGTATCTGAATTTAATATACATCTGTTATATACTGTCTATGATTTTATCTCAATGCGGACTTTTGTGCCAAGTCTGTGGTGTCAACCTGTTTGATTCTGAATTTCCACATATTCAGGAGAGAGACAGACAGAGTTAAGCGCAGGTGTTCGTGCATCAGTTTGATATAGGCACTTTTAAAGTCAGAAATTAACAACATCAGGCCAGAATCATGAACATAATAGTACATATTAGGCTGAGTTTTCTTCTGAAGAAAGATGAACAAGATTTTAGATTCTAAAACCTATGAAAATTTAATGTACAGTATTTACATAACCGTCTAATGCGTACGTATGAGATCAATTTCACAGTCAACGTATTTCTTTATTTCCCCCGAGGATCTGTTTTCATTTCAGAAGTTATGTGCATCGATTAAAAGTTTGGTAAAGTCTTATATATTTCGTATGCCTTCTTGAGGAAATACTTGTAAGAATAGGAACAATAACAGCAAATCAAGAAGTGTAATAAAAATTTTTTTTGTCATATTCTTTATATTTAGACCCTTCTCAAATTAATCATACTGCAGGTAAACATAGACGTGTGCATGAGAGAGAGAGAGAGGGGGGGGGGGGGTACCATAACGTTGGACTTGGGTTCTTAGCTATAATCCAGGTGGGCGACAAGTTATAATTCTCTAACATGTTTCACACATGAGCTCAATTTCACAGTTAGCGATTTTGGTTAATGCATTCCCTTCTTTAATTCTACCTGTGTTTAAAAATTATATAAGCATCTAATGCATATTTATGAACTCAATTTTCCAATCAGCGATTTTCTTTAATTTATTTTCTTGTTTGATTCTATCCCGGTTGAAAAATTATCTAACACAGTTATTAGCCTGTAGTTCCACCCTAAGACCGTTTCTCATTTAATAAATTATGTACGTATATTTGAACTCTTGTCACACGTGCATAAATTGTAAAGTATTATATATTCCGTGTGTCTACGTGAGAAAATACTCGTTAGAAAAATACCAGCATATTAAGAAGGGTGATTCTCCAAGCCACCTATAATACAAAAATCTTCATATTTACACCCGTCTCAGTTATTCATACTGAATGTAAACATCATAGGTGTGTGCATTAGAGAGAGAGAGAGAGAGAGAGAGAGAGAGAGAGACATACAGACAGACATACAGACAGAAGCACCATAACTTTGGGCTTGGGTTCTTAACTATATTCCCGGTGAGCGACAAATTATAACTCTCTAACATGTTTTATATAGATAATGAAGATTTTCTACGTAGCTTCACTTCACATCAAGACGTTTTCTCCTGTTGGATTCAGGGATACACCCCCTCTGTTTGGTATAGAATTATTCATATATAATTAAACCTTTTCCAAAAGGAATCATGAAAAAGTCTGCATTTGGATTCACTCATCAAAGTTTCTAGTGTAACTTTGCTGTCAAGTTGGCACGAGTCACCGATGAAATGGAGGGGATACAAACTGGGATGGAAGGAGGGAACATTGTCATGGGTTTAAAAATATTTGGCGTATGCATGATCTCTGTACTATATCAGAACGTGGAAAAATAAATTATCAAGTTTATTTTGTGATTCTGCATGATAATGTCGGTGAAGAAGGCATGATGGATGGACGCAATGGCAAAACGGAGGGAAGATAAGAGTGGACTTTATTTTTCCCTGTTCACACTTTTATTATTGTGCAAGCTATCTGCAGTACACAATTCGGACGCTAACTTTACCTTAGCCGTCTCTACCACTGAACACTAAAATGTGTTTAAACCTCATTTAAAGTCAATGGATTTTATGCTCTTTGAAAGTTACATCAGTATTCACCATACGCCATTTTTACTTTTAACTCTCAATTTTCGTTCAGGAATGTTAGAAAACAAAATCCTTCATTACGCATTGGTGTTAGATAGGAAAATTCCACCCACGGGATCAGAATTTATGAGCCCCTGGTGGAATTTCCTTGTCTTCGATCAAATTATTTATCAATATATCGGTAAATGCATGCAAACATACATACATACATAACCACTACCTGATGGATTCCGAACGCAAAACCACGATATTTAGATCACCCCGGTCGTATAACCCCTTTCTTTTAGTCCCGCTAATGGTCGTAAGAGCGAATTTTCACTGCATATGATACCATTGGGTGACATATTTATTACCTTTGAACGTCATATATACAAAATACCTCTGGGACAGACATAAACATTAACCCTTAGCTGCGTAGCCCAATGGTAGGTCATCAGCATGAACGTATATTGTTTTACCTTCGGGCGACAGTAAATGGACGACGCAAAATATGTTTGTCATTTCTTTTTTAACCCATTTTTCATGCCTTCCAATATTTCCCACAGAATTTACCCTACGAGTACAGCAATGACTTGTACATATACACTATACAAAGATGTCGTCGGAAGGTATGCTGTCGCTCGCCTACGGGTAGGATTTGTCCTTTTATATATAAATATATGTCGTTTATGCAACCAGCATTGTACCCTGGATTTCCCTCTGTCCCTGCTGACTAGGCCCTGATTCATAACTTAACAACTGTTCATAGCCCCACCCTTAAAGTATAAAGACTTACTTGGCATTACAAGGGGAGTTTATCTGTGCAGTCAGCATGGATTGATGAGTCTGTCCTTACCTACCTGGGGCAAACGCCTCTGAAGTCCTAACTTGGAAACCATTAAGATCCCCACCCAAGATACCTACGGTAGCTTAGTGGTTAAGGTGTTGGACTTGTGACCAGAAGGTTGCGGTTTCGCTTCCCACCATCTGATTAGCCTGGATCGACAACCGAATTTCTCAGGATAATTTTGAAGGTCATGCGTTTCTTTTCTCTTAGTAATAAAATAAATTTGGAAGTGTTTTAGGAGGAAAGCATATTGTGCTTTTCTTTTCTCTTAATTAAAACCAAAGAATACAAAACATACATTAAAATAAAGCAATGGCACTGAATATATGAAATCCCTTAGAATAACACATAATACATGGGATAACATGATATAAACGAAAAATGTTTCGGGTACTTTAATATGGCAATACAAGCAGCTATCAGACCCTATTGAACAAACTTGCTTCAAAGTATTAAAGAATTTCAAATGTGGTCACGTCACGTCTTAAGAAATAAATAGCTGCAAATAAACGTATCAACCTGAACATGGTTTTTAGAAATATGTTTTTCTTCTAGCAAATATGTAATGAATTTCTGATACTTTGATACATTTACTGGTATGCATCAGAAACGCCTTTAGCTTTTCAGTCAAAAGGCTGCACTGTATTATTTGAAAAATCCCAGGAGGCTAGCTTTGATGACCTTGAGCAGTATCGACGTAGATCCTCCATCCTTCTTAACAATGTGAAACTTGGAAAAGATGATAATTGTGAGAAAAAAGATGCGGATATTATCAGCAATATGGTGAAAGTCTCCATCTGTACAGATAATATTGAACGGTGCCATCCACTTAGAAGACGCAGCAAAAATGGAAATTGACAATTAATCGTAGAATTCCAATTCTACAAAACCAAAGAAAAAGGTGTTTTACCAAAAGAAAATTATGAAAGGTAATGATCTTAGCCAAAAGAAGACTTGGTAAATAAACTATTGGATCTTGGTCAAAACAAGACTTTGTAAACAAACCCTTGGATCCTGAACAAAACAAGACTTAGTAAACCAACTCTTGGATCCTGACCTAAACAAGACTTGGTACATAAACTCTTGGATCTTGGCCAAAACAAGACTTAGTAAACCAACTCTTGGATCCTGACCTAAACAAGACTTGGTACATAAACTATTGGATCTTGGCCAAAACAAGACTTAGTAAACCATCTCTTGGATCCTGCCCAAAACAAGACTTGATAAATAAGCTCTTGGATCTGGGCCAAAATAAGACTAGAAAAATAAGTTCTTAGATCTGCGACAAAACAAGACTTGGTAAGAAAGGAACACAAAACTTCGAAGCTAATTGAAGCCCTCTGTATGGTTGATGGCAAGATTTACTCCAAAAAGTAAGCAGGTTTGTATCCTGAACGGATCATGACGATCAAAGACATTGAATACCTTATACTTCCTTGTTCGCAAACAACGTTGAAGACATTGATCAAGAAAAATTATATTCATTGCATTTATTATTGAAGACAATGTTGAACATAACCTTAGAGAGACAACAGTGTTAAAACAATGACAATAAATATGGAGGAAATCGGTGAAATATCGTATGTACAGTATCTTTTTTAAGATAACTCACAAAAATCAGACTCAAATCAGACTAAAATAAAAATTTTATTACATGTTTTTTTTCTTCTTCCCTTTATCTGTCATTTTTGATGATCTTTTTGTGTTTGCCTGTTCGAAATGATGAAACTTTCCCTCTGCGTTCAATCATAAAACCAAAAATACAAATTAATGATTATGTATAAATATAACAAGTTACACCCGTTAATATCAGATGGTTTGAAATGATACAACGGAAAGAAAAATGCAAGGGAAAACATAAAATATTCAGCCGTGACCTTGAACTTGACTTCTCTCTACCTCCAGAATACGGCGAACTTGGGTAAAATAGGGAGAAGTGAGTGCATAGTGTCAAAATTTAGAATGCTTAAAATTATTACTAACAAGAGTACCGTGAACAGCACATTATACGCCCGCACGGTGTTTAATAGTGACATTTTTGAAGGCACAGTCAAATGATGCAATAGTATTTCATCAAACAGAATAGTCAACATTCAATATCGATTTCAGAACTTCCATTCTCTACTTACATCTCCAAGAGCCTGTAAACTTTTCACTGCACCAACAATTTTTTGGTGATCTTCTCTCAGAGCCTCTGCGAGCTGTAATGTGTCTATTCTGTCCGATTTGTGAACATGCTGCAAAACAAGTTCGGCAAAGTCAGCCATTTCATTCACCTGTATTCTACTTCCGCGTTCCGTCTCATGCAGAGTTACAAAGGAATTATTCTTGTCAAGTGTCTCAATAGACGACACTGTAAAACAATACTACTGCACAAATCAATAAAGCAATATACCTATAACGAATTTTAAAATTATCAAGCACTGGTATTCGTTTTAGATTGATAAAAATGTTATTTAAATAAGAAATATATATGAATCTTTCTCAAAGTAATCCAAAGAACGTCGATCTTGACCTATAGTGCACTAAACCAAGCAAATTGTTCTCAGGCTATTGTTTTATGTATGTGACATTACTGGGGTTCGCTCTTGTTAGCAGTAATTGTAAACATTCCAAATATTGACCACTATACACTCACTTCTCCCTATTTTTCCCAACTTCGCCCTATTTTAACGGTAGAGAGAAGTCACTTTGCTCAAATATTAGAGACAATTGTTGATTTTGCTCAATCTCGAGTAGCTGCATCTCCTGCAAAAGTATATGTACCCAGTGTTGGTGTAGATTTTGGCCCTTGTATTAGTTTGGTTCCCAATCCGTACGTAGCTATATTTAGTTTGAAGATCGCTAACATATCTTACACTTTGTCAGGTGTCGATAGTCAATGTATATTTCAGCAAACTCAGGGACACAGGTGCACACTTTTTAGTGTATGCGTTATAGGACGTATGCACAAAAAAAGCTAGCGCGACCTCTGGAGAGCATTTGCAATCTTAGGGAGTCAAAGGGAGACGTAATCAATAGAAACCCAATATATTGATATTTTACTACTCATACTAGTAACAATAAATCTCTTGAAATATTATTTGTCTAGTGTAAGATACAACGTTTGTGGAGTTCACGTTAGTGCGAAGCTAGACATATCAGTCACTTTTCCGAAGGCAGCGTCGGCGTCGGCGACAGTTTGGATTAAATCATTATGAAGCTAAGACAATTCATTCGGTGACATGTATGCTTGCCCCTTTGAGCAAGAGGTAAAGGTCATAGTTGTAGAAAATTTGAGATAAGGTTTCGGTTACAGTTTTACGTTTGCTTACATTCCCTAAATCCTTGATGGATTTTCTTCATACTTGGGAAGAATCATTATAAAGTTAAAACAATTGATTTGGTGACATGCACGCTTACTTCTTGGTCAGCAGCCTGCATTTGGGGCAAAGAAGAAACCTATAGATTTTGGGCTCAAAAAGCCAAAGGTCACAGTGACTGAAAGAAGAAAAACTGTTTCCACACAATAACTTGACTTGTATATCAGATACCTTGATCAATCTTTGTAAGTGCAATGCATTTGAGATAGCAAAGACACATTTTGGGGTCAGAAGGTCAAAGGTCAGGGTCACAGTGAATCTTAAGAAGAAAAATTATTTATGCATGCTATCTTGAGTTCTTTATGCCTGCTCTAACCAAACTTTGTGGATGGCTTGCAGTTGATTCAATAAAGACAGCTGGTCAAGGTCACTAGAACTGAAAGAAAGAAAACATTTTAAGTTATCTACCACCGGCCTTGACTGAACTTTTTATATAACTTTAAGTTGAAACAATGAAGACAGCTATCGATTTGGAGGTAAAAAGTTCAAAGGCCAATATAAAAGGGATTCCTGAAAGGAATACGGTTCCAACAAAATAACTCGAGTCCTATGCCACAAACCCACAAACCATGACCAAACATTGTCGATGTTGTTATGTATGATGTTTATATAATATTGTGGATATTTTGGGAAGTTATAGATGTTTCTTCACTTTAATATTTGCTTAAATCTTTATGTTTATCAGGAAAAACATGTTTAACTAGTGTCCTTGAATTAGGTTGTTTTGATCAATATGTTTTCTCAATTTGAAGGTCAAGGTTGAATTTTGTTTACAGTTAGAATTCCATTAAGATGACTCATATTCTAGAACATTCTGTCATGTGACCAATCTTTATATATACCATGTTTGGTGGACATTTATTCAGTTTTGACATTACCATCAGTCTTGTAAAGAGCTATTACAGTTGTGAAAATTCATTCCAAATTCTAAGAGAGGAATTATTTTAAATATTCATTGGATTATAACAGTGCTCATAAACTTTTGGATTTTGGATTTTTAATTGATGATTTTGGAATTTAAGTGAACTTATTCAGAGATTTTGGAATACTTCATTTTGACATCAGCACATCAAAATTTCTAGTACATCAGGACTTTGGAGACCATTAGCACATCATAACATTCAAGGACACAGCCGTGAATTCGGAACATTCTATATTTAGGACTTGTGATTAGAACAATCATTCTTATTGGATTATTAGGATTTCAAAACACATTACTGTAAGTGACTTTTTGATTTTTCATTTTAATTATCTAGTAATAAATTGCTTGTTGATTTTTACTTGATTTGTTGGTTTCACTTTCTTTCTGTTACATTTTTCTTAGACCATAGAGTCGTAACAATGTACTGTATTTGAGACAAGAAAGACGACTATCAATTTTGGGATTAATAGGTCAAAGATCAACGTCCCAAACACTGAACGAAGAGAAATGGTTTGCACAAAATTAGTTCTGTGTCTTTTACCTGAACCAAATTTTGATGATGCCTTGCATTGCAGACAAGGGAAACACTGCTTGATTTCGGATTCAAAGCCCAGTTGCTAGGTAACACTGCTTAGCGACAGTGGCACACTACACGAGTATTTTAGTATTTGAGTATATAACCAATAAAAGAAGGTTTTACATAAAAGAAGTATGCTAAAATTGTCTACCTCATGGCGGACGTATAATGTGCCATGTATGATACCCTTATTATAACACTTTTATGACATAGTATCCGTGTTTCCATCCGTCTGTCTTTCTGTTCGTTCGTCATACTTTCGTTTCTTCTTCCTTTCCGCTCTATAACTTTAGAGCGATTTGATATTAAGGAATATAACATGGTATACCTATTATATCGTCATTAGAAGGTGTGTCGCATACCGCATCTTTAAGATTAAGGTCACGGTTCAGTATTTGAAGTTTCCATCACTCTATCCGCTCTGCTTTTATGACTTTCAAGACATTTGAGACTAAGGGATGACATGGGTGTCCTATTTTCAAGGTCAAGGCTCCATACTTTAAATTTTACTTCACGCTTTCATCCTCTGTTACAGTTAGAGCTGTTAGAGATTAATTACGATACTTGGTATAGTTATAAGCCATCTTCAGATGGTGAGTTGTATAGCACATTTGGGGTCCTATTTTGAAAGTGAAGATCACGGCTCAACATTGTATGTTTTTTGTCACACTTTCCACTCTATACCATTAGATCTGTTTGAGATTAAGGAATGCAACTTGGTATAACGGCACTTATACATCGCCATTAGAAGCTGTGCTGCCTACCACATTTGAGATAATATCTTCAGGGTCAGAGTCATAACTTAATATTTTACGTTTTCCGTCACACTTGCCAATCCGGTCTATAACTTAAGAGCTGTAAGAGATTGAGAGATGAAACTTGTTATACTTATCTATAATCATTAGAAGGTGTGTTGTGTACTACGTTAGTGGCCTTATCTTTAAGGTCAAGGACAGGGATAAATATTTTCAGTTTTCGATCACACTTTCCTTTCAATCTATAACTTTAGAGCCCTTTCAGCGGTAGGGATGAAACTCGGTATATTTATACATAGGGTCAGAACACCATTAATTTTCCAATATATTCCATACATTCATTTCTCCAAGCTGAACTCAGCCCAACATTCCAATCACACTAGGATTCCTAGGATTAACAGTGCAATTATACACAAAAGCACTTGGCCCAAAACTTGCACTCTGTGGAACACCAACACAACACACTTTCTGACAGTTGTCACACACCTTGTTTGCTATGAAAATCAAAAAGACTTTGTGAGTAAAGTTGAAATAGGTGTGGCATGAAAATATAAGAATGTGACTAAAATTGGCCATAAATAAGTTGGCCTGATAGGACTCGGGTCATAATTAATTATTAGGACATTGTCTCGGTTCTTTAGGAAAAACGTCGTAACCCTTACATGCAAGGACGCTAAACGCTTTCTCCCAGGACTACAGGAGTATGCTTTGTCAGAGGAAGACATTGTTAAAGAGCTTTTAATGACAATGGGTGACCTTTAATGGCTCGAAAATCGAGGTGGCCTTGAGACTGAGATTCGTATATCTAAGATTAAAAAGGGCGGTCGGCAAGAGCTGCCACAAGACTGGCAGAAAATAAAGCCTTCGGGATTGTGAATCTGCAGTCTTTTCTACACGGATAGGAAGTTAAATTCTTGTCCCCGACTTTCTCCAAGCCAGTGCTTGCTACTTGCATTCCTCGGAAATATACAAGGTAGCCTAACATAAGCGTCGAGTGAGGGTATTTCAAATTAAACGTATAAAGGCTTACGGAACTGTTAAGCAAATTAGAACATCACTGGAACTGTATTTCCCTATTACACTGTCACCTTTTGTAGTTATTGACATTGGAACGCAATCCATTTTTGCTATAAAACATGCTACTGGTACCATCAATATGGGAAATTTGAGTGCGCCATTATTTACACTAACAACTGACTGAGTATCTGACACAATAAATCTGGAACATAGCACTTGTCATTGTTTCTTTAATGTGTACACCTAAATACATTTGAACTGGAATTTTTATTTAAACTTCTTATTAAATTTAAGTTATCAAAGTTTTGATATTTGAGTTTAGTTTTGGCGTCTCAAAAGCACTTGGCCCAAAACTTGCACTCTGTGGAACACCAACACTACACACTTTCTGACAGTTGTCACACACCTTGATTGCTATGAAGGTCAGAAAGACTTTGTGAGTAAAGTTGAAATAGGCGTTGAAATAGGCGTGGCATGAAAATATAAGAGTTTGGCTAAAATTGTCCATAGATAAGTTGGCCTGATAGGACTCGGGTCACAATTATTACTCCTGTGTCATTACCCACGAATATAGTTCTGGTCTATTTTGAGAGCATTCTTTCCTCTCTCATTTTGGTGGTGATGCATGAGTTAGAATTAGGCATTCTTGGTATTGATTTAAAGGAAATTGTTTATTCTTTAGAATATCACCATTATGTTGTGCATGTCTGTGTGTATTTTGACGACAGTGCACAGTGAGTAATGAGGCATTGTTGCTGGCGAGGAAGTGAAATATGTGACTCACTGCACGTTGTTTTCTTTACAGTCCAACAACTTTACTTGAGATTAACATAGGATTTATTAGGATTTGGACACTGAGAAGTTCAGTATTGACAAACAAATGTTGGGACTATACATGTATAAGACAAATAATTGTGATCTTAGTCCTGTCAATGTCTTGGTCATAACAATTTAAATTTAAATCCCAAGTTTATTATTAAAGGTAGACACATGAAATTTGACATTTTGTGTATATTGACTTTAATTATAGAACTATCAAATTAACAATTACATTTTAAAATGTTTGTTTAAATATTTTAATTTTTAAACTATTGCAAATATGTTCATATTTATAGTCTCTAAGGGGTTGATACTCATTATTATCATCATGTATGTATTGCTACACCATATACAAGTTCAAAATGTGGATAATGTTCAAATTCTGTCAAGAAAATATCTTTCAAAGTTGGAATGAGGCCTTTATTCAAAACACATGAAGACGTCTTTCTAGTTGGTATTTTGCCTTTAGGTCAGTGTTGCTATTTATTATGGGTCCAAGCAGTAAATGTACGAGCTTATGATGGAATGATTATATGAGTGACACACATCTGCTTGTATGACCTTCAGACATTGTTTATAAACATAGTTATATGGTGCCTAATGAGAGGATGGAGATGAAAACTCTATAGTAGAGCCTACTCAGGTTGTCTTCTAAGCCATTTTAAACTGTCAGAGAATGCAAAATGTCAAAAAGAAATACAGGTGTCATCAGAGTCAAGTTGATGTACTCCATGTAACCATTATGCATCTGTATAAATAACATATACCAAATTTGACTTCAGTTTGTCATTTTTTTCCAGTTTGTATTTGATAGGGACCAATTTTTGTTTTGACAGTGGATTAAAATTGTCGACCAATGAAAACCTGTCATTTCGAACTCCCGTTTTGTTTAGAATTTCAAGAAATTTAGAATCATACCGTAGATATCAATGCTGTTTGGAATAGATTGATAACTGTAATTTATGTACATGTTCGTCCTGTTTTGCATTTGACCTTGAGCAGTTTTCTTTGAATAAGACCATATCATTATATAACCCACCTTTAAATGATAAGTTACAATTACTAGTGGTTAAACTCTGTCTCTGATCGAGATAAAGCTTCACCGAAAACACGACTTGCTACTGACAATGCTATTTATATAAATAAGGTTGCTACACATCACATTTTTACTGAAATTAGCATCTGCATTCCACCTTTCGCCTGTAATCACTAGGTTCCAGCACCTTGGATGGACTCATTCCATGGGATTATTCTATCTAATACTGGTAAACTATTTGCGGCCTCAAGGCTTTAGGATTGCAATTTCTACCTTAAACATTTTCCCATGATCCTTCAGGATACAGCCTATCAGACCCCTAGTTGGATCACACCACCTCAATTCGAGTCAGTTGCCTGTTAACTCAACTATGCTTCAGAACCATAAGATCACATCTTCTTAACTCGTATCAATTGTCTTTATTATATAGGCTCCAGATTACTAATTAGACCAATCGGATCAATAATTCCAAATATCAGTCATACCTCATGTCAAGCTCATGCATCAACATATTATCATTTCGGTCATCAAAATATATCTTTCCCAATGCGACAGAGGTTGAGAATTCCACATCACCTTGATGCAGCCCACGGAAGGCAAGTGGTCATTATTCTTTCATATAACTCCTTTTTTTCACAATAAAGGAGTAAATCACAAATGTTCAGATTTGGTGCACCGAGGAAGCTCTTACCTACCAGAATTATTCGATACCAAGTTAAAGCATTCTCATATAATTCAAAAACGTATCCAAGTACACAAGGCTACATAGTATTTCATTACATCTCCATGTAATGAAAGTCAGTTCATCACATCATCACGAAGTAAGGCAACTAATGGCTTGTTTCCTCGTCACCGAACATTATACTGTTTGAATGTCATAAATTAGGGTTACAATTAAGACATGAAAAACGGTTACTCAACAACAAATTTTATTATATGTTAAATATAATTCAAAACATGTTATCAAAACACATCACAAACAGTATTAGTAACAGGTTTTTGGGCAAATTTACATATGGCTGACTTTAACACATCATCGTTTATATTCTTTTTGCACCTGAATTACATATGCATCAATTCAGTTTACATGCATTAATAAAGTAATTTTGAATGTTAAACCTAACACTGACAGATAAAACACTGAATTACTACAAATTCAACATTCAATACAATTTTAGGAAAATGCAGATCATGTGGAATAAACTTTGACATTTTACTTTGAATCCAAGAAACCAATAAAGGAAAATTAAAAATATTTATATACAGTATAATTGGTTCAAATTTTCTAGCATTCCACATGACCAGGTCACCTGAAAGGATTCAAAGTATTATTCAAATACTCTCTCAAAAATCAATGAAATTGCTGCTAATTATTTTGTGATTTCACACAATATGATCATTCTAGAGCGAATCTGGTTCTCCAAACGAAATTATCATGTAGCATTTGGCATTTTGATTGAATCATCATGAATCTCCCTATAGGAAATCATCATGGAGGAAAATTAATTAGTTATAAAGATTGTATATACTTCCTCTGAAATCCATTACAAACAGCAGTGTTAGTACAAACTAAACTCATTTAAATTCATTCTCCATTGTCCTAGCACAGCGGTTACTCTGAAGTATTGATCGTAAGTTCATAATGTCCACATAACTTATTAGAGGCTAACTTTACTGATTGTGTACTTTTAAAAAGATGGCAATTATTCATAAAATGGGTTACGTCTGCAGTGAAGTAATAATGTCAAGCTATATGTAACTATGCGGTTATTTGTGTCATGGATTAGGATTCACAAAGACGGCTATGCAGCAATGTGGTTCATTCCAAATGAAAGTATTGCATGTTACACTTTGCAATGTATCCAAGTTTTGAACTTAACGTCATATAGTTTCTCTCTGAAATCATGAGAACCAATATACTTAACAATATTGTATTTCATCTTCATTCACTGGATGGATTACAAAAATTGCTAACAAACGCTTTCTGTCAGTCATTGTGACTGTATTTTCATAGTTCATTTAAAATGTTGAATAGCACAGTCCATGAAATGTTAAACAATATTGTTTTACATACATTTGATAGGCGATGAAACTAAATACTTTGGAGTTCTTTTTCACCCAACTGGACATGGAGCATAATAACAAAAACAGTCTTTAACTAGAATGGAACTGGGTTTTGAAAGGAAAGACATATGTCGCACTCCCACATGAGAATTATTGTCATTCTGTGACGCTGGTGCTTGGCAGAAGAAAATGATATATCCAACAACAAATTTAACATTTGTCCAAAAGAGGAGTTAAGAGGCTAAAATCTTGGATCCCAAAGAACAAACAAACAAACACAATGTATTTATGTTTCTTAGAACACTGCAAGCCAAATAAGTCTAAGTAAAACAAAACTCTACAATGTTAAAAAAGGCTATAATAGTGTGAAAATCTAACAAAATCATCTACATGTGCCTACAAACATGCGTGCCAAAGTTTTATTTGTCTACCTTAAATGGTTGTTGCTAAATTGTTGTAACAAGGATTATGTCTAAAGAGTCTTAGACCAAAAAGTCAAAACTGCATAAAAAAATCTAGAATACTAATATGTTTACCAACCTTCTTTGTTTAGGTATAAATAAGAGGATTTTACTTAATTAGGCAAGCAATACTTTTGTCAAAATGAAGTCCCAACAATTAAAAATATGTAGAAAAATTGATGTAATGACCTGAAAATGGTATCATTTCATCTACATAATAATATAAATAAGGCTGCAAAATGTCGTTTATTTAACTCGAGTGATTTTTGCTTAATCATCCTTGAAAGTTTTTTTGGTAACAAATGTCTAAGTCTGAAAGGTTAAAATGTTTGTAAAAATTTGAACAATTTATACAAGAGCCTAAAACTCTGACCAAGTCATCTACATATTAATACAAACAAACAAAATTTTTGTTTGTCTACCTGAAGTTCAAGTAGCTTTTGCTCAAACATGCTTACAATTCTAAGTGTGTGCATTCTAAGACAAATTGAAAACAAAATCAGGACAGCCTCTACCTAACAAGTAACAATAAAAAACCAATAAATGATCCTGAAAATGTTATTTCCTCTTTCTCTCTATCTCTCTCTCTCTCTCTCTCTCATTTTTGTGGAATAAAAGTAATGTTTAGTCTGTATAAGCCAGGTATTAATTTATTAAATTGTTGAAAAACCACACTGCTATGGCAAATATATATATATTCTGTTATCATAATATTTTCCATCAAATTGCAATAACCACACGTAGATGATATTTCCACTTTTCTAGAGCTGATTCCTGTTGCCATCACATGCATGGAAAGAAAACTGGATACAAATTGTCTTGCATTTTTCCATCATCCTTACAAATCCTATATTGTTCACTTTTTCTCTGCGAATTTGGAGATTAACAGTTTTCAAAATATCACACTTCCGGCACATTTGTGTTGCATGATACCATGTACATCTCCGTCCTTTATCACACTTATTTTTCTAGCCGACATAGAGGGTTACTGTATACCATCTGTAAGTCCACTTTAGGTCCAATTATATCTTGGATGATATCTATCTTGTACTCAATCATTGTTGGTCTGAAAAAGGATCGCAAAAAGTTACATTTGAAAATCCAATTAAATCAACTCTTCAAGCACATTTTTTAAATGAGAAAAATCACTTCTATCCAAGGTAATCATACCAAAGTAACCAAGAGAGCATTCTTCTTCGAAATAATTTAAAAATGTATTAATTGTACCAAGGCAGCACTTCAATTTTGTTTTATTGATTTTTAAGTTTAACAAGTACACTATCAGCTTCTAATTGCTTGGTTTACCATGTTTCACTCTCTCATATCTATCAACGAAAGAATTTGTTTGAAATTATATCAACATGATAAAGTGCTCAAGGGATCATGGAACACAGAGTGAGAATTTCCAAAAAATGGTTTTTATTATCATGAATGTCTAACTTGTATGGATTAAAGGAAAGCGGGCTGGCAGATTTTTCCAGGTATGCTTATTATATGTATTGGAGGGAAAGAAACAACAGACAGACATATGTGTTAAAAGTATTACCTCTCCACTGACAGACCCCATGCAATGGCTGTTACTCCTTCTGGAAAGCCCATAGGCAACAACAACTCTGGTCTGAAAACACCAGAATTGCCAATCTCTACCCATTTGTGTAAGCCTGCATGAGAGAAACATTGTGATGTCATAAAAACATACATGTAAGTCACACACACACACACACACATTGAATTTTGCTTTTTTACCCACGTAAATTAAAAAGCTATCCTGACACAATTTCTTTGGATTCAAGGTACATTTTCCTTAATAAAAAAATTACATTGATAATAAACAAAATTCTATCAAATCAATTAGCAAAAGCAAATTTATAAAGCCAAATTTAGTTAATAAATTATTACTAAGATATTACTTACAATATTCCTTTTGTTCACATATAAATTTAAATCACATTGTGTGAAGAGCTAATTAATAAGTGACAAATTAATTATTCAAACCTTCATGATATCTAAAAACCTCCATGCTGGGTTCAGTGTATTGGTTGTAGGCTGGCTTGAAACGCAGTTTCTGTATGCCTGTGAAATAAACAGCAATCCTTAGCTGAATATACATGTAACAGGGCTTTCATTAAGAGACATCTGAAGCACTTCTTGAGGTCCAAAATTAAGAATAAATGTTATTGTATAGTTCCTGAAAGCTTGCTTTTTTTCAACATTCCCTGTTTAAAACCATATACAAATAATGCCACAGAACTCAAGATTTAATAAAGAACTGATATAAAAAAAAAATTAATTGGAATACTTTTCCATCAGGATATAGATCTTCCAAATATTTATAACAGTTAAGCTGGTAACTATTCAGCATAACTTGAGATTTTTGTGTTAGAAAAAGAAACTGATAAACGAACCGAAGTTCTCAGATAAATCATATGAACAAGAGTACCATAAATGGTACATTCCAAGTCTGCCCCGTGTGTAATAGTCCTCTACATAGGCATTATTAGTGCATGGTGGACTCTGGATATTACTGACCAATACATCTCAACTACCTAGAACTCTGGTCAAGGTATGCAGCCTTCAACTAACATTACTGTGCAGAAACAATTATTTTCTTATCTGACTTACTATGACCATGACCTCTGACCTTCAGACCCAAAAATCTATAGGTTTCTTACTATCCCCAATTGTAAGTCACCCATAGAAAAGTTTGGTCAAGGAACTTCCTTTAGAACAGAAGTTATTGTGCAGAAAAGCATTTTCCTTTGAGTCACAATGACTCTGACTTTTGACCTGTTGACACTACAATCAATAGGCCTCTTTCATATTTTAGGTGCAAGCCCTCTGCAAACTTTGGTCAAGTTATGTGGTTTAGAACTAAAGTTATTATACAAACCATGTTTAGCTTTCAGTCACAGTGATCATGACCTTTGACCTCAAAGTCAATATGCTTCTTTATCACCCAAAATATAAGCCATCAATAAACATTGGTGAAGTACATACTCAAGGAATGAAATGTTTATGCAGAAACCATTTTTTTTCTACAGTTTTGGGTCACAACGATTTTGATCTTTGACTATTTTATACCCCAAAATTAAAAAGGCTTCTTCTTATTCCAAGTGCAAACCATCAACAAAGATCAGTCCTGATCTGAGATGTAGAACTAACGTTATTGTGCAGAAACAATTTTGTTTTCTTTCAGTCACAGTGACATTGACCTTTGGACCCCAAAATCAATAAGCTTCTTCCTTACTTCAAGTGCATGCAATCTACAAAGTCTGGTCCAGGTCTGTGATGTAAAATTAATGTTGCTGTGTGAAAACCATTTTTCTTCTTTTAGTGTTAGTGACCTTGACTTTCAACACCAAAATCAATAGCCTTTTTCCTTAATCATGTACAAACCAACCATAAAGTCTGGTAAAGGTAGATGGTGTAAAAGTAAAGTTCTTGTGTGGAAACAAAAAAGGTTATGGATGGATGGATAGACAGATGTCATAACAATATACACTCTGCATTTGAATGGGTATATAAAAAGTGTTTGGCATGCTTCAAGTTAGTAAAAACGAATGATAAACAAAAATTCCAGTCTATGGTATATGACAGGTCTCATTTTAAAATGATGTAAGTAACTGTAGCAATAAACTACAAACCCTGTGATAAAGATTTATAAAAGAAATGCTAGGACATACATCTTTGGAAGAGAAATTTTCTTAAGGTCCAAGTAATAGCAACCCAAAACAAGATAAATATTGGTACTTTCAGAAAAGTACTGAGAGAGGACGCGATTAAATTAAATGAAACAAAGTTGTTCTTAGTACTGTGTTTTCCATCTACAAAATCAATCCAAATTAAGGATTTGCTATTCTCTCCCTCTTATTACTGATCACAATTGAAACATCTGTGCTTAAGGAATGAGCCAAGAGGAATTATTATAATGCTATGTCTTGTCCGATTTGTTGGTTCATGGTCCAAAGCACTTGTACTTTAACAAGGAAAGCAGGTCATTGCAATCATTATTTACTTTTTATGGGTGCTAACGTAAGTGACAAGGTGAATGTACACATCACATTTTATGACCATACATGCAACAGTGCAAACTACTACATGTAAATGAAAAAACAAAATCTACGCGCATGAAAACTACTAGAGTTTTCTCTTACATTTCCCACCCTGTTTTAGATATTTGCACTGTTATGTTAGGATAGGAGATCAGAGCATATTCCTTATCAAAAATATGGAATTCACAGAAACCATATGGTGGCAGCATAGGATGGTCACTTTAAACAGAGACCAGCAAAGTTAAATGACATTGTATTGAATACTACCTGCCTGATATTGATAAGTAGAATATTTATCTTCTCATTCATTCAAAACAATTAAAACCAATTAAAACATATTTCATCTCTTTAAAAAATCAATTCATGAGCCCAATCTGATTAAAATTGGAATTTACTTACGAATAAAGTGGGTTGGAAAGGTCAGAGGAAACTCAGACTAGAAAAGTACATATATGCCACATCCACCTACATGCACCTTGTGCCTCTTGTGATTTCTTATCTGAACACACCCTTCAAATGTCATGACTGTATATACAAAAGTGTCTGTGATCATTATAACCTATTTTTCGGATACTAACCAATAACTCGATAGGATTCGCCGGTGGTCACTTGGAATTTGCACATGTGATAGAATGCAATCCAGTGTGATGTATCTGTGCACATTAAGAGTAGTTGGGATACTTTGCCAAAGTAATTATGATCCCTGAATATCTAACTACAGTATGTTTTAAAACTGTTTTGTACCTGTAAATTTAGCTGCAAACATTAAAAATACAAATTTAGAGAAATCAGATTTTTTGTACACCCCCACCCCGTCGAGCCAAACCTATACCGTGTCTGATAAATGTGCGCATGCACTATACAATCCATTTCTGACTTCAGAAGGATGGCCAAGGAGCAGATGAGATGAACTATTTCAAACAATTATTGTTCTTTTCTTTTCAGATCACACATTTGTTTCACAACTGCCATTTTGCATGATTCGGTCAATCACCCTACCACCTTAACTATGCATGCAGAGAAAGCAGAAAGGGGACAAGATTTCATTGAGAAAAATATATCCTTGTCGGGTACACTTTCCTCTTTACACTGTGCATGCTAGGTAAACCATTATCCTATAATTGACAACCTTTCTCTTCAATCATCTAATGCAGACAGTTGAATATTGTCAGGCACACTGTTTTATTTACAGTGTTTGTGATGGGTGTTTTATTTACAGTGTTTGTGATGAGTACACCATTCTCCAATTACAGTTAACTTTTCTTGTGTGAAGCTTAGAAAGTCAGTCTGATAGAGAAGTACTCTTTTGCTTCAAGAAATAAAAACAGCCACAAATACCTGTATCTGATATCTCCAATCTAATAAAGAGGATGCATCCACTAAAAAGAATTGTAAAAAAAAAATGCTAATTGGTACGTGAATACCATAGATGCCAACATCTATATCAGTGTCAAATATAAATGTAAGTTTTTAAAATAAGAATCTGCACATAAAATAGGAATACTTCAAATATGTATCCAACAATTTCTTTTAATTATTTAACCTCACTGATTCAAAGTGATTTTTGGTTGTGACGTGCTTCCTACAGTCTTCTTTTCTGTCATGTGCCATGCTGAAGCCCATCAAAAAAAGACTGTAAAGGCATACTTTTCTTTATCTAAGTGTTGATGACTTGTGTATCCCATTTTGAATTTCTGTATCACACATTTTTTCTCTAGTCATAATCCTTATTGGTTGCCTTCTGCTGCATGATCTTTTTCAAACTTTCTCAGGTGAATCATGGCACTAAGCAGGGGTGATGTTTGATTGGTAAATATTCAATTACTTTTGTGATACAAGCACTTATGTATATATCACAAATGAATTACAATCAGACATTACAGGTGTTTCGGTGATCTAAATATGCCAGTGTTTCAATTGTGGTTCATTTATACACAATTTTATTTGACCAGGAAATCAAAAATCTGACAGAGGTGATCGTGATGGAATAATTGAAGGTTAAAAATAGGAATGATTCCACCAAAATCGAAATGATTGATATAATTGACAGTATCTGATTGATCACCTTTAAGGGCACTGTGAGTCTACTTGTTTAACCAATTCCACTTGTAGGACACCACGATATTTGCAATATTTTATAAATTAAATGTGCATGAACAACACTTTTGTCTTTATCTTCATTTTAAGTTTGACTTTTACTACATTACAAACTTATTTTATTATAATAAACCACAGTTGAAAATGACTTTAAAAGTGCCAACATGTCTTTTTATGATACAAAAATACTACAAAGGTGGACTTTTCAACTGATTACCCTACAATGTGAATACATCTGAAAATTAATGACACCCTTAATTTCTCACTTACTCTTGTGACCCATAACCTCCCTTTTCATAAACAGTTTTCACTCTTTCTAAATAGTCCATAGAAAATTTATTTGCCATAGCTGGTTCTGAAAGGACAACAAATTGTACATATAAGTCAGCTCCTTTTTTGATACAAGAACTCTTATGAAAATATTAGCAATTCTTTTTGTCAAACCCTCTTTAAATAAAGATTTGTCAGCTATTGAATCATTATCAAAAATGCTGAACCTAAAATCATGTGGCAACAAAATGCAAGAGTTTTCATGGGAATTCTATTTCACACAAATTAGGAGCTCCTTTTTTAAATAACAAATTATAAAATAGTTTAGAAAAAGCCAACAAATTACATTTATTTTCATAACAATCTAACTAAATATGCACCAAGTGCAGACCATACAATTGTCCAGAAAGCCCGAATTCCCTGCTAAAGCTTGCAATTTCAATATACATGCAAATGACACAAAAATCAGCAAAGGTCATCTTCATCTGCGCTTACATACGCATATAAAAAAAAAGTATTTATTTTGGTCAAGTGGTTTGACTGTAATCATGCTAACAAGGTTTCACCAAAATCTTGTAAAAAGTCCATGTCTATATCCATCTCCAAAAGTCCATGTTATCCATGTCCAAACGTCAAAATAAATTATCCCCAAATCATTCAAATGGCAAGAAAATGTACTTAGGTCATTAAAAATATCGATGAAAGACATGTCTATCAAATGTAATTTGTAAAGTCACATATTATTTGCCTAATTGTGCTAATAAGGTTTAGAGTACATTATTCTTGGTCCAGAAAATCAGAAAAACTTATGAGAAATTAACAAATTATGAAAATAGCACAAACATTTAATATGGTAATCTACATATCAATAGAATAATGTCTACAAAATTTAATTTGTCCAAGCCTTGTGGTTTCTGCATGATATGTGAACATGCTTCCCAGATGAATGGACTGACAGACAGATTGAGAGGACCATATCAAGATGCCCTAGCCGTCAGTAGTGTGGGCATCATAGACCAGAGTGAAAACAACAATTATATACCTCACCTCTATAAAGCTTTAAGTAGTCTCCAGTAGTACGTATTAAATATCATGCAGAAAATATGTCATATAATTCAGAAAATATGTTAAGACAAAACTGATCTTGACAGCAAAATGTTGGCCCCTTTCTAATTAAAGTTTTCTTTGTTGCAATTCTTTCTCTTTACATTTTAACTTTTATTCTTTTTAAAAATGT
Source organism: Margaritifera margaritifera (assembly GCA_029931535.1). NCBI lineage: Eukaryota > Metazoa > Mollusca > Bivalvia > Unionida > Margaritiferidae > Margaritifera > Margaritifera margaritifera. The sequence continues at coordinate 1,112,596 of JAQPZY010001265.1, read as the reverse complement.
AAAATGTTAAATTTTAATTGGCACTACATAGCCAGTATTGCACATACATACCATTAAACAACCTATCCACCTAACTACTGTTACAGGGCATATAAGACATTAAACAATAAAATGAAAATTCCTTCATATGCTATCAAAGTAGATGTACTATAATGAGTTGATAACAATCGAAATTAATGTTGTTCATGCATTATATTTTTTAAAATCGTTATTCCCAAAATCTGCTTAAAAAGTATTTATCATTGTCCACCCCTACAAGTAAGATTTTACTAAGTGGAAGTCACAGACTTTGAGTAACCGTGGACTGAGGCCAGTGTAGGTACAAGCATACTTCATGCAATAATAATTACCTTGAACAGACACTACAGATGAGGGTCACGTGAAAAGCATGCAGCCTAGCTGCAGTCCACTCACCTAATTCCTAGACTCATTCACATATAACATACACAGTTAACCTGCTGAGGGTAACATATCACAATATACAGTGTATTAGTCATGATTATGGAAAGTTTATGATTGAACAAACTCATTTATTCCTACTTCCCACTCTAGTGATCAGAAAGAGCCTTCTGAGAAGGCTAGGATTTATATAGCATGGAAGAGTATACATGGTTATAAACACAAATACTTAACCTATGTTACTAAAACATAAAATATATCTCACGGTCACCTTTTTGTATTGGTGTTGTACTTAGAGAGTTGTTTACAATAATCTAGTTTAATGATGAAAGCAGGAACAGTAAAAACACTAAATTTCACTAAAGTCGGTGCATTAAATATGGGTCATAGTGCCCTATCTGTAAGATGAAAGTGTAGTACTCATCAAGATGCATCCTCTAAGCAAGTTTTATGATTTCAGGTATAACAGTATTATAAAAAAAATGTAGAAAACATATATGTTGTTATGAGTTAAACTCAAACACTTAACACATGTCAGTAAAATATAAAATGTAGATCACAGTGACCTTCTTTTGTTGTAATGGTGTGATACTAAATGAGATGCAAACAATCATAGTCTGATGATTCTGACATGAGCACAAGTCAATGAACATATAATATGGGTTGCAGTGAACAATTTTGGTAATGAAGGTGTAGTACTCATCGAGATGCACCTCCTTACCATGTTTCATGAATCTAGACATAACAGTATATTTTGAGGGTGCAAAAATCATATTCAGTCATGAGCTAAGCGCAAAAACGTAACCTAAGGTAAAATGTGAAATAAAGGTCACAGTAACCTTATTTTGATGTAAGGGTGTTGTACTAATAGACATGCACACGATCATCTAGTTTGATGATTCTAGCATAAACAGAGCTTGAGAAATAAACTTAAAACATCAAAGTTAAACCAAGTCATTTAACACGAAATATGGGTCATAGTGACCAACTTTTGTAACGGAGGTATTGTACTCCTCAGGATGCATCTCCTCGCCAAGCTTCATGGTTCCAGGTATAACAGTAAATTATACAGTGTGCAGAGAACAGGAGCTAAACACAAAAGCTTAACACATTATGTACATGTACAAGTCATGTACATGTATGTACAAAGTTACCCCCTCCCTAGGGGGTGGGTGCTGTGGAATCCACTCCAAACTGTTGCTTATGACCTAGGAAAAGAGATTGGTAACATTTGGTGAGTCTGTATATATCTATATGATTTTATTACATTATTAAGCTCTACTTCACAGAGGAGGGCTAAAGAGTACAAACACTTCCTAAAGTTTTATTGAACATTGCATATTTAAAAATAAAACTCCATAGCACAATGTGTATATATATATATATATATATATATATATATATATATATATATATATATATATATATATATATATATATATATATATATATATATATATATATATATATATATATATATATATATATATAAAAATAACTACTTCACTTTGGTATCCAAATATGTGAGCCTGCTGTGAACCTTAGGAATAAAAGACAACACAAAAAACAAACCTGAGATGAAGAAAGTGTCGTGAGCATCTCTTGCTGGATGTTGTTGAGGCTGAAATAGTGTATCAAAGTTAATGAAACTATTTTCTACAAACTTGTTTGTTTCCATATCAGAAAATCTGAAGAAAACAATACAAATGAAATGTAAAACATATTCAATGATATTTTACCACCAAAAATAAAGTAGAATGTCATATGCACCTTCTTTCAAGTCCCTAATTGTCTCCCTTTGTGAAATTTGCTTGGGTAAACAACTTACATTTGAACAAGTCTGAAATGTTAAAAACTGAAGACAGTGATTATAATAAATTCAACGTGGCTTTTATTTATCCTTTTATGACATATCACTTTAATATGGTATACTTCAGATAAATGCATAAATAGATCTAGGTATTTCAACTGTTGTGCTGAAAATAAAATGGCTTGCCTAAAATATCGACCACTGGCAGGGCATACAAACTAGGTCAACATGCTTCTTTGTCATCAATACCCACTTGGACTACCATAGCCTACACATCCTTTTTTGTGAAAAATATGTCCAAATGCTCATACACCCTGAACACGTGAGCGATGTTGTCTCCAAAATTAAGGTACAAGGTTTTGGGTTTATATGCCCATATTCATGCCAATTGTGACATAATGTAATGCCAAAGGTACATGACAGAAGACACACATGAAAAATAATGTTGAGAAAATGGGCACAAAATGCTTATTATCTCAAGATCCCAATCCTTATGGCATTGTCAAGGTCTAGAAATCTTTATTTCAACTCATCCAATCATTTTGTGGATGTTGATATGGGGGATAACAAGAGGCCCAAGTGGTTCTGAAATCCTTCACCTCTCTAACATCTATCTAACAGCCAAATGAAAGAGCAGGCTGTTCTCTATCAATATTGGTAAAAATATGGAATTCACTTGTTTATTGTTGTTTTTTAAAGTTATTTTTAAATGGATGGCTATTTCTAACATCAGAATCCAGAAAATTGCAGGGTCTGTATATATAAATTCATGATTGTAATTCAATTTGGAAGTGTTTCAAGAGAAAGCATATTGGTTTATTGTTTTTAAGGTATATTTTCAATACAAAATATAAATTTAAACTAATTTGTAATTAATGGCATTTAATATATGAAATGCCATGAAATAACGCATCTAGATGTAATAACATAAAAACAACAAACATATCAGACATTTTATTATAGTAATACTAATTTAATTATTTAGTGGCATTGATTGGCTTACACTGGGTAACGAGAATAAGGAGTCTTACGAAAGGTCACAATACAGAAATGAAATTCCTAAGTTTGCATACACTTAATTGTTTTCCAAACTACAATAATTGCTTTCATCGACGTGCAATGTTACTTATTATATTTTAAATTCAGCTTCAAATTACAGTCTATTCAATTTAATCCCTAAGGTGTATATTTTTTGCTGCTAATTTAAATAACTTTTTTTATTAATATTTATGAATCCTGTATTCTGAAATTATTGTTTGAATCTGTTTTAATTTTTCTGCAAGGGGGAGAACTTAGCATAACCCCAAACTTGTGATTCAGAATAATACTCATCATAGGTCACTTCCCTTGATTTGCTATACAAAATGCCAAGTACAGCATTTTTCTGTTTTTATTAACAGTGGCCATATTTCATGGTAGACAGGCATCATTTGTTCCATACCAGGATGCTTTCTGTCACAACTGGTTAAATTCTTTTGAGAAGTTCTGAAGATGTCATTTAAAGAAATTCTACTATCATGCAATGACAGTCATATCTGATGGCAGATTGGCATATCATTTGAACAAATTTGAATGAGCTTTATGCCAGGATGCTTTCTATGAAATTTGTTCAGATTTTTGTTGAGCAGTTCTTGAGAAAAAGCTATTTAAAGTTTTAGATATATTTAGTAACAGCTGCCATATTTGATGGCATATTTGTTCAGGAGGATGCTGCCAATTGCAAAACTGGTAATTCAAAATAGAAAGGTCAAAACTTGGCTAGTTTTAAAAATGTAATAATTAATCTACTTAAAGAATCTGACTTATTGACCACAAAAATGATACATGCTTTTCTTGAATAAAACATGACCTTAACCTTTGACCCAAAACTAAATTGGTGTCTACCCTGTCTCAATTGCAAGCCATCCACAATGTCTGGTCAAAGTAGGGGACAAAGAACCCAAGATATCATGCAGGAACCATTTTCTTCTTAGAGTCACAGTGAACTTGACCTCTGACCCCAAAATAAATATCTTTTTATTTCACTTGAAAGCTATTAAGAAAACTGGTCAAGGTATCTGGTATACAAATCAAGTCCCTAAGACCTTGAGCTTTGACCGTTTCAACCCAAAATCAATAGGTGCCTTCCTTGTCCTGATGCAAGGTATTTACAAAGTCTGGCAATGGTAGATAATGGAGAACTTGAGTTATTGTGAGCAAACAAAATAAGGAGCAGTCAGACAGATGGGTGTATGGACCGATTGACAACATTATAACATGATACCCTCTGCTTTATGGCAGGCATATACAAACTGAGTAAGATTTTTAAAGAGAGAGAGTATTTTATGAGTGTGTACATTCATGTACATAATTAAATGCAGATTAAGGCCACATGATGCTAATTGCGATATCCTATGAAAACAAATTCCTTCTTTCATCATCTTCACAAAAAAGTGAAAATGCTATTAAAACATCAAAGCCAAAACCCACCCCATCTCCAAGAAAATCTGCCTGAATTCTGCTCACACTTTCAGTAAGGGATGAAGATGTCCACTTGGAGGCATCACCCCCAATGCATCAAAGTTATACTGCTTGAATTCTTTATTCTTTCATGTCCCACTGAAAGTAAATACATATGTAGTGATAAACAAGCAGAACCAGAGTAACATGAAAGGCACATTGTACACCAGCCCATATTTAATAGTCCTGTATCTTGGCGCTAGTAGGGTGCATGGGGTTTCAATGACCTGGAGTTTTTGTCAAGGTATGCTGTCTTGAACTACACTTACTGTGCCGAAACCATTATTTTCATATTAGATATATCATGACTGTGACCTTAGACCTTGAGACCCTAAAAACTAAAAGTTTGTTTTATTATCCAAGTGCAAGCTATCACAAAGTTTGGTCAAGGAACTTACTCTAGAACAAAAGTTAATTTGCAAACCCATTTTTCTTTCAATCACAATGACCTTGGCTTTGACTTTTTCACCCCAAAATCAATAAGCCTCTTCCATACTTTAAGTCCAAGACCTCGACAAATTTTGGTCAATGTACATGGTCTAGAACTTAAGTTTGTATGTAAAAGCTATTTTTATTTTTTCAGTTGCAGTGACCTTGACAGTCTGATCCCATAATCATCAGGCTTCTTTCTTCACAAAAATGTCATCCACAAACTGATGAAAGTACATAGTCGATAAATGAAAATTTCTGTGCCAAAACCACTGTTTAATTTCAGCAGTGATCTTGACATTTGACCTTTTGACCCCTGAATCAATAGGCTGCTACCCTTTTCTATGTGCAAACAATCCTCAAGGTGTATTCTAGGTCTATAATGTAGAACATACGCTATTGCTTGGAAATTGTATTTCTTATTTCAGTCACAGTAACCTTGACCTTTAACATGTCCCCATGATTGGTAAGCTTCTTCCTTACACCAAGTGCAAGCCATCCGCAAAGCATGGTCCTGGTCTGTGACAAAGAACTAATGTTATTGTGTGAATATCACTTTTTTTCTATCAGTCACATTGGTCTTGACCTTTGACTTTTTGAACCCCAAATCGATATCCTTCTTCCCTACTCCAAGTACAAGCCATCTGCAAAGTAACGTCCTGCTCTGTGATGTAGAACTAATGTTATTGTGCAGAAACCATTTTTCTTCTCTCAGTCACAGTGACCTTCACATTTTGCTTCATAATTGATAGGCTTCTTTTTTATTAACCCAAGTGTAAGCCTTCCACAAAGGTTCGTAATGGTAGATGGGTGGGTGTACATACAGACAACATCATAACATAATACGCTTTGCTAATATTGTGGACGTATATAAAGTCACTACAATTGCACAAAATGTAATCAGGTCATCTCTATATACATAGAAACATGTTTATAAAATTCATGTTGCCTATGTCAAGTGTTGTTTTGTGCAATTTTGCTCAGAAGGTTCCTACCAAAATGTCTAACTCCAGAAAGTAAAAAAAATTAGAAATATTGCTCTAATATTACAAATGTATAATACATACATCTACAGGAACGTACCCACAACAAATTTTATATTTCTATGTCAAGTGGTTCTTGCATAATAATGCAAACAAGGTTTCCAGACAGACGATGATGACTAAATCAAGATGACCCTGCTGCATAAAAATGAACAGCATATCTATTTAATTTACAGGTTGTTGCAACTGCTACGGTAATAAATCCGTTTAATCCAGAAAGTTTGACATACATGTAGCTATTAGTTTTGGCATTTGTATGATATTAGTTTGTCTTACCTATACCATAAAGTTCTGTATATAATGCACACTTTTTCCAATTTTAAAAATAAAGTCAGCCCTGTGCAATCTATAAGTGAACAGATATTATCCTTTTTCCCCGACCCAATCTTTAAAAGGTGTTCGAGATATTATGACTTTTCGAAGTACTTGCAGTTACTGCACGAAGCCAGTCCCCATTCACTACTGAAGTTTTGTATTGGTGTGGACTGAGGACATATTTGAAAATCAGGACTTGTTTAAAGTTTCGCAAGAAGAAGCCCCTATAAATAAATAAATAAATAAATAAACATGCAAAAGAATTTATAATATCATACTAACCATAGAGTCTACCACTAAAAGGGAACATCCCAAAAAGCATCCACAGCTATGAAAATCCCAACAGACATGTAATTTCTGTTGCAAGTGAAGAGACAACAATTATTTACTGATTGTATCAGAATGTAAAAATAGTAATAATAAAAATGATTACTAAATGAATACCATTGACACGTGTATTCACATTCGAGACCAGACAGAATTGACAAGATCTAGTGTAGGAATTTCAATTAAAAAACAAGGTTTAAGTCAGTTTTATATGTGATGGTGTGTGTTTGTGTGTGTGTGTGAGAGAGCGAGAGGGGGGGGAGAGTGTTCAAATGCAAAAACAAAAGAAGACTTGGCTTGTGTTATAGTATTTATGTTGCCTAATGTAATCTCAATGTGTACATGTGTTTTCGTTTCTAATTTTATTTCCCAAAACCTACTATGGCCTGAAATGCATTTAGGGGCACATTTATTTATGAATCCTGAATATCCTGATATTAGTATTCAATTCATATGTACTTTGAAACAAAAGAAACAAACAAAATAAAACTGATCAATGGACACAATCACATGAGAGACACATCAAGGGAGTTACAATAAGTTTAGGTCAGCTGAATATAATGTATGTGAGAAAGATAATTAATTACCATAAAGTCAGACAATAAACCAGAATGTAATAAACAATTACATAACTTGCCTCTGAGAAGCTTTTAGTAGTCTCCAGCAGCCACTCTAAATATTAAGTATCACGCAGAAAAAAATTCAGACTACAGTGATCCTGATATTGTTATGTTGGCTCTTGTGGCAGGGCATCAAAGACACAAACAATAGAAAAGAACATTGTTTTCTATTATATCAAAGTAGAAGTACTTAATGAGTTGCAAAAAGAAAAAAAAATTCATGTTTTTTCTTCCTTTGTCTTGAAAATCTGCTTCAAAAGATAATTGTTCACCCATAGAAGCAAGCATTTACTGGGTGAAAGTCACAGGCTTTCAGAACATTGGACTGACAGCCAGTAGAGGCATAATTCATGCATCAGTTCTTACCTTGCTTAACCACTACACCTGATGCCTTACATGAAATGCACGCAGTCGATATATCAAACTGTCCCATCGATAACTCTACCTACAAACAAGCAACCAATTAAATTGATCTTGTACACGTACTCAGTCTGTAGCGATCAGCCAAATCTGGCATGCTAACCATAACGTTATATTGGCACTTTGTTAAATAAAGTATCCATTCTTGCTAAGCTTGAACTATTGACTTGATACACATCTGATTAGAGTAAAAAGTGACCTATTATCAAGGAAAACCCTAATGATTATTTGGCAACATGCATTATCATGCCAAAACATTGTTGTTACGCTCTATGTGAGATACAGCATATGAAATTAACTTGTTGGCATTAGAATACAGTAGACTAAATATCTATTTCCACATTTCACCCTTTGTCTACAGCTACGTCTGTTTCTAACATTTTTCTTTAAGTATATTAATTATTCCTTTTTTAAAGTTGCCAAGTTTTGGCCTTTCCATTTTTAATTACCAGTTTTGCAGTTGGCACCTGAACAACATTTAATCATATTCTTTATACAACAAAACATATGAAACTTAGTAAATGTATCAATACCATCTTTTTACAATATTTGCAGTAAATGTATCAATACCATCTTTTAACAATATTTGCAGTAAATGTATCAATACCATCTTTTTACAATATTTGCAGTAAATGTATCAATACCATCTTTTTACAATATTTGCAGTAAATGTATCAATACCATCTTTTTACAATATTTGCAGTAAATGTATCAATACCATCTTTTTACAATATTTGCAGTAAATGTATCAATACCATCTTTTTACAATATTTGCATCAATTGACAAATGCTAAGCATCTGTCAGAAAACTCAACCTGTAGAATTTTATAGAATGTTAAATGAATATGTATTTATTATACATATTACAAGCGATATATATATATATATATATATATATATATATAAGCCTTGCCAAACACATCATCTGTATACAGGGTACGACAGGTGGCATGCAAATAAGTTGACAGGTTGATAGTGCCTAGATGCACAGTGTACTTGACAGACAGGTAACATCTTAGAGTAGCAATGAGACAAGACAATTTTATCTGATAAAATGTGCATCTGACGGGCCTCCTAATTTTTCTACTGAGACTGGTGACATTTTGCTGCAACATCTGTAGTATTTTCTGCACCCAAAATAATATTGCACATATCCTTCAATTTTATAATGTGTATACTGTTTGCTTGGGTCTCAAAGTAATGACTTGCACTATAAGGACTAAAATTAAAAAAAACTGACAGCAAATTGCTCAAACATTTTCCATACATCCTTTATTTTTGGTAGCCCTCCTGGCCTACTCACTGGATTGTTTGCCACTTGTCACGGTTTCTATGCATTTCGATGAGTAGGCTAAGGATAGTCAATGGTCAGTTCCTATAGTCATTCACATGTACCGTAAAATACAGTTAACATGTTGAAGGTAAAATATCATAATATGCAATGTATGCTCATTATTTTGGAAAGTTTACATATTATTCCAACTTTAAATGCATTGGTCATATAAGGCCTTGTTTGTGTAGGCTAGGATCAATGTGGCCATGAGCTAAACACTAATACTTAACTTATGTTAGAATAGCATAAAATATAGCTCACTGTGACCTTCTTTGCTTGTAAGATTGTAGCACTAATACAAATGCATGCAATTATGAAGTTTCATGATTGGAGCATAAACAGCACTCAATCAATGAACTTTAAACATAAATTTACGACAAAGTCACTGAAGTATATCAGGTGACGTTATGCAAAAACAACCAAGCACTACTAGGGTTAAGTGACTCTCGTAGATGGGTGCCAATTATAATATAATTTGACGCACATTGGATTAAAATTTAATATGTACTATAAACTTGGAGACAAACTCCATGTAGTTACCTTACTTCCATAAATATACTAACAAAATCTAGCTGTCCATGACATTATTTATTGAAAATGAAATTAAAAAAGACCATTTTTAATTTAAAAGACAAACCTTGCTATCAGTTCAGAGGTTCAACTCGTTGTCCTGTTTCTCCACTTTCAAGGTAAAATTGGGCCTTTACTTAGCAAGTATGTTGTCACTTTCCTGAAAAGTTTTGAATCTTCCAAAATTCTGGAGAAAAAAATTGCACAATAAATGAAATAATAAATGAAAAAAATTGCACAATAAATGAAATAGTTATCATACCTGTCAACTTGTACGGGAATCTCGTAATTTGTACGGTTTGGGGGGGGGGGGGGGGATTTTGCAGTGTACGGCCGTACAGGCATTTTGTACGGTTTTTTTATTTATTTTTTTTTTTTTAAATCTCAGCGATTTTCGCCAAGATCGGGATTCGACGAGGATTTTTATTTTCTTCCTGAGATACAACGAGAACAGAACGTGAATCGATTGAACCAACTATCAGATTACACGAAATATTGATGTCTTTCACTTGCCGATTTGAGAGTTTTATTTCTTTATTCAAGCATGAAATTCTGCCCCATTACTGGTCGACTGAAAATCAGGTTATCAGTAGGCGTACTACCGTATTTAGGTCATGTTTTCGGAACATCAGAAAACGCAGCCAAACATGTATTCGAGCCAAAATTGTATATGTATTTTCCAAAAGAACCGCCATATTAGTAATCTATCAATCCATGGTTTAATCCTCTGCTAATCAGTGATCATTAAAATCTATCTACAAACGCACGCAAGCGTTATTATAGTGTAATTAAGATATGAATACAAACTAAATAAAAAGATTTTGGAATTATGATTCTGAAGATATTTATAAGAGAAACATTAGTATTGAGAGTAGAATACATGTATGATGGCCAGTCTTAAAGTAACAAGAGTGAGAGGCTCCATATGGGGGTTTGTGTTGTTCGCAAGCCTAGGAAGGGTAAAAATAACAAGCAAGTTGCAATATACGAGTCAGCGTGATTAATATGTTGATATTTCTTAAATAAATGTGATCTATATGTTGTGGTTCTCTCTTCTTTTTTTTTCCCCACCTTGCCGAGGGTAACTTCAAAGTAAGCAGAGCTTGCCGACTTGAAACAATCGACTGCTCAAAGATTGTTTTGATGCAAGTCGGCGATTTCAAGGTGTCTAAGTGATAATTGTTAATTGTGGGATTTCTTTCAGAGGTGTGTTTGGAAATAAAAGGGAGCCATCTGGATTTCGTTAAAAGAGCATTCGATGTACCGAACATATAGCACCCACAATCAATATTTATCATCTACAAAGACGTTTATTACCTGTATAACAGTAACTATGTTTAACCTGTGGTACATAATGCCTCAGGGATAATGGGTTTGTTTTGTTTTTCATACCTGTCAACTTGTACGGGAATCCCGTCATTTGTACGTTTTTTTTTTTTTTGGTCTGGTGTACGGGTTTTTGTCTCGGGAGGTTGACAGGTATGAATTATTAACAAGAGTCCCTTGAAGGGACTGATACTCTACTGCCCAAAAGAATTTCCAGGAATCAAGAATAAGTCAATTTCTTCTCTACTTTTATTCTTTTTAACTGCTGAATATTGAAACAATCTCTGATATTCTTGTGAAACTCCAAGTTACCAAATTTGGGAGCAAAACTATTTTCTTACATGTCGGAGTTAACATGTTCACAAGATACCTGTAAGTGCAGTACAAAATTCTTTCTCAAGACTTTTGGTCTTGAACCTGATCTCATGAATAGAAAATCACTGAAGTTGCCTCAGACAATGTCAAGATATACCCACATGCTAAGTTTGGTTAAATTTATAATAAAATATTTTCTTTGGGAAAAATAATCTATTGAAGTGGCATCATTCAAAGTATTCATCAGATATATCCACATGTTGGGTTTCATAAAAATCCATTAATACTTGCTCGTGTTACTATGTGCACAAGTTAGTACAGTACAGCTAAAGACCTGAGTCAAAACCTAACTCAATTTTTTTTTTTTTTTTTTGGGGGGGGGGGGATTTAACGAAATAGAAAGTTTGGTCAAAATTTACTTGCGTATGAAAAAGTCTCTGTCTTCACAAGCTCAATTAAGTAGAAAAATGCAAGCAATGACCTTTGACTCTCAGATCTGCACCATTTTTATTCAGAACTGATTAAATATTACAAGACATGTTTTAGTGAAAACCCCATGTCAGTGCCACCATTCATGCAATAGGAGTATTGATAACAAGGTTTTCGAGGTTGCCACTATAGTGCCATGTTGGAGGGCAGATGAGCACCCTTTTCATGCAGAACCAGCTACATATTGCTACAATAAAGCCAGAGCCCGCATGTTGAGCCCATGATCAAATCATTGCTGTTAAATTTGTGACTTTGACCCCAAGGTCAGAAGGTTGAGCAATCATACCACAGAATGAATTGTCTTAGCTTCAAAATGATTTGTGCCAAGTATGATCATAATCTTTCATGGTGTATAGGAAACATAAACAAATTAAAAACTTCAAGTAAAACCTTAACCCAAACTTTCTATGGCTGTAACAAGGTAAAAGGGGCAAGCCAGCATGTCGTAAAATTAATTTTCTTAGCTTTATAATGGTTCATCCCAAGACTGATGAGAATCAATAAAAGGGTTTAGGAAATATATGTAAATGAAAAACTTCAACCAAAACTTTAACAAACTGTTGATACGAACACTACCATTGCCATCAAAAATGTTTCTGCTCCGTCTCACTTTCCACTAATGTGCAAATGAAAACCTTTAACCAATATCATAAGACACTGTTGATACAATCATTGCCATTCCCAACAAAAAGTGACAGCTGTGTGTTGCTTCCGACTAATGTGCAAATGAAAAACGTTAACCATAACCTTAAGAGACTCTTGATGCCAGTCCAAGAAGCAACATTTTCATTTAGTACCAACTAGTCTTTTGGTGTAAATCCCATGTCAATACAATATTCCATGTCAATACAATATTCCATGTCAATACAATATTCCATGTCAATACAATATCCCATGTCAATACAATATTCCATGTCAATACAATATTCCATGTCAATACAATATCCCATGTCAATACAATATTCCATGTCAATACAATATCCCATGTCAATACAATATTCCATGTCAATACAATATTCCATGTCAATACAATATTCCATGTCAATACAATATTCCATGTCAATACAATATCCCATGTCAATACAATATTCCATGTCAATACAATATCCCATGTCAATACAATATTCCATGTCAATACAATATCCCATGTCAATACAATATTCCATGTCAATACAATATTCCATGTCAATACAATATTCCATGTCAATACAATATCCCATGTCAATACAATATTCCATGTCAATACAATATTCCATGTCAATACAATATCCCATGTCAATACAATATTCCATGTCAATACAATATCCCATGTCAATACAATATTCCATTCAAAAGGAGTAGCTATCAGAGTATTTTCAAAATGGCTGCACTGGCTGTCAGATTGGCACCATTTTCACTTAGGACCAGCTAGACATCATAATAATTCATTTAGTGAAACAACATGTCAATATCACCATTTGTTCAGGAGGAGTACTGGTAACAAGATTTTCAAGTTGGACAGCATGGTGGCCATATTGAATGTCATATTGCCACCACTGTCATATAGGACCAGCTAGACATTATAAGACATCTTTTGGTTAAAATACCCATATCGATATGACCATCCGTTCAGGAGGAGTAGTGGTAACAAGATTTTCAAGATGGCCACCTGGTAGACATATTGGATCTCATATCGGTACAATTTTCATTTAGGATCACCAATGCATCAGAAGAAGTCTTTTGGTGAAAACTCCATGTAAATATGGCCATCCGTTCAGCAGGAGTAGTGATACAAATAATTTAAAATGGCCACTGTGGCAACCATATTTTATGACACATCAGCACCATTTTTATTCAGGACCAACTAGATATCATTAGAAATCTTTTATTGAAAACTCCATACTGATATGACCATTCGTTCAGGAGGAGGAGTGATAACAAAATTTTAAAGTAGGCCCTTGTGACTGCTATATTGGATGTCAGATCAGTACCATTTCCATTTAGGACCAACTAGACATGATAATAAATCTTTTAGTGAAAAGTCTTTGTCGATATTACCAGCCATTCAGAAGGATTAGCAAGAACAAAATTTTCATGATGGCCACTTTGGTGACCATATTGGATATTAGAGCAGCACTTGCATCATTTAGGACCAATTATCATTTGGGATGAAAGTGCGTGTAAAGTTTAATATCAAGGCTCCAAGTTTAAGTTTAGGAGGAGTAGCAATAACAAGCATGTACTAATGGATAGACAATATATGGATGACAGACAGATGATGGGTGATGGACGATGGACCACAAGTCATCGGGTAAACTCTTCCGATATATGACCAGTAGAGCTGAACATTATGTAAATTTAAACTCTTTGATCAGACTTGATCCATTATTTATAAGGGTAACACTTTGCATTGAAAAAATAATACTAGACTGTATTAACATAATTAGTTGATAATTTCCCAAATGTCTGCTCCTAAAGAAGAGTCCATCGAAGGGACTGGTGCTCTACTGTCCGAAGAGAATTTCCAGGAATTCAAGATAAGACCCTTTCTTCTTTTTACCTGCTGAGTGTTGAAACCATCTCTGATATTCTTGAGTGATAAGATTTTCAAATCAGCCACTGTGACAGCCATAATGGATGTAAGATTGGCTCCATTTTCATTTAGGACAAACTAGACACCATTAGAAGACTTTTGATGAAAACCCCATGTTGATATGACCTCCCATTTAGGAGATTTAGAGTCAAGATTTTACATTTGTTCACTGTTGCAGCCATATTTGAAGTCAGACTATTTTCATTCAAGACTAACTAGATATCATAATTAGTCTTCTGGTGAAAACCTGCCGGTACGACTTTTCATTTAGGAGGAGTAGCAATAACAAGATTTTCAAGATAGCTACTATGGTGGCCACACTGAATGTCAGATCGGCACCATTTTTGTTTAGTCCGAACTAGACATCATGATAAGTCTTCTGGTGATAAACCAATGTTGATATAACTTTCCATCTAGGAGAAGTAGCAATAAGGTTTTCAAGATGGCAACTGTGGCAGCCATATTTGATATCAGTATGGTACAAGTTTTATTTAGAACCAACTAGACACCATAAGAAGTCTTCTGGTGAAAATCAAATGCTGATATGATTTTTCGTTCAAGAAGGGTAGCAATAACAAAATGTTCAAGATGGCTGTTGTTGTGACCATATTGGATGTCAGATCGGCACCATTTTAATTTTGGGCCAACTAGTCAGCATAAGAAGTCATTTAGTATACTCCGTGTTGATATGACCATCCACTCAGGTGCAGTAGCAATAACAAGATTTTCAAGATTGCTGCTGTGGTGGCCATATTTGATATCAGGGCAAAACCATTTTCATTTAGAACCAATTAGACATCATAAGAAGTCTTCAGGTGAAAACCCCATGTCAATATGACGTTCCGTTCAGGAAGAGTAGCGATAACACTATTTTCAAGATGGCTGCCATGGTGGCTATACTGGAAATCAGATTGGCACCATTTTCATTAAGGACCAACTAGACATTATAAAAAGTCCTTTAGTGAAACCTCATGTTGATATTAACATCAATTTAGGAAGAGATGAAATAACAAGATTTTTAAGATGACCACTGTGGTGGCCATACTGGATGTCTGAGCAGCACCATTTTCATTTAGGACCAATTAGACCTTGAGATTAATGTGTTTGCACAGTTTCATGGCAATCCTCCAAGTAGTTTATGAGAAGTAGAGAAAACTTTTGCTAACGGATTTAATGAAATCTGATGTCGGACAATGGATGACTGACTACAGACAATAGGTCATCCCATAAGCTCCTCTGGTCTATGGCCAGTAGACATAAAAATGACTGCTGCATCAGAAGCAGAAGCTAATTTAAATTTCTAAAAAGTCCTTACTTACAAAAAGCGTATCATGTCAAAAGGTTTTTCTACTGCCCCCCCCCCCATCAAATTAACTTTTGAAATACTTCATATGCCTCATGTACCTCCATGTAATACATAGAGATGAAACTCCTCATTAAATTTCATGACTCTACCAAGAATAGTACATGGAAAATTGTCTTTAAAACAATATTAACCAAAGTCAGTAAAGCATGAAACAGAGGTCTCATGGAGGAATAATAAACATAACTCATAATTCCCAAACACCACGGCTCACTTAGACCTTCGTGACAAGTTTCCTTTTTGTATTCATTTGTCTGTTCATCTGTCACATCGGACAGGTCCAGCTTATCTATTTTTTCCAATATGATCTGAACCTCATCTCTGTTACTCTCAACCTGAAATGTATACAAACAATTATTGTATTGGATGAAGAGAATCAGACAAATAAATAAGATTATTTGATACGAAGGTCCATTTGAGTACAGTTTGCTAATGACCTGCATGGTGTAAAAGCTGCAGAAATAAGATGCAAAAAGCAAAACACCAGGGTCATAAATTGCGCTGGTTGACCAGCGTCCATTCTGTTTATTCTACCTATCATTTTAACTGAACATTGTAGACTCTGATCTGCTGACACAATATGTGATGGCAGATGATCTATGTATATCCTGTTCACACTAGAGTGCAGCATATGGGTAAATTCAATTGTTTACACAAGCATCCCTAGGCCCTAGGTGTTTCATTGGTAATTTCACTGACCTGACTCATAACTTGACCTATTAGTGATGGGTGCTTCGCAAAGGACCACATGAATTATACTGTGCTCCACAGGGTCTAAAACAGACAAACTTGTTTTGAAAAACAAAACTTGGAGAATAGACATTCAGGGACCATAACACCTCCAAATGGTGATATGGACTGTGGGAAATTCAAGGTCTCATCAATATAAAGTTGCATGCCAAATTTGATTGAAATCCAACAATCCTTGGTAAATAATTGCTACAGAAACCAAAGTCAGGAGGACAGGCAATCAGGGGCCATAACTCTTTAAATTATAATGTAGAATGCTGGAAATAATATTCAGTGAAGGTCCCATAAATATAAAGTTCCATGTCAAATGTGGTTGAAATCTAACAATGCATGGACATGTAATGCTGACAATGTGTGGAAACCAAAGCCAGTAGGACAGACAATAAGAGGTCATAATTCCTGTATATGATGCCATGGCATGATAGAAATCAAACTACTTCAAGGTCCTATCAATACAATGGTGTATGCTAAATTTTGTTGAAATATAAAATCTTCTTAGCAAAGTTATGTTAAAGAAACCAAAAGTAGAAGAACGGAAAAATCAGGGACCATAATGCCTCTAAATGAAGTTATGGAATGCTAGAAATCAAACTCCTTCAAGGTCTCCTCAACCTAAAGTTTCTTGCCAAATTTGCTTCAGATGCAATAATTCTTGGTAAAGTATTGCTTTGGAAACCAAAGCCAGTAGGATGGGCAATCAGAGGGCATAAATCATGTAAATTATACCACAGAATACTGGAAATCGAACTCATTCATGGCGTCATCAACAAAATGCATGTACCAAATATGGTTGAAAATCCAACAATCCTTGGTAACGTTATGCTGTAGAAACCCCAAGTCAGGACAATTACCAATCAGGGTGCATAACTCCTGTAAATGATACGTTTGAGAATGTTCAGACTGGGAAAAGGACAACTGACCTAAGCTTGCCCAAAATTAACGACAATTAAAAAAATATCAGGACATGTCAGTGAATAGGATGATGACATTTAGGATACTCCAA
Source organism: Margaritifera margaritifera (assembly GCA_029931535.1). Lineage (NCBI taxonomy): Eukaryota > Metazoa > Mollusca > Bivalvia > Unionida > Margaritiferidae > Margaritifera > Margaritifera margaritifera. Next base: position 1,095,013 of record JAQPZY010001265.1, on the reverse strand, counting down.
CCGATTAATTATTTGTATTTGTACATGCAATGAAGATTCAGCCAATAGATTTTTTTTGTAATACATATGTATTTGTAATATTTTCATCCTTCGTAAGACAACTTTTGGTCACCATAGCAACGAACATAAATTCTATAATTATTTATCATTGTTTTATATGAGTTATATTGGTTCCATAGCATTTAACTATAAATAATATGAAAAACTGTCATTGTTCATATGGAGACAATTTACGGTTAATTGAAAACTAGGGAAATATTGCAACAACTAAATATTCTAACATATTGAAATGTATGGACATGTTAAAAAATAAAAATTTAATAAACCAGTTTGATCTAGAAATAATGAACTGAGGATATAAGTGACATATAGGCAAAAATGTAACTCTTCATATACACATTTTGGATAATTATATTTTATGCAAACGTATAAATTTTATCTGATTTGTTTCAACAAATATTTTCCAATCCTATTCCCCTATTTTGTTGCTATGGTACCCATGAGCACATACGTTTTACTGATATTGATCATGTTAGTGAATCTGCATGCATATATGCATCACTTTATACGATTTCACCCATTTTTCCCTTCTAACTGCTGAGTATTGAAACCATCTATAACATTCTTGGGAAACTCCAACATATCAAATTTGGTAATGTAACTATTTTCTTATGTTTAATTTAACATATTCACAAGATATATGTAACTTCAGTACAAAAATTACTTAATATTAATATGAACATTATTCATCACAGCAGACCTAGCCCAAAAGTAAACAACTGTCTAAGTACAAAACTGACCTCACATTTAAAGTTGTCAAAATTAGACACCATACTCAATGTCTTCTGAAATAAATTTTAGTGTGCAAATATGACTTTAATTATCCACAAACAAGACCATACTTCATGATAAGATCACCTCATTCATTTACAGAATGTAAGCAAATCTTTGTTCACTAAGCTTTTTCCGATATTATGACCATTCCCCAAACTCCACTCCACACTGGAAAAATGTACAAGGCTGACCCTGACCTTATCACAAGAGAAATGTTATAAACTAATTATGAAAGGCCATACGATACGTGTTTTCTCAGCCCTGTAGAGTTTTTATTTTCAATGAGTTTTCAATGAGTATTTTGTCAAACAGAAATTGAACCATAACCATATATTACTTTTTTAACTACCAGTATTGTGTACCATATTTCTCAAGACACATAAATAACAAAAGCTCTGAATTAAAAAGATGTACTACATTTTTGCAGTTGTGTATTTGTTTCGATAAATTCAAGGAGTTTTGGCAACATTCAAGATGTTTTTCGAGAAATTCAACTTTTTAAAACTTCAAGCAGTTTTTAAAGCATGCAACCTATCAAATTCAAGGATTTTCAAGGCTATATCAACCAGGTCAAGGTCACTTGGCCAGGTGAGCTAAAAATCAGCATTTTCCAAAGACCAATGCCCATCCTAAACACTGATGATGCTGTAAAACACTGGAAATCTAACCCATTCAAGGTCTCATCAATACAAAGATGCATGCAAAATATTATTTTAAATCCATCCAACCTTGTGTAAAGTTATGCTGTGGAAACCAAAGTCAATCAGGTGGCAGCACTCCTGTAAATGACCTGTGCTTTCCCTAATTATCACAATAGGTTGACTGTTCATGAAGAACATGTATCAATGCAGGACAGCTATAAATTTGAATTAGATATTATAGCAAATATGGCCTTGCCAACTTATATCCTATACAATTATAACTTGTACAGTACCATCTTTACTAGTAGTTAGGGGGGAGTGAATAGACTCAAGGTGGACACTATAGACTCAAACGGGAATTTAACACGGCGGGGACTCTACAGACTCAAACGGGAATTTAACATGGCTGGGACCCTACAGACTCAAACGGGAATTTAACATGGCAGGGACTCTACAGACTCAAAAGGGAAATTAACATGGGGGACTCTACAGACTCAAATGGGAATGGAACATGGCTGGGACTCTACAGACTCAAACGGGAAAGGAGCAGGAAAAAGAAAATAGGGAGGGTGAGATAGAAGTATGGAAATAATGAAAATTAATCTTTTCTTGAAAAATGGTTGGCCCTGAAAAGTGCCGTTGGAGTTTTTGTGAATCAATTCAGTTAACATAGAAGACATCTCCTGGAGGGTCTTCATTTCCTTAGCCTTCATCTGACTTCCTAACCGTAGATCAATACATGCTTCAAGCATCCTTGGCATTCCACATAAATTCTTCGTTTCCAGATAGCGGTCTCGGTCATTTTCGTAATAGCCCATGAGGCTTTTATATACATGGGATAGTCTGGGTCGAAGAGCATTCCCGAGATGATTGTAGATGACTTTACACTAGTCCACATCTTTTTCTTTTCTTTCTTCTGGAGTGGTCTTGGAGAAACCGGTGAAGCTCTATGAGACAAGCGGTGGTATATATAGCCTAAGAGCGTATCGAACAGTCTGGTTCCCTGCTTCAAATGCTCCCTGCGTTGCACTCCGCTCATATAGCGGAGTGCAACGCATGGAGCATATGAAGCAGGGAACCAGACTACGGATCGAAATGGATTGAAATGAACTACCAATCCAAGCGTGCGTTACAACTGGGTAGGTTTTTCTTCCAATCGGAAGAGAGCGGGGTGTGACGTCATCTTGAGTATATAGGCATCACAGCGTTCATAGGGATTTTACCTTGGACAGCCTAAGTATGACGGAGACTACGAAGACCATGTATTGGAGTGAGCCTGTGATGACGACGACAGCAACAAATGCCGTAGTGAACTTCCAACCGGAAGATTTTAATTTAGATTTTGTCGATTTTTTGTCTTCTCAAGAATTTTTGCCTGAAACCACCACGACTGCTATACCACCAGCCTCTTTGCCTGTCATGGACGATTTCAAAAAGAGGCAAAAAGAAGAATTAGAAATTTTTTTACAGCGTCAGAGAGAAGCCAAAGAAGTTTTTCTTCAGCAAGAAGAGGAAAGAAGAAAGCAAGAAGAAGAAATAAGAAAGTTAGAAGAGGAGAAGAGTGAAGAACAGAAAGACAAGAGCGAGGAAAAAAAACGGTGAGTTTGTTACAAGACATTTTAGCGGAGATAAAAAATCTGATAAACATGTATCAGATTTCTTTAACTCAACCTAAGAGACAGAGACCATCACGGGCGAAACATTTTAAGCCCATCACTACTAGTGAGATGCTACCACCACCACCACCATTCACTACTACTACCACCAAAGCAGTAGCAGCAGGAGGAAGAGGAATAGGAGTTGGTCGTGGAAAGGGATTGAAACAGTTGAAGCTGATCATATCCAGTCCATAAGTTTGTTTTTTAAACAAACACCCCAACGGCCCTTTTCAGGGCCACCCAGATCTCTAGAAAAGACGATCATTCAATTTGCCAAATCAAGTAAAACTTTAAACCCATTCCTTGGTTTGTATAAGAGTGTGTGCGTGCATCCATACTTTAAAAAACAAAAACAAAAAGACACTTACTTTTTCCATTCTAGTCTATTCTTTTTTTTTTTTTTTTTTACAAATATCACAATGAACATAACACCACACTCAAAAAAGTTCATTGTTCACTGTCTGTCTCTCTTGTTCTTGAATTTCTTCACAGGGATCAAGGGTTCTTTTTCTTCTTCCTCAATGTCTTCCAGTCGTCTAGCTTTCTTGCTTTTCTTGACGACGGGGATGACTTCTTCTTCTTCTGGACTGAAGATCCCTCTGCTTCCTCTCTCTCTGGTAGGTTCTCTTGTTTCTGAGGACACTCGGAAGGCAATCTGTCTTCTTGACTCTTCCATCTTCACAGTTTGAAAGTGCAATCATGAATACTGATTCTGAGGGTAAGAAGGTCTCTCTCTATATATAGAGGAAGAGATCCTGTGTGAAACTGAATCAGATTCAAGTCAGATATCAAGATGAAAAGATCACGCAATTTCCATGAGAAAACAGAAGAAGAAGAAGAAACAAAGAGGCCACGTCGACGGAGACTTTCCGTGCCACCTGAAACACCGCTCGCTGAAGTGCAAGCTCAAGTCAATGCTAGCGATTTCGAAGAAGAGATGAGTGAGCCTGAAACCGTACCACCTTCTACCCAACCCAAAGAATCCACCACCACCCCTGACCAAGATCGTCCTACCGTGGTTCCCGAAAATTACTATCAGATTCGAGAGACGCAAAAAGTGACATCTAGAAAATTTAGAACTACGGCATACACTTACACGGTTCGCTTTAAAGACTTCAAGTCTGAAGTGCCTCCTGAGAAAGCTGCAGAGTTCATTACCAATTTGTGGGATTCTGTGTTACAGAACTTGAAACAACAATGCGGAGCCAAAGAGGACGATCGGTTGAGGCTGTCCATCCATCACGACAGTTTGAAGTTGCCTGTTGAAGTCGGCAGAATTAACACCAGCCAAAGACACGACCAAAATCGAACATGTTCAACAATCCAACGAAGAGTTTACCATCACGGATGGAGAGGCTACACTTCACATGACTCACGTCTCCCCTCCTCGAGGTAGCGGACGAAGCAAGAAAGCATTACTGGTGGACGACCTTCGTAGTACCAAACAGAGTGTCATCCAAATCGACAATTCTCAAGACCAAATGTGCTTGGCTCGGGCCATCATGGTGGGGTGAACGTATGCCGACAAGAACGAGACCGCAGAATGGAAAAGAGCCTTGAAGAACATTCGGCAATTGTCCAGATCCCAACAATGAAAAGAAGCAGAACTCCTGTTACGACAAGCAGGCATCCCCAAAGACACCGTGCGTGGCATTTCTCAAATGCAACAACTTCAAGACATCTTGGCTCCTCGCTACACCTTGAAAGTACACCCTGAAGAAGTGCGCTGAGATCTGCTGTTTCGAGGACCCGATTTTCCCGAAGGAAAATACATTCACGTCTATTACCATCAAGAACATTTCGATGCCATCACCAGTATCACAGGATTTCTAGGATACGGATATTATTGTGAGAAATGCGACCAAGGATTTAACAGTAGAGAGCGACACATTCATTGCGGAGAGAGATGTTGGGGTTGTTTATCTGGCAAGTCATGCCTTCCTGAAGAACACGTCCATTGTGAGACATGTCGACTAACCTTTGTCAGTCCCTCTTGCTACGAACAACATCGCAGGACACAAGGACACCAACAAAAATGTGCTTGTGACTTATTGAAATTGTGCTCCACGTGTGGACACCTGATTCAAACCAACGACCCCAAGAGACACACTTGTACCGGCAAGAAAAGATGCCACATTTGCGATCAGATCGTGGATTATGATCATCAATGTTTCATGCAAAAGTACGACAATACACTGAAGAAAGAATTAAAGAGTGATCCCAAGAAAAAGAACAAGAACAAAGTGGATTTCATCTTTTTTGATTTTGAATGCATGCAAGAAACGGGCATTTATATTCCCAATTTCTGCGTCGCTCATCGGGCTTGTGAGAAGTGCATCCGAGAACCTATCCATTTTCACTGTCCTCTTTCGTGGTCCTAACACTCTGTCCAAGTTTGCTCAATGGATTTTAGACCCTACCGACGATACTTGGAGCGAAGAGGACATTCAATGTTATGGAGACTGTCATCGCTATGCGATCGTCATGACTCACAATTTCTCGGGATACGATGGACAGTTTTTGTTAAAGTATTATTCGCAACAAGGTACCGAATGCCCTAAAGTCACCATGAACGGAGCCAAACTCATCTACATGCAAGTGGGACAAGTGCAATTCAAAGATTCCATGAGTTATTTAACCATGCCTTTGAGTCGAATGCCTAAAACATTTGTATGACAGAAATGGCTAAAGGATATTTTCCCCACTTCTTCAATACCGAAGCCAATCAACACGCCGTACTACCGCATTTGCCTGACGTTGACTACTACGACCCCGACGGAATGCACCCCGAACACCGAGAAGCCTTTCACGCTTGGTACCACGCTCACCAGTCAGAACCGTTTGACTTCCAAGAAGAAATGTTAAAGTATTGCCGATCCGATGTGGACATTTCACGCCGTTGCTGTGGAAAGTTTAGACAGTTATTTCTAGATCACGGAGAAGTCGATCCTTTGAAGGAAGCGTGCACCCTACCCAAAGCCTGTACCTTAGTGTACACCCAAAAACTTCATGCAAGAGGACGAACTAGCCATCATAGACCCGAACATGTCTCTCTTTACCAGTTGTCAATCCTCGGCCAAAGCTTTGCGTTGGCTCCATTACTTGTGCCAAAAGGAAGACAAATGGATACAACATGCCAGAAATGGCGGAGGAGAAAAGAAAATTTGCAGACTTTCAGTGGATGGTTGGGATTTAGAAAACCCTCAGAGGGTGTACAAATTTCAGGGCTGTTTGTTTCACGGATGTCCTACTTGTTTTCCTCAACGAGACCTGAAAAATCCTCTCACAGGAGTCAGCATGGAAGATTTGTACGAACACACTTACCAACGACGACTAAAGTTAGAAAGTCAAGGATACCAAGTGGTAGAAATGTTTGAGCACGAGTACGATCGACGTTTCAAAACCGATCCTGAATTTAAGAGCATTGCCGAAAGTTACGACATGACCGACATCGAACCTTTGGATCCGCGCCACAGTTTATTTGGAGGACGAACCAATGCCACGTGTGTTCGTTGTATCCTTGGGTGTGCAAATACAAATGATTTCCTACCGGACACCCTGAACTCTTGACAGAGCACATCGACGTGGAACACATTCGTCAATACGAAGGATTGATCAAATCCAAAGTCTTACCTCCGACCAACTTGTACCATCCTATCTTACCTCATTATTGTCAAGGAAAACTGATGTTTCCTTTATGCCGTAAGTGTGCCGAAACATGCGACCAATATCACCCCTGTGACCACACGGAGGAAGAAGCGCTTTGACAGGAACGTGGGTCAGCACCGAATTGTTTTGGGCTCTGGATCGAGGATACCGCTTGTTGAAAGTGTACGAGATCTGGCACTTTCCAACCACAGCACAATACCAAAAGGACGACGCCTCGAATCCAGGCATTTTCTCAGGGTACGTCAACCAATTTTTAAAACTGAAACAAGAAGCCAGCGGCTATCCCTCGTGGTGTAAGACTCCCGAAGACCAAGTCCGATTCAAAGAAGAGTACCGTGCCATCGAAGGGATCACTTTGGAAGACGTAGAAAAGAACGAAGGAAGAAGTTCGTTTGCCAAAGTCATGTTGAATTGTTTGTGGGGGAAAATGGCACAACGTCCGATCTTGACCAAGACGGAATACTTGATCGATCTTAGTGCCTACTTTAAACTGGTGGACGACAAAAGTAAACTGATGAAACACGTTTAAATCGTCCGTGATGATTGATCTTAGTCAATTTCGAAGAAGAATGCAAGTTTGTACGCCCCGAACATTTTAGCAACATGGTCATTGCAGCTTATGTGACAGCCCATGCTCGCTTGAAATTGTACAACGAAGCTTTAAATGTCTTGTTAGATCGTGTTCTGTACTTTGACACCGACAGTTGTATGTACATCCATCGGCCCGGTTGCCCACATCCAACCATCCAAGGAGATCGTTTAAGAGCCTGGACGGACGAGTACCCTTAAGAAACCATTCTGAGTTTTGCCAGCGGTGGCCCTAAAAATTACGGCTACCGATACCGAGACCAGCAAGGCCAACTTCACACCAAATGCAAAGTCAAAGGATTGACCCTGAACTATCGAATAGCCGAGTGGTCAACTTTGAGGTTTTGAAAAATGCTTTGCTGTCTGGACAAGTGGAAGACTTTCGAGTGAAAACGTTAGAACCTCACAAGATCGTACGATTACCTAATCACCAAATCGTCAGTCGTCCTTTACAAAAAGTTTACCAAATTGTGTACCAGAAACGAGTGAGACTTCCAGACCACACCACTTTGCCTTACGGACACGCCGATCTTCAGTATAAAAAGGGACCACTTCCAAGCCTAACCATTCATTAGGAGTTCAAACGTTGAACGAGCAAGAAGAAAAAAGAAGGAGATGGTGAATACTCATGCCACATACCCACCGATTGAGTGATCCACTGTGAACTCATAGTGCAATCACGACCTGGAGTGCGATGATGAAGTGCCAAGCGACGAGACAGATTCCCTACGCTTTAACATCAGCGATGCTGCCGTGCGTGTGCCTTACCGTCCCTCTAGCGATACAGCACGTCCTTTCTTTTTTATTGGGGATGCTAAGCGTGTCCATACCTGTGAATGCCATCCCTACATGGGTAAAGAATTGATGATACCTGTGACTTTGGCTGGCTATTCCAAGTTTCAAAAGCTACTCCAGACGTTCCAAGATAAGTGGCCTAAATATCTACAAGACCCTACTCCCAATGCTTTAGCCAGATCTGGATTTATTTACTTGGGAGAAGGAGATAAAGTTCAGTGTTTCAGTTGCGGTGTGAGACTTCACGAATGGGAGCCTAACGACTCGGCTTACTTCGAACATGCTAGATGGTCTCCGCGCTGTCAGTACTTGCCTTTAGTTGGTGAAGAGTACAGGTACGATGAGTCGGATGCCAGTTCCAAGAAGTAACATGTCGGATACTTTACAAGAATACATTCGTGGTTTGCCTTTGGAGCTGCGAGAATGTATTTACAGAGAGTTGGTCCAGATACAGGTGAAACGTAAAGAACAGTTACATCCTTTACGACAAAGACAATTTAACCAGTGGTACCTGAATCTCTATAAGAATACTGATTAGTGCTAAGTTGTTCAAATCGTCAGACATTGATCGAATAGGAAACTGGACTTGTAAGAGATTGGATGGCACCACCTACAATGTGGGAGTGATACACAGAATTCGATGGAACGAAGTGGAGGAAAACAAAGTGACCAACTTACAGGAATACCAACAACATTTACAAGAAGTGTCACCTCAAGACGAAACGCCTTTACGTCATCTGAGGCGTAGTAAGGTCATCACTGAACATCTTGGATATCCTTTACCCACCGATTCCATTTGGCTAACGTGTGAGTATTCCATCACAAAGAAGACTAGCTTAGAGGATCAGATTCGTGGTTTGCCTTTGGTACTGCGAGAACGCATTTACAGAGAGTTTGTCAAGATACAAGTGAAACGTAAACTCAAAGTCATTCCTCGATTTGCGCACTATCGCACTTCCACCGTATAAGAAAACTGATTCTGAGGAGAAACTATCACAGGGACCATCACAAAAGATACCCACTTTCCACGTCGGATACTTTACAAGAGCACATTCGTGGCTTGCCTTTGGAACTGCGTGAACGCATTTACAGAAAGTTTGTCAAGATACAAGTGAAACGCAAACTCAAAGTCATTCCTCGATTTGTAAACTATGCTTACTTCCAAAGTATGAGAAGACTGATTCTGGGAAGCATCTATAACAGGCACCTGGGAGTAGACTTTCACAAAAGATACCAACCTTGGGAACCTGGATATAAAAACCCACCATGCCAGATCCGTTGTCTACACTCGTGAAACGTATTCCATGGAAGGAAGTCAACGATCGTGTTCAGACCTTAGAGGATTATAGACACTTGATACAAGAACTGTTTCCATTGAATTTTGGACGCTATGCCGTGTGTGTCTTCATGACTACTTTTCTTGGATTTCGTTTTCCAGGACAGTCGTTGTGGACTATTTTGGAGGAACAGTGTTGTTGGTGGACTAACCAAAGATATGACCATTCATGCTTTATCGGCACACGAAAGAAAAATTGGGCTCAAAGTGTTGAGACTCGTGATGAACACGAGTTGTGTACCTCCCTGTGAAGAAGACATTTATCAAACTTTATCTACCCTTCACACGTTTCAAGAAGTGTGCATCGCTAGTTGGTAACACCAACAACTTTACGATTGGAAAGATGTACGTGACTGGAAAAGTGTTGGTTTCGATGCTTGGCTACAAGAAGTGGCACAGTTTGCCAAAGACCTGGCACGTCACTAAGTTTCCAAGACCCAAAGTGAACCACTTGAAATCCAAGTTCAGCACTACCATGACACTCCAACCTCAAAAGAAAAAGAAGAGCACGCCGTCATCGTGCCCTTAGAAACACCTCAAGAACAAACCCCCTTTCCGTCAGAGACATTTCATGCTTCCACGACAGAGACCAGAATACCACCAGTGCGTGTGCACTCCATTCATAGGACACCTATTCATTCAGTGTTTTGTTCTTGTTGTACATTGACTTGTTTATACAGAACTTTGATTCTTTTAGTAGAAGCCATATTGTTGTACCTCACCATTTTTGCGGTATGCATTTTTGTCCTTCATGACTTGTAAATATGTTTTTTGTTTTTTGTTTGTTGTTTACAAACAATAAACGTGTATGAAACGTATAAAATGCCTTGTATCTTTCGTGTTCTTCTCAAAATTCTTCCTACCTCAGTCATGGCTGCATCTTCTTCCTCTGCCTCGTCTGCCTCTTCTTCTGTGGTCAAAGTGATCGACGAAAAGTTAGATCGACCAAGTTGGGAAGCTTTGTATCTGCGCCATCCTTTTAACATGTTGATTGCTGGACCCAGTGGTTCAGGCAAAACAGAATTTGTCAAACGTTTGATCGAACACAAATCTCATCTGTTCGATCGTCCACCTCAATGCATCGTGTGGTGTTACAAAGAGTGGCAATCGTCTTACACGTTACTTCATGAAAGTCAAGGAGATGCCATTTTGTTTGTGGAAGGTATTCCTCGCGAAGACGATGGGATCATGTCTGACTTGAGTCAAACACATCTGGTCATCTTCGACAACATGTTAGGAGAAGACGAAGAAGAAATTAAACTTTGGTTTACACGAAAAGGACATCATCGGAATGCCAGCATCATTTACATGACTCAAAATTTATTTCAGCAAAGTAAAGACCATCGGACCATCAGTCTCAACGCACATTACGTGGTGTTGTTTAAAAGCCCCAGAGACAAATCTCAAGTGCAAGTGTTAGCCAAACAGTTAGGCACTCCTTGGCTGAATTATGCATCCCTTTAACTCGAGTGACTCCTCGGAGAGCAAAACCCTCGAACTACTATCAATAACCAATTTTATTTAACTTTACCTAGTGACAGTTCCATGGATGTGTTTCCCAACAACACCTTATGTTGTTTCACGGCCAAATTACCTCAGTCCATCTAATTGGATCAAGAAGCTCATTGGAAGTAGGTTTGGTAGAAATCATTCATCCTACGCAAGTCAAGAACATCGACAAAGGTCAAAACACTTTCATCGTGGATATCCTGAACGAACAAGAGCAACAACACTTGGACAAAATTCAACATGGCTTTTACGAATCCAATCAGGTACCAGATAAAAATTCTCCCTTGACGACCTATACCATGAGAATTCCTGAAGGGTATTATTTTAGTGGACGACATTTGGTGGACGTGATTGCTGCCATCTTCGAGGCCCAATTTGCCAAAGCCTTAGAAAAGCCAATAAATCGGTACAGATCAGTTACCATCCTGTGGCACGCCGTATCGTCTTGCAATTTTTGGACGACAAAATATTGGCCATCACTTTTTCTCCTGGGTTGTATGCTATTTTTGATGTTAACAAAATGCTTCTCAATAAAAAATTCCAAAGCAACTTAGATTTCGACAAGGGTTTTCATCACCCTATCGAATTGAACGTTGGACTGAATTTAATGTTTGTGTACTCAGATGTGGTTTAGTACAACATGGTGGTAAACAAGGTGGAAACATGTATCACGTTCACCGTGAATTTGTACACCCTCATTATCTTCCAGTCAGTAAATCGTATTTTGACTGTGTCAACATTAGTATAAAAGGAGATTTGGGACAAAATGTTCCATTCATTGACAAAGGAAAAGTCACGGTGAAACTACATTTTCGAAAAAGGTTCTCCAGCGAATTGTAACATCAAAAAATGTATCCGGTGTACCAAAGAGTGGCTCGACAACGAGGACACGGTTTAGGAGATATTTTAAAATCGGCTTTTAGGATGGTAGCCCCCATTTTGAAACCCATGGTGACTCGAGGATTGCATGCCTTAAAAGATGCCGCTTTGACGCAAGGAAAAGAATTTCTGCAAAACGTCCTCATCGACAAACAAAATCCAAAAGAAGCCTTTATGAGAGCAGGAAAAAATATGTTGCTGCAAACTGGCAAAGATCTTTTAGCTCGCAGAGAGACTCCTATTAATTCGCTTCACGCTTCTGGTCCTGACATTACTTCTTCCTTCACTCCACAGCAAGGACAAGGCAGAAAGAGACAACGTCGACATCCCTTCAGAGCTCATAAAACACACAGTGTTCCAAAAAAGAATAAGAAAAGAAGAACGGTCAGAGAATTAGACGTGTTTGATTACTAAGCGATTGAAAATGATGCACCGAGATTCTTGCGAATGTTCCAAGTCAGAACTGGATCTGTTTACCATGCCCCCCACCATGATGACGATGCAAGAATCCCAATGGGTCGAATTTCATCCTGTATCGTCTTTGACGGATTCAGCTCCTATCGAATTTGAAATCAAAGGACAAACCGAAGATTACATCGATCTGAATAGCAGTCACTTGTACCTGAAACTCAAACGGACAACAGCAATCCTGGGGATGATGCCAGAGTAGCACCCGTCAATAATTTCATACATTCCTTGTTCAGCGAAGTGGATTTGTACTTGAATAACAAACTGGTCAGCAGCAGCATGTATTCTTACCCTTACCGTGCTTACTTGGAAAATCTCTTGACGTACGTAAAAGAAGCCAGGAACACTCATCTATATTCTTCCGTGGTATAGAAACCTGACACCTCGGAAAAGTTTGACGACACAGCGTTGGCTGCAGCGGCGGCTGGTGATATTCCAGCAGACCCACATAATGTGGGATTTAACGACCGTCGAAAGAAAATCAGACAAGGGCGCAGTTTAGAACTGATGGATCATTTGCATTTGGACATGTGGTTACAAGACAAATATTTGTTGAACGGAGTGGATGTACGCCTGAGACTGAATTGTAGTAGTGCCGTCTTCCATTTGATGGCCAATGCCAACGAGTACAAAACCATAATCGAAGAAGCCAGACTTTACGTGCACCGTGTGGAAGTCTTACCTAAAGTAGCCAACGACATCAGTCAAACTTTGAGCAGAACCACCGACAAGTATCCTGTGCGACGAGTGGAAGTGAAAACGTTTACCATTGCCGCTGGACTCCGATCCAAAGTCAAAGATCACGTCTTCCAAGGACAGCTTCCCAAACGTTTGCTGATTGGTATCGTCAGAAATTCAGCCCTCAATGGTGTCCACAATGAAAATCCGTTCAACTTTCATCACTTCAACGTCTCCAAGATAAAAGTCAGTCGAGATGGCAAGACGTTGTGTACCAGACCTTTTGAACCTAACTTTGGCAACCCGAAAAATTACTTGCGATCTTACTTGACCCTGTTTGAAGCCACAGGACAGTTAGGCACCAACAGCAGGCACGGCATTTCGTACGAGGATTATGTAGGAGGATATGCGTTGTGGGGATTTGATTTCACTCCTGACCAAGGCAGCGACGAAGGACATTTCCACCCTATAAAATCAGGTCAACTTCGTGTGGAACTTCAGTTTGCAGAACCTCTACCCCACACGGTGAACGTCGTCTTGTATGCAGAATTTGATAATACTCTAGAGATCAACAGTTTGAGAGAAGTGATTCTAGACTATTAGAAGAAAAAAGATACAACACGAAGAACCTATGGAGATAGACGAAGAAGATGAGGGATTTTGTGAAGTACAGCAGTCAATACCCTCTACCAGTGATGATGACGAGATGATTCATTCAGAACCTAAAAAAAGAAGAAGAGAAAAATAGTGTTCCCAAGTTTACTGGATTTATGGCTTGTCGATGGCCAGAACAAGAACAACATTTAGTCTGCTATTATGTTAAGGAATTGGCTGGTAAAATTACAGCTCTGACCCGAGAACATTGTCATGGATGTCCAATCGATCATCCCAGCCAAAAACAACACGACAAATGTATGATGATGACTGCAGAAGAAAAAATGGACGAATATTTGGAGGACGCTTGGTCTCAGATCTCGGAAGAAAAGGTGTTGAAAAAAATGGTATAAAGACTTGCAGAATTCTTTTTCACCTCCACTCACTCCTCTGGAGATCAAACGCATCGAAGCTCACTTGCAACAGAGTACAGAGACTACCCGCTGTGATTCGTCGTGGACTTACTTGACAGATCAATTGAATCATAAAGTCAAGTGTGAAATGATGACTTATTATTACCTGTGAAAAACCAAGAAAAAATGGATACCTGGGAACTTCATCACCTGTTGACTCGCAGTTCGTACACTTCTTCTTGGAATCCTGTGGGTCTGTGGTTTTTTTGGGGGGTAAGGGGTAGTGGAGTGCAGAACCCGCGAAGCATAGAATGACGTCATATGGTTGACGTCAGACACGGGTAGTGTGGGTAATGGGTTTTTTTTAGGTGTGAGGGATGTTTTCCTTCACGTCTGCGCTTCCAACATATAAAGTGACGCCTTCTCCCGGTCGAGCTACCCCGTTTTTATCTATCAAGATAGAGAAACAAGAAATCATCCAACAGATCCGAGTGCATCTAGAGGTAGCGTGGCACCTCCTCCATTAAGTGGAAGAAATGGAGAAGAGGGAGGCGGAGGAAAAAGAGAAGAATGAGCCCATCAGGCCGCATCAGATGATGACGGAGGATTGGGAGTGTGAAGCGACCCATCCTCCGTCGGCTTTCCCTATCTCCAATCAGGGTGGTGGAGATAGAAATCAATAGAGTGGAAGCTGTCCTGCATGTATGGCTGGACCAGGGAGGTGCCCGTACCTCTAGATGCACTTAAAAACCCAATGGTCCTTTTCAGGGCCACCCATTTAACAAGAAAAAATTAATTTTCATTATTGCCATATATATGTGTTTGTAGGTGGTGTGTTTGTCTTTGTCTCCCCATTCCAAAAAACAAATTCCCATTCCATGGTATGTGTTTGTAGAGTGTGTTTGTATAGAGTGTGTGTTTGTGGTGTGTGTTGGATAACAAAATAAAAAATAAAAAATGGATTGTGTGGTGTGTGTTTGATAAAAAATAAAAAATAAAAAAATGGATTGTGTGGTGTGTGTTTGTGTTTGATGAAAAATAAAAAATTTAAGAAAGGGTTGTGTGGTGTGTGTTTGGTAAAAAAAAAATTTTATATAGGGTGTGTGTATGTATAATTTTTTTTTATATCAAAAATACTTTCTTTTAGGTCCGCGTACTGGGTCTGTGTTTTTTTTAGGTGTGATAAGATTTTGTATGTATGTATGTTTTTGGAAAGGGAAGTTTTCTTTCACGTCCGTGCTTCCAGCATATAAAGATGCGCCGTCCGCAGTCGATCCACAGGAGCCAGCTGTCGAGCAAGTCAGATCGTCACTGATACCGCCGACACCTGCTGTGGTTGGATGAAAGGGAGGGGGTCAGCTGTGACTCTACGGACTGCCACGTGCAAGTAATGACCAGCCTGCTACTGGTATACAGGAAGACAGGAGCAAACTTGCCTATACGTGGCAGTACGGCACAGCAGTGGCCAACCTACCTTCACCACCAAAGCACTGCCATTAAAGGCCGTAGCCGAGTCGAGGAGTACAAAGGACTGGCAAAGACCCTCCAAGTACCCCGACGCAGCAGGTGTAGCCTGCTAAGCCAGGAGTTGAATGCAAGAAGGAGCAGGGAGGACGCTGAGCGCCCACCCACAGAGACAGGCGATACTAACAGCCCTTCTTCAGACGATTTACTGTCGACAGCCGGACGAACCAGCCTGCTGATAGATACTGGGAGAGCCTGAGAGCATACCACATATGGAGTGGCTCTCCCACCCGAGCAGACTGGTCAAAATTGCCTGACTGTATGGGGTTTTTCTTTCGAATCTTTGAAAACCCCTTTTGATTAGACTCTTTATAACACAAATTTGACTTATTTTGATCCACTGTCAAAATATACAACCTTTAATTTAGTAATCTGTGCGTGATACTAAAATGATATGAGTAACTTATACTCACTTATTGGTATTATTTTTTGGAAAGTTATGTACACTATGTACGCAAAATTTATAACTGAATGGTTGATTAAATAAACAAATTTGTAACTCCAAAGAATTGTCATAATTAAATATGTGGCTTACACATTATTGGTTTTAGGGATAGCCCGACTTAGCTAACTGGGCAGAATTTGATCATGTACGTTCTTGGCGTTTCAGTTATCCGTCACGCTTCGCGCCTCCCTTGCCTAGTCCGTGCTGCCTGCCACTCCAGACATGAACATAGTGACTGCTTAAGAGCGCTTCGAGCACACCTGCATACCTGTAAACATTGTGGTTCTAGTCCTATGTACAGGTATAAACTTTTATACACACCCCCCAATATCGCGCCTTCAATGAACCCCCTTAATTGTGGGGAAACCATGCAGCGATGGTGGGGTGTGAAAATAGCGTTTTCTTTAACGCTTTAACGTGTCAGGTGTGTTGCAAACTAGCAACACACTTGACCACAAAATTAAATAGTGTGCATTGCACACACTTTAACCCCCCACAGCGTGCTTCGCACGCTGTGGGGATAAATAGTCGTACATGGCCGAATGGCCGCACACGACTTAAATTCAAATAAACAAACAACAGTAGCACCATTCACAATCCACTCAACAACAATGAACACCATAGAAGCTTTGCAGGAAGCCTGGGATGTGATGGTGGGTGTGGAGTCTTTTGTGGAAAGGATGGAGTGTTGGAGGAGATACCCGGCCACCAAGCCATACGTCACCAGCCAACTGGCAGCTCTCACCTCAGCGAGGAGGCTGGTGAACGATGTCTTAGTGGAGGAAATCCAAAAGACTTCCTTGACCCCCTGTCGTGTGGGGTTCATCAAGACGGCCCTAGACTTACTGAAAGGGGTGGAATACTTTCTTCACCAAGTCCAAGAAGATTTGTGGATCTATCCACCCCCCAGTAGCGTCAGGCGCGAAGAGGTGGACCTCCACATTACTAAGCTACTCCTCAGGCAGGACCTGGAGAAGGAAGTCGCCACACATTAAAAGCCTGCGGGCACAAGAAAGAACCAAGAAGGAGCAGGCCAAGAAAAATCAGGAATTCCATCGCCTGAACTTGAACTGGATGAAAATCCAGGACAAGTTCAGGCGAATGGGAGATCCCGACTGGCTGCCTAATCCACCACCACTCGAGAAGAAAAAGACCAACATCCTCCTAGGCTTCCTGACTCAATGTTGGAGGAAACATTAACAAAAACTCCAAAGGCCCTTTTCAGGGCCAACCATTTTACAAGAAAAGATTAATTTTCATTATTGCCATACTTCTATCCCTCCCTCCCTGTTTTCCTTTTCCCGTTCCTTTCCCGTTTGAGTCTGTAGAGTCCCCGCCATGTTCCATTCCCGTTTGAGTCTGTAGAGTCCCCCATGTTAATTTCCCGTTTGAGTCTGTAGAGTCCCCGCCATGTTAAATTCCCGTTTGAGTCTGTAGGGTCCCCGCCATGTTAAATTCCCGTTTGAGTCTGTATGGTCCCCGCCATGTTAAATTCCCGTTTGAGTCTATAGTGTCCACCTTGAGTCTATTCATTCCCCCCTAACTACTTTTACTCGCTTATAAGTCTAATCTAACTGCAAACAACATATACCTGATTTGCCCTCGCATAATGCGCCGATAGATCAATGTCTTCATTGTATGTTCTACTGAATACTCCTAAGAAACTGCATAGACCTAGATCTGCCAGTGTATTATGCAAAGGCAGATCTGGGTCTATGTATTTTGCAGTTGGACTTGACTTTTAAGCAAGCATAGCCTTACAAATCGTTGCTTCATGACGGCCTTTATTTCTTTGCCTTCGATTGTCAGCTGTAGTTTTTTTGTTACCTGCCGCTCTGCACTGATTATCTAATAATAATAATAATAATAATAATAACTACAGGAATGGTGAACAATTTTCTCACATAAATATACCCCTGCCATGTATGCATCCTACCCCCATGATTGAGATGAGTCTATAGTCAAAGCCATAGTGTAATCAACTATTACATAGCACACCTCTATAAAGCTTTTAGTATTCTCCAGTAGCCATTGTTCAGACAAAAATGACCCTGACAACAAAAAGCTGCCCCCTTTTTAAATTAAACTTTTTGCAGTTTTTTTTTTTTCTAGTTACATTTTCACTTTTAAATCTTTTCAAATTTTAAAATTTATACTTTTTTTGGCACAATATAACCTGTATTGGGCTGACATACTGTTAAACATATCTACCTACCTACCTATCTACTGTGAGAGTCCATAAAACATAAAAAAAATAAAAAAGATTATTCTTTTCTATGATATCAAAGTCGAGGTACTATACTGAGTTGATAAAAAAAAACAGATTAATGTTGTTTTTTGTATTATTTGTTTAAAAAGCATTCTTCTTAAAATCTATTTAAGAGCCAGATTGTATTGAATAAAGGTCACAGGCTTTGAGTAACCTTGGAGTGACAGCCAGTAGTACAAGCATAATTTATGCATCAATAATTACCTTGATTAGCCACTGCAGGTGAGGCCTCACATGAAAATCATGCAAACGTGCTTTCCAGTCATCTAATTCATATATTCATACACATGTACAATACAGAGTTAGTCTATTAACCTGTCACAATATACAATGTATAGTCATTAATATGGAAAGTTTACCACTGAATAAATATATTTATTCCAACTTAAACTGCACTGGTGAGATAAGGCCTTATGAGTAGGCTAGGATGTATACATACGAGACTAATCTATGTGGTCATTAACACAAATACTTAATTCATGTTAGTAAAGCATACAATGTAGGTCACAGTGACCTTTGGTTGTATGGGTGTAGTGCTAACATAGATGTTGAAACAATTATCAAGTTTCAGTGAAAGATAAGCATGTGATCCTTAAATGAAAACATTCCAACAAAGTCACTGAAGCATGAAATATAGGCCACAGGTATATTCTTTTGCAATAGGATTGTAACGCTTATCACGATGCATTCACTCGCCAAGTTTCATCATGTTAGATAGGATAGTATGCACATAGCATGCCAAACACTCATATGTTCATGAGCTAAACAGAAACTTAACCAAAGCCAGTTAAAGATGAAATACTGGACACGCTGTGCTTCTACTGTTTTAAGGGTGTGGTAGTAAAAGAGATGCACATCCCTGTCAATATCACAATTTCAGCATCAACAGAAAACAAGAAACGAACACAAAAGTGAACCCAAGTCAGTGAGAAAAAAAATATGGACTATAAAGACCAGCTACTGAAACGAAGGTGTAGTACTTATCACTATGTATCCCTTCACCAAGTTTCATGATTCTACAAGGGATAACCCAAGCCAGTAAAATGTGAACTGTAGGTCACAGTCACCTTTCTGTATTAGTGTGCTACTAAGAGAGATGCATGCAATCATCTAGTTGAATGACTAGAGCATGAATAGTAAAAACAAATAAATTTACCAAAGTCAGGGAAGCGTGAAATATGGGTCAACGTGACCTACTTTAAAGATAAGGGTGTAGTACTTATCAAGATACATCTTCTCATGATTCCAGGCATAACAGTATTATGCAGGACTCACATGAAATAAAAAACCTATGTGGTCATGAGTTAAACACAAACACTTACCATAAGCTGGTAAAATGTACGTCAGAGTGACCTAATGCTGTAAGAGTGTGATAGTAACAGGCATACATACAATAATCTAGTTTGGTGATTCTGGCATAAACAGTACTAGAGAATGTATCCAATTAAGTGAATCATGAAATATTGGTCACAGTGGCCAACTTCTGTGATGCGGGTGTAATACTCATCAAAATGCATCCTCTCACCAAGTTTCGTGAATTTAGGTATAAATTATATATAAAGGTTGCAACAAAACATAGTTGGTCATGAGCTAAGTGCAAAAACATAATTTAAGCCAGCAAAATTTGAAACTTAGGTCACAGTGACCTTGTTTTGTTGTAAGGATGTAGAACTAACAGAGATGAATACAAGCATTTAGTTGATGATTATATCATGAACAAGCTTGAGATATAAACTTGAAACACAAAAATTTAACCAAGTCAGTGTAGCATGAAATATGGGTTACAGTGACCTACTTTTGTGGTGAAGGTGTAGAACTTGTCAAGATTTACAATTTCTCCAAGCTTCATGATTCCAGGTATAACATTATTTATTCAATGTGGACAAAAATCGAGTTAAACTGATAATGCAATGGCCATAACATGTACAAAGTTTAATAGCAATCCATTGAAAACTGTGAGATTAGTTATGTTCACAATAGTATGTCATACACTACATCCAACTCCAAGACAAATGATCAATAATTTTTTTTAAATTCACAGAGGCATTGTGATTTGTTGAAATTCGCATCTTGGGATTATGACCTAATAGTTGCTTTTACATGAGTAAAAAAGGACAATAACTCTTATAACAAAAATGAGGGAGCAAAATGATTTGTTGATATACACATCTTCAGGTCATGACCATAATATTTATCAAGGTTCGTGGCAATCTGTTAAAAACTGCCAAACGAGTTGCGCTAATAAGATTGTGTCCTACACTGGATTCAGTTACAAAACAAAGGGGCAATAACTGTAAAGTAAATGCGAGAGCAAAGTGATTTGTTAATATGCACATCTTCAGATGATGAACGTAAAAATTACCAAGTTTAACAGTGATCCATTCAAAAATGTGAGTCTGGTTGCTTTCACAAGATTTTGTCATATAAAAATTACCAAGTTTCACGGTGTTCCATTAAAAATGTGAGACTGGCTGCTTTCACAAGATTTTGTCATATACAAATTGAGGAAGCAAAGTGATTTGTCGAAATGAGCAATTTCAGGTGATGACCATAATATTTACCAAGTTTTCATGGCAGTCTATAAAAAAAAAACAACTGTAGGACAAGTTGCACTAACAAGATTGTATAACTGCATTAAGCTACAATACAAAAATGGCAGTAATTCTAACAAACATTGTGGGAGCATGGTTATTTGTCGATATGCACATCTTCAGGTGATGACCATAATATTTACAAAGTTTCATGTCCATCTATAAAACAAAATGTGGACTAGTTGGGCTAAAGAGATTGTGTAATACGCTGCATTAAGTTAGGAGTCAAAAAGGGCAATAACTCCTAAAATAAGAGGTGCAAGTGCGCCTGGTATCGCTCATCTGGATAGTTGACATATGTCAGTTTGTGAATGCAAATTATATACGTATTGAACCTGTAGAGGGAAAAGAAAAGCTTGGAGCTCATAGCTACTACATTGGCTACACTATGTAATAAAATTTTTGTTCCTGGGTAGTAAGTGTTATTTCGTAATTGCTTATGCCTAAAAAGTATAGAAAATGGCTATTATTCCCCACAAACTTTGCTATTGTGACCAGGACAGTGATATTTTGAAATTTACCTATTTCCAATGAGAAAACTGGCGAATTTGTGTCTTTTCGTTCACATAAAGTCAGAAAAAAACAACATATGAATCCAAATTAACATGTATTTATACTAAAGTAATACAAAAATGACTACAAAAGATTTATAAGTGAGTAGTTTTTCGAGATTTACGATTATACTGTAAATCACTTTCACGAATCAGCCCCCAAATGTAGTCTCCCATCAAGTTCTCGTTATACTGTCCAGTATATCCTGGTGGAAGTGCTCGCCTTGCTCCTCCGAGTACGCTCCCATGTTCTCCTTGAATTTATCAAGATGAGCATCAAGGATATGGACTTTGAGGGACATCCTACAGCCCATTGTGCCGTGGTTCTTCACCAGAGTCTCAACAGCTCCACATAGTTTTCGGCCTTGTGATTGCCCAGGAAGCCCCGAACAACTGCGACAAAGTTGTTCCAAGCCGCTTTCTCCTTACTAGTGAGCTTCTTGGGGAATTCATTGCACTCCAGGATCTTCTTTATCTGTGGTCCGACGAAGACACCGGCTTTGACCTGATGGGTCTCCATTTTCTATACTTTTGAGGCATAAGCAATTAAGAAATAACACTTACTACCCAGGAACCAAAAAAAAAAATTTGTTACACTCTGCTATTAATGTTGGTGGCATTTATTTATTTCTGACAATATATATATATATATATATATATATATATATATATATATATATATATATATATATATATATATATATATATATGATCACTTTTTCGTCATAAAAGGGACAAGTCATTTATGCAACCAGCATTGTACCCTGGATTTCTCTCTGACCCTGGTAACTAGGCAATGATTAATAACTTAACAACTGTTCATATCCCCACCCTTAAAGTATATACACTTAATTGGCATTACAAGGGGAGTTTATCTGTGCAGTCAGCAAACGCCTCTGGATTCGTAACTTGGAAACAATTAAGATCCCCACCCAAGATACCTACGGTAGCTCGGTGGTTAAGGTGCTGGACTCGTGACCAGAAGATTGCGGTTTCGCTTCCAACCATCTGATCAGCCTGGATCGACAACCGAATTTCACAGGATATTTTTGACGGTCGTGAGTTTCTTTTCTCTTAGTTATAGCATTTGGATGTGTTTCAGGAGTCAAAAATATTGTGATTTTCTTTTTTCTTAATTAAAACCAAAAAATACAAAACATATATTAAAATAAAGCAATGGCACTGAATATATGAAACACCTTAAAATAATGCACAATGCATGGGATAACATGATATAAACGACAAATGTTTCAGGCACTTTAATATGGCAATTCTAGCAGCTGTCAAACTCTATTGAACAAACTTGCTTAAAAATATTCAAGAATTTGAAATATGGTCCCGTTTTTAGAAATAAATATCTGCAAATAAATTTATAAACATGAACATGGTTTTTAGAAATATATTCTTCTTGTAGAAAAATTATGTTTATTGCACATAATTAAATATGTAATGAATTTCTGATACTTGGATACATTTATTGGTATGCATCGGAGACGCCTTGAGTTCTTCAGCCAAGAGACTACACTGAATTATTTGAAAAATCCCAGGAGTCTAGCTTTGATGACCTTGAGCAGTATGGACGTAGATCCTCCATCCTTGTTAACAATGTGAAACTTGGAAAAGATGACAGTTGCGAGAAAAAAAGTAATGGATATTATCAGCAATATGGTGAAAGTCTCCATCTGTACAAAGGATACAGAAGACGCAGAAAAATATTTAAATAGGAAATTAATCGTAAAATTCAAATTCTACAAAACCAAAGCGAAGGTGTTTTCCCAATAGAAGAATATGAAAGGTAATGATCTTGGCCAAAAGAAGACTTGGAACATTAACTCTTGGATCTTGGCCAGAACAAGATTTGGTAAATAAAGTATTGGATCCTGGCCAAAACAAGACTTGGTACATACACTCTTGGAATTTGGCCAAAACAAGACTTGATAAATAAACTCTTGGATTTTGGCCAAAACAAGACTTGGTAAATAATTAACACAAAACTTCGACGTTTTTTGAAGCTTCTGAATCGTTGATGGCAAGATTTACACCAAAATGTACGCAGGTTTGTAACCTAAAGGGATAAAGAAAATCAAAGACATTAAATATCTGATTCTTCCTTGCCTTGTTCACAAGCTAAGTTGAAGACATTGATAAAGAAAAATTATATTGATGTCAGGCATTCTTGAAGACAATGTTGGACATAGCCCTGGAGACAACAGTATTGTATGTGTACATACAATACAAATTAGCGTACCCCATAAATCAGAAGGCAAATGAACCTACCAACATGGAGTCTTGCTCGAGCACATTGTACAGATCTTGTTTTTATGAATGAGTTCCATTCATGCACGCTGTCAATAATAGCAATGTTAAATCTATTTTTGGGGTTACGACGGTGCCTTTTCTGCAGTTTGACACGTTAAAACAGTGCAGAATAATGTATACATCAGAAGGAAAATTTGCATTAAAAGAAGGACTACAGAGAAGACTTGCATCCAGGGTGTTTACTGAAAAGTAGAGACATCTGACGTCTGGAAATGAACTCGAAAATATATTTGGTAGCGATCTTTGTACTAAGAACATTAGAACGGGAATCTATACATAAGTTATAAAATATGTAGTGGATGAAAGTGTAAAAAGCCATCTGACGATTACAACTATACATATCAGCTAAAATTATGTGTCATCAAAATTATTCACACAAACTTGTCTGTCTATTCTCATGGTTATCAGTTTCTTCTTCTTCTTCTTCTTTTTCTTCTTCTCTATCTATCAGGCATTGTCCTTCTTCTTCTTCTCTGTCTATCAGGCATTGTAGGAAAATCGACCGGTCGGGCCGGCCCTGATGCCAGGATGCTTTCTGTAAAATTTGGTCATATTATATTGAGTGGTTTTGGAGAAGAAGTCCTCTAAAGCTTTTTCTATTTTTGGTAACAGCGGCCACATTTGATGACAGATAGGCGTCATTTGCATAATTTCGAAAGAGCTATTTACCAGGATGCTTTCTCTCATATTTGGTCGAATTATGTTGAGTCGTTTTTGAGAAGACTTTGTAAATAACAATTGTACACGAACGACACACGAGGTAGGACCACACAAAGACCAGGTGAGTTAAAAACTGCTGGTGTACTTCCCCTGACGAGATTATATTATACACTGCACTAAGTTACAAGACAAGAAGGACAATAACTCTAACTAAAAATTGCGGGAGCATATTGTTTTGTCGATATACGCATCTTCAGGTGAAGACCATAATATTTACAAAGTTTCATGGCAATCTATCAAAAACTGCTGGACTACCTGCACTAACGAGATTGTGAGGTTGACAGAACGATAAATATACATCATCATCATCATAACAATAAAGGGGATATCTAATGACTTTTAATCTGAATTTTCACTTCTTACAAATGACGAATGTTGTTTCCTATCATATTTCCTACTGAACAGTGGTAATTGAATGATGTAACATTATATATCTTTGCGATGAGGATGGGGGTAAATTCTTTTGTTAAAAAAGAAATGGTATGCTAGGGTTTAAATTTAACATGAAAATTTTGCGACCTGCTTTTAACCTGATTGCAAATTGGATTATCAAGTGGCAACAGTTTTTATCTTACACGTATTTGGCCCCTGACACTGTAAAATCATTTTGATATCCGTTATATTGACATCGCTTACCAATTACTTTTGGGCAGAAATGCCACTGAATTGTACCATTTGGACCACAGCAGCTATTTCTGAGAGACACAACTATGCAACTCCGAGAAATAGCGCCCCCCCCCCCCCCCGCCGGACTTGGCGCCCCGGGCAATCGCCCGTTTCTCCCGCCCCTTACGATGGCCATACATGTAACTAATATTTTCTACCGGATTTTTCACCAAGTGGCAAAACCATAAAACAGGCAGTAAATATACTAATTGATACTGCATATTTCTAACCCTGTACACTAACTTATTTGCAAAGATGTGTAAAAAAAAAATGTAACACATATTTTAATATGGATTATCAGGGGTCACTCGTGACTGACAAAGTCGGGTGAAGTCATTTATCCTTCCCATCCCAATGGTCGAAGTGATGGGAAAAGAGGGAGAAGTGAACTAGAGGTTAAATTTTGTGAGGGAAAAATAAGCGAGTTAGAGGTAAATTTTTTAAAAGGGAAAAAAAGTATCTCAACAACTGTGTAACTGTTCCTAAAAATACCAAATCTAATCGACGGCAAAGCTCATCCCACAACGTTTTCCGGTTAAATATATGATGAATTCAATAATATAAGTATAGCTTTTAGTCTTAAAACTTCTTCCCTAGACGACACTGTAAACAATACTACTGCACAGATCGATAAAACAATAGGCCTAGAACGAATTTGAAATTTATCAAGCACTGGCATATATTTTAGATCTATAAATATGCTATTTAAACAAGAAATATATCTGAATCTTTCTCAAAGTAATCCAAAAAACGTTGGTCTTGGTCTCTGGTGCACTAAAGCAACAAGTTGTTCTCCGGTTATTGTTTTATTTATGTGACATTACTGGGGTTCGCTCTTGTTTGCAATAATTTTAAACATTCCAAATATTGACCACTATAAATTCACTTCTCCTTTTTTTCCCCCTTCTTCGCCCTATTCTGATGGTAGAGTGAAGTCTCTTCGCTCAAATAGTTGAGTCAATTGTTGACCCTGCTCAATCTCGATTCTTTGCCTCTCCTTCTGCAAGTGTACATGTATCCGGTGTTGGTGTAGATTTTGGCCCCTGTATTAGTCTGGTTCCCAATCCGTACCTAACTATATTTGGTGTGAAGATCGCTAAAATATCTTACACTTGTCAGTTGTCGATAGTCAATGTGTATTTAAGCAAATTCAGGGACACAGGATGCAACATTTTTAGTGCATGCGTTTTAGGATGTATGCACAAAAAAGCTAGCGCGACCTCTGGAGAGCTTTTGCAATCTTAGGGAGTCAAAGGAAGACGAAACCAATAGAAACCCAATGTATTGATCTTTACTACTACTACTACTAAATATAAATCTCTTGAAATATTGTTCTGGTGTAAGATACAACTTTTGTGGAGTTCACGTTAGTGGAAGTGAGACATATCAGTCATTTTTCCGACGGCAGCGTCGGCATCGTCAACAGTTTCGAATAAATCATTATGGCGCTTCATTCGGTGACATTAACGTGTGTCCGTTTGACCTAGAGGCCAAAGTCACAGTTGTAGAAAATCTGCGTTAAGGTTTCGGTTAAAGTTTTTCATTTGCTTACATTTCCTAAACCCTTGATGGATTTTCTTCATACTTGGGATGAATCATTATAAAGCTAAAACAATTGATTTGGTGACATGAACGCTTAATCTTGGTCAGCAAGCCTGCATTTGGAGCAAGGAAGAAACCTATCGATTTCGGGCTCAAAAGGACAAAGGTCAAGGTTACAGGGACTGAAAGAAGAAAAACTGTTTCCACACAGTAACTTGACTTGTATATCAGATATCTTGACCAATCTTTGTAAGTGGAATGCATTCGAGATAACAAAGACATATTTTGGGGTCAGAAGGTCAAAGGTCAGGGCCACAGTGAATCGTAAGAAGAAAAAATGATTATCCATGCTATCTTGAGTTCTTTATTGCCTGCTCTAACCAAACTTTGTGGATGGCTTGCAGTTGATTCAAAAAAGACAGCTGGTCAAGGTCACTAGGACTGAAAGAAAGAAAAACTACTTAAGTTCTCTACCACGACCATTGACTAAACCTTGTATATTCCTTGCAGTTACAACAATGTAAACACCTACTGATTTGGGCGTAAAACGGTCAAAGGTCAATATAAAAGAGATTCCTAAAAGGAGCACTGTTTCCACAAAATAATTCAAGTCCTATGCTACAACCATAACCAAATATTGTGGATGTACTGTATTTGACACAAGATAGCGTGACGTGGCCAATTGCTAGACCAGCAACCACAACACCGTGGTAGGCCATATTGCCAATTTACTTGCCGTCTGCTGACATCGTACGCACATGCATTCGTGCGGGCTGCAAAAACATAGTATAACTTGTGCAGATTACTAAATAATAAAAGGGTCTAGTTCATTGTTTAATTGGAGACGGCAGGTGTGACGATGGGAACACGCATTTGCTTTGGGGTTTATGCTGTCGTTCCGACTACCTCTGGCCTTGTCAGCACTATAACCGCGCCGAGGATACTTGCCCCAATAGCGGCGTACCAAAGCCAGTTTGCACCTACACTTCGAGACGACGGTCGTCGCTTTTTTTGGAACGTGGAAAGTTAGTCCCAGCGGTTTCGGCTCCATGCTGCGCGTTCCAGCAGCATTTGTTCCTGAGCATTGCGTATCTGGGCAATGAGATCCTGCTGCTTTTATTCGGACACCTGTCCCCTTTCGCCCAGCTTCCACATTTATGGAGTCTTTAGTGCCCTTTTCCACTTTTGACTGTTGGGGCGCGGTTGCTCTCTCAACAACAGTCTCTGCTTGCATTTGTTCTCACGGTTCCCGCTGCACTAATGCAGTCCATTACTCATCAGTCGCTAGTGTGATTGTAGGTATGTATGCTTGTATGTATGTGGGGGTGTGTATGTATCTGTTAGTGCTCGTACCCACCTCCTCACCCTGTTTGATGTATGTATGTATGTATGTATGTATGTATGTATGTATGTATGTATGTATGTATGTATGTATGTATGTATGTATGTATGTATGTATGTATGTATGCATTTATATATAAAAACAGGCCCCTAACCCTTGTTTGTTTGTATTTAAGGATGTGTACTTGTTTGTTTGTTAATAATAATGTGTGTTTGTTTGTAATAATGTGTTTGTTCGTTAGTTAATACAAATGTGTGTTTGTTTCTTTGTTTCTTTGTTAATAACGATGTATGTGTGTGTGTCCACAGAGAAGTGTGAGCGATCCTCACATATTTCCGCTTCCTGCTCTGTTTTGTTTGTATGTGTGGTGTTCGATAGCAAGGGTGCGTGTGTGTGTTTTTGTCTATAAATAGGTGTGAGTGATCTTCAATCATCTCATTTCTCTTCTCTGTTTTGTTTGTAAGTATGTGTTCGATTGTAAGACTGAATGATTGTTTTCTGATGCATAGGTGTGAGTTACCCTCTCCTATCCCCTTTCCTTCCTCCGTTCCTTTGTTTATGTGGTATTGGATAGTAAGGGTGTCTGTGTGTCTGTTTTTCCATAAGTAGGTGTCAATGATCCTCACCTATCCTTGCTCCCTCCACTGTTTTGTTAATAAGAATGTGTGCTTGTTTATTTGTTTACTTGTTAGAAATGATGTATCTTTGTTAAAAAGTAGTTGTGAGTGACCCTCACCTATCCCCTTTCCCTCATGTTTTATTTGTAAAGGTGGGTATTGAATTGTAATTATGTGTATTAGTAACCATCACATAACTCCCATTTCCCTCGTCCGTTTTACTTGCATGCGTGGGTGTTGAATGGTAAATAGGTGTGTCAGTGCCCGTTACCTATCCCCTAACGTCCCTTGTCATTTTTGTTTGTAAGAATGAGTATTGGATTTCAATTATATGTGTTAGTGACCTTCACATAACTCCACTGTCTATCTTTTGTTTTGCTTGTATGGTGGATACTGGATGACAAAGGTGAGTGTTGGATTGTAATTATGTGAGCTAGTGACCATCACATAATTCTACTTTCCCTCATCCATTTGTTTGTAATGTGTGGGTGTTTGTCCTTAAGAACGTCTGTGCATCTGTAAGAATACGCGTTAGTCCCCAAATCTCCACATAATTTGCATCCCCCTTGCACATGAGGTTGTGTGTGTGAGTGCTGGTCAGTGAGGGTAAGTACTGGTGAGTAAATATGTGGGTTGGCCAGTAAAGATGTGTTGTTCAGTAAGGATGTGCATTGGTTAGAAAAGATGTGTGTTGGTCAATAAGGCTGTGTTGGGTACTAAGGATTAGTGTTGTTTTTGTTTGTTTTTTAAATTTTATTTATGTTTGTAATTTTTATTCTTAAATTTTGTTCATTGTTTTTGCATTCAATTTTTATTTTAAACGTTGTGTTCGTATTTTTAAAATTTCGTATTTTAAAAATTTTGTTTCATATTTTTTAGTATTTTACTCTTTGCTTTTTTTCAATTTATTCCAACATTGTATGTTTATATAAAGTTTGTATTTAAAACATTTAAATTACTTTTTTATTTTCGGTTAATTATTTAAAAAAATATTTTGTTTATTTTTTTAAAATTTCTTTCTATTAGCTTTTAAAACAATTTATCAAATCTTTATATTTTTCGAATATGCATTTTTTATGATACATTTTTATTAATTTTGTAAAACAAAATTATTTCTAAATTCTTTAACATAGTGTTTACAAATTTGTTTATATTCTTGTTCAAATGTTATGTTTTTATTTTTGTTTTAAATATGTTATTTGTACTTTTATTATTATTTTTTACTTTATACCTTTTTATATAATATTTTGCAAAATTTTTTTTAAATTTTTAATGTTTTTTTTTTTTAACATCTTTCCATAATTATTTTTAACATTTTTAATCAATTTTTAATAAAATATTAAAATTCTTTTTTTACAGTGTATTCGATACTATCGTGATACGTATCGAATATACGGCGATTATCATCATACGTATCGCAATACATAACGGCTTGCGATATCAGGCTCTAGTTGCGATATGCTGTAATTTTACCACGATAAAACTGGACGGACCACGCTAAAATATATAAACGTTCAATGACATTATTCGTTTCATTTCTGTTCAATATATTTAGAAACTTTGTCTTGCTATACAAATGTATATACTCAGCTCGCTCTGGCACCTGGATGGGTCGTTTTCTAAGTCTGATTGTTACATCAAGTCCAGCTGTACTTTTACAGAACCAAATTGTAATTTCTTTTACATAAATCATCTATATTTGTTTACGCTTATGCAACTATTTTGTTGTTAACCCATTCAGAGAAATCCATATTATGAGTTTCCTCTGTGAGAATGGTATATTACGTATGTGCAACATTCAGTATTACATCCTTTCAAACATCCATCTTGTACTTTCACTTACTTCCTGTATAAATTTGGTATTAATATGTAAAGTAAACGTTCAATGACATCATCCAGTTCACCTCTGTTCATTATGTTTATAAGTTTTGTTCTGTGAGAAAAGCTTCTTTACTCAATCGTTTCCATTTCTTGAGTAGGCCGTTTCATAAGTCTGATCGTTATGTCTAGCTGTATTTTTACAGAACTGAATTGTTGGATATTGTTAAAATATGTTCTTATTCAAAGTAGGGTTACATTTCATTGAAAATTCATGTAAATCCTGATTCTTACCGCAGTTTCTCTCCAATTAATCTCAAAGTTGTATTCATAAGTTTAAGTCTCTTTTAGTTTGAACACGTATTAAATGTGCGTGTACATTTTTTTTCTAGCCTTCTTTGTATCGGTTCATCAATAATAGAAGTCTTCATTTTGATTCTGTAAGTAAGGAAAATTCCAATGAATATTTAACTATATTAAATTAGCTACATTTATTTCAAGATATATTTCACTACTTTGCATGTGTATTTGAATATTTAACCTTTGACCTTTATCATACATTTTTGCAAACTGCCCACCTTACTGTCGATAACGTTTCACTTGTAGATAGTTATAATGAACTGTACCACTTATTACCCAAGAAGGAGGTCACATTTTCTATAGCAGATATTCATAAATGCTTCGCGATTATAGTTTATGTAACTAGTATTCCATGCAGATAGTTACTGTGTCACATGGCTTTGCACGTTGGCCACACAATAAAAGTTTCGTATTTTGCTTGCATGCCTTTGTTACTTTTACATGTGACTTCCTAATAAGCTTATTGTGTGCACCTTGTGACTGTGTCACAAGGCCCTTGTATGGCAGGCGCACAATGCAGATTTTATCACGTTTTGTTTTAAAACTTTCCTACCTGAGGGGCCTATCTCGATTGCAGAGTATATTCTATCTGTTTTTTATGTCATGGCCGTCTGTAGACAGTGAGGTGGTTCTCAAATTATATCGAAAATTTCTCACCCTACGCAAGAATCGAACCATATACCTCTTGCTTTGAAATCCAGCCCAATACGTTTGTAGCACGGACCTTAGTTGCCATCACTGTAAAATAACCCGTACATTAGCGGACTGCAAGATTTGCCATGAAGGGACAACAACAGTTAAATCTCACAACAGTAGTCTTCTGTACACATTCTCCAAAATCGATCAGGTTTGTTACTGTTTTCAAACCACAACTGTAGCATTTATTTTGTAAGATTTCAAATCAGTTGCTGCAAGATATTTTCTTATTTTTGATTATGTGTACTTTATTTTGAAACAGTAAAGAAAATGCCAAAGTATATTGTATGCAGCTACATCAGATTCTAAAGCAAATTTACAGTCTTGCTAATGTTCCAAACCATAGTTGATTGTAAAATATTTATTTCACAAAATAAGTATTGTTGTACTGTGTCTGCAACTAAATTATAATCTAAAACAATTTTACAGTATTGCTAATTGTTCTAACCAGAGTCTAGATTAAAATATTATTGAGTAAAATAGTGCCTTGGTGCAGCCAAAGGAATTAATATGCCGTTCATGTGAGGGATGATGAAATTTCTCGCCGGTCAGTCTGGTGATGAATCAAAACCTAAAGGCATTTATTTACATGGAAAATCCTAGCGTACAACAGTGTATTTACTTTTGCTTCTATCTGAATGGTCTGGTAATTTTAATGATTGTAACATACCCTATGTTGTGCTGGTCTAATAAATTTTTAACTTTTATTTTTAATGTTCTCGTGTCCCTGTATGGGATTTTGAAAACGCAACAAAAATTATTGGTTCGGTATCGATCAATCTACACTACTAACATATATACCAAGAGTCCAGAAAACAAGATATGGTACAAACAGTTTCAGCTATGCAGCGTCTAAACTGCAGAATTCCCTCCCAATTGAAGTCAGACATGAGAGCAGATATAATGACTTTTAAAGATTTATTACTATTTGGAAAGGAGCATGCTGCAAATGCAGTGTTTATCAAAATATTTAAGGGAATGCCGTGAGCATGTTGTCTGCACAGCTTATGTTGGGTTTGAAATTCCATCCTTTCATTTTGCTTTCTTATTTACTGTAACCGCTTACCTTTAAAATTATTTACTGATCTGATTAATTTGCTTTGGTTTTGATGCTATCTTGATTACAGTATGCTTAATAACTTAAACATTTTTCATCCAATTTTCATGAACATTTTCCTTATTTTCTAAGCTCTTATATTACACTATATTGTGAAATTGTCAAAGGTGAAACTTTGATTTTAAATAAGTTTATGAATATGCGTGGTTATCTCGGTTCCGTCAATCGATCACATCTCACTACTCACATCAAGATTCAAAATTCAAACCCTTTATTTCGATTACTTTACATTTTATCCTCGAATCACAAATTCTAACACGGGGATGAGTATGATTTTGAAACAAAAGATACTAAACTACGCTCCACCCATCCCTCACGAAAAGCATCATTTTTAACAGATTAGACATACAGGCAAAAGGAACATTCGCAGGCATAAAAAAATTGGTTCAGGGGGACAACAAATCCAGTATATGTAAGTTAGACATACACGGATTTATTTATTTTGTTTTATATTTTGGCTCGGGGTCTGGCAGCAGACATTGCGAATGCGTTGCCCTATTCCTTGCGCATAACATAATTCACAGCTGATTGGTCATGTATTCGTATAACAAACAAATTTTACAGTTATACAAGGAAATGTAATAACTCGTTGCATATGGATGTATAGTGAACTATTGTTCTGAAGGATACATAAGTTTTTTCTTTTAGTTATCATTGTTTATCCGTATTTGTCAAGTCTAACGATTTATCATTTTAATGAGAGTTAAATGAAAGTGTAAAGTTGTACATATTTTAAATATTTCATCCATTATTTTTTCTGCGAATTGAGCTTTGGACGAAAACAACACGCTATACTGAAAAATATATCCGATTAGAATTGTTTGGTTTGAAAATCTCAGTAGAGTCTAATTAATGTTTTGCTAATTAGAACCAAACGGACACAAATCGTTAATCACAGGGCTTACAGAAAGGGGCCTGAAACAAAAACATGGTCACTTTAACTTGCATGACTCAGAGCTGTAAAAAGTCTACTATTCTAATGGTACTGTGCAAGGAGTATAATGAATGCTATAATTAGAGTTGCGTATTTTTTGTAAGGGAATGATTATTTAAGTGGTTTCTAGTATACTCCATCATATTTCATGGAATAACAATTTCCATGACCGATATATATATATATATATATATATATATATATATATATATATATATATATATATATATATATATATATATATATATATATATATATATATATGAGAGAGAGAATTACAAATATACACCAAGCGGAAAGTGTTATCCCTTGATTATACAGGAGAATGTTTGACAACATTAACCGAATTTTAATTCTAATTAATTAGGATTATAATTTTTAATTCTAATCTAATTAATTCGTATTTTAATTCTAATCTAATTAATTAGTAAAGTACGAATTCAAATTCTCTAACCTGATTGATAATATTTATTCCTTATTTAAAAATTCTTTTAATGTTATCAAGCATTCTCCTATAGAATCCAGGGATAGCACTTTCCGCTGTTTGGTGTTTATTTGTAATTCTCTATAATAACTTCTGTATACCTTGATTTCTGCAATAGCAATCCAGATGTACTGTGTACGTAGATAAGAATTAATTACAGGGTTGACATGCGGGTATGTATGCTACGTTAGATATGCCTCTACCACTGACTTTGTTGCATCATTTTTTGGTGATGTGTGCATGGTCGAGATGGTATAGTGGTTGTGTGTACAGGCAAGACGATAGGTGCCGTAACCCGCGGATCTGGGTTCGAATCTCCGTAGAGTACGAAGAGTACAAATTAAAATTCTTTAACCTGTATGATAATATTATATTATATGATAGATAGATAGATAGAGAGAGAGAGAGAGAGAGAGAGAGAGAGAGAGAGAGAGAGAGAGAGAGAGAGTGTACAGCGAATATATATGATACCATCGACAACGCTCGCTACTGTGATATTTATATGAGCGAGCAGTGTCAAGTACGTATTTTCATTGGCTGTTTGTTATAAGTGTAGAATATACAATTTTAATATGTTGTACATTAAGTTTTAACCATATAAAAAGTTAATATTGAGTACACAGTTTTAGCGATGACAATATTGTTTCATCATTTAATAACCAAAAGGCACAAAATGACAAAATTCATGGACCCAGTCTGCTATTTGAATGTGTTCTAGAGAGAAACTAATAAACAACTGCATTGAATGATACAATATCCTATTCTTTCATTTTGCACTGCTGATAATAAACAAGGGACAAAGCATAGCTCACTCACTTTTTCAAAACTAGTCTCTGATTGAAAATAATGTGCCTAATGCCATCAGTAATTGACTGTGCCTAGAAATTAGAGTTTTACGGTCAAGTAATTTGAATGGGATTTATCTTACCAAGTTAACGTCATTGCAAAGTAAAGCCTCTATTCCTGTCACTTCCAGCCGACGTTACTGTTCTAAAAACCAAAATCTTTAAATTGTTCAAGAGCATATTCTTTAAATGAATCAAGTAATTTGTCTGAGACATCCAATGATGCAAAAATGCAAGCAAACATGACCGCTCCCCTTTATGTATGTATATATATATATATATATATATATATATATATATATATATATATATATATATATATATATATATATATATATATGCAGTGAAATCCCTCAAAATCGAAAATGTTATTATGAGAGAGAGAGAGACTGTAATTATGACAGCATCAGTGTCTGTGTGTGTAAAAGTGCACAAATTAAAACAGCTGTTATTTTTTTTTTTAAACATATGTATTTAATGAAGAATTAGCTGAACAATATGTGTTCCTTCCGAAAATCACATCATGTCACATAAATAAATCAGCTGTTCCACATAGAAATATAGTCTTCGTCACAAGAAACACCTCAGGAATGAGATACTTTTATAATTTTACTATAATTCCATTAGAATTATGAATATACTCAACAATGTTTAAATACTCCCAGAGCCTGTGTGCCTGGCTTGAAGAATGTGTGCAGCGTTGTCTGTTTTTTTCTTACATCTTTCTTTAACTAATGTGGCTTGTGTTAATGACTCCATTTCTTGTGCCTTAGCCAATAACGCTCATCCTATAGAATCGCTTTATGATCTCTGTATAAGATCTAAAACTTCAGGGTCTGTCATTGAGTGAATCTGACTTTTAGAATACTGCATTGTCGGTCTCCGTCGGCATCGCATCAAACGCGAGGCTACATGCCTGGTTGATAAAGCTCTGATATATAATTTTAAAAAAAAGAAAAAAGCAAACAATGTTCTAATAATCGTGTATACAAATTAAGAGCATCGATCACAATTAGATGAAAAGCAGATAATCATAGTCTTTCTTAAATGGCTTACCTACAAGTATTTAGTTATTAATAATTCGCCTTAAAAGCTGTCTCTTTTGTGTGGTGAAAAAAACTTAAGATTAGCCTATTGTCCGCCCTAATCTGTGTCGGCGCGCGTGTCAAGTATTGCTTTAACCACGCGTGCCCTTGGGACATTTTCCGGGTCTTTGTCTCACCGATCAGCCCACTAGAGTACTTGCTAACCGTCATTAATCTGTTCCAGCATGTGTCAGATATTTAGCAGCCAAAATATATTTCCAAGTTTGAATCGAGTTTCGGTTTAATGGGGGTTTTTTAAGCTTAAAATTTAAATTTGGGATCGAAATTTGTTTCGGGCTTCGGTTTCCTGGGAAAAAAATGATGATATTAAAGAAAGAAAATTCTGGACTAAAAACAATTTTGGTCTTGAGGGGGTTTCCTGTATACTGAGGTTTCGGTTTTGAGGAGTTTCGCTGTATATATATATATATATATATATATATATATATATATATATATATATATATATATATATATATATATACACGTCAGTATTTTCGTTTAAAGTGTCAGTATTAACCCTACAGGTAACTTTTCAAGCACTAAATTCTTTCAGTAAAGGTTGGAGATTATCGTTATTGTTTTCTTTTGGAAAGCATATATGATCAATGATATAATAATTGTTGTATAATTTCATTGGTGAGCCGTAAAAGTTTCAAGTTTCTATTCAAGTCCATGAAAACATACGCCAGAAAGTAGTTGAAGGCCAAATAAAAAAACATATATGTAATTGGTGTATTATACTTTTAATGCGATAATGATCGTACAAGGCTCCCCAGAAATGTAAAGCGAAGCATTGGCCATCTTTCTCTAGTATGGCAACCCTAAAGATTTCAGGGATAGAAACATATGTAGTTGGTTATTGGTTTTAATTTGTTTTTAAAGACATTGATGATTAGTTTGGTATTTTTGTTTTACAGCAGAGCAAAATAATGTATGTTATTTAGTGCCGAGGTATTTGTAATAAAGTACCTTGCCCAAGGACACCATGGTAGCCGACATGGGCTGATCACGAGAGATTGCATGCGAGCCGATCTTGAGTCACTAAACATTGGAACATCTATAATTTTACAGAAAAAAAAAAAAAGAAAAAAAAAAAGTTGATTTTATCTTATAGTTGCCAAATAATTAATTTGAAAATAGTATCCGCTTTAGGCGGCTGATTGAGAATGTTATCACGACTAATACATGTTAACACTTTTATCATGGCGAATCAAATGAGATTAAATACGAAAGCACATTTTTAAAATGGCTCTTGGTAAAACAATATCTAGCTTTTACCAAACTTAAATCTCTTGGCGTTTTCAACCTCGGCATTTCAAACTTATGGCATTAGGTAATTTGGTTAGCGCTGAAATCGTTAGAAATTGAAATTAGATTTCGAGCCGAGATTGGTAAGTCTACTATTGACATGATGGCGTCTCCAATTTTCTAGAGGCTGGTGACATGTCCATGACAGCCGTTGCCAATCAGTGAGTTAAGTTGGTTGGAAAAATCAGATATCGGGAGAGCAAATAAATTCTGCTTATTTTTTTGGTGGGATTTATTTCTCCTGTAGGCTATCTTTCAGTCATCAAAACTCTGTGCCAATCTTCTGCCCGATTGGGTATTAAGACTCCTTTGCATTTATATAAGAAATATTAATCACATCCTTGCCAGTGTTGAATTCCAATGTATGAAACTGGTTGTCTGGGAAGTTAGACTATGTAAAGCATCATACGAATGTGCTGAGCCATCGCAGATATAACTTGCTTGTCTAGGGTAGTGTTGCAATACATTTGGGAAAACGTGATCCAAGAGTTTTTATTTATTATAAAATATTGCGAAAACTGAAGATATGATGATGGTAGCCCCAATTTCCGCCTTTTTATTAGTGGCAGCAGGTGCTTCCATGAGAACAGAACTTCAGCAATGTAAGCCTACTACTCCGGATGTACTGGGTCCATACTACTTTCCGGACCCGCCTAAGAGGAGACAAATATGTATCGATGACCCGGAATACAAGCAACGCCGTTTAATGTTAGTTGAAGGATACATTTTTGATGAAGATTGTAAGATCCCAATTTCTGGAGCCAAAATTGAGGTATGGCAGGCTGACCACGATGGACACTATCTTTTCCAGGCCAACTGCCGAGGCTACATCGTTTCCGGTGAGACTGGCTTTTATGTCTTTCTGACAATTCATCCAGGTAAATACGCCATCGATCGTAACGAAACCCTGTACCGACCTGCACACGTCCATTTCCGGGTTGTAAAGCCAGGATACAAGACCCTTGTCACGCAGATGTATTTCAATGGGGATTCGAACCTTGGTCCAAAGGACGCATGCAACTCGTGTTCGTCTGGTAACCGGGATCTAGTGGTGCGCCCTCAAAGGATGTGCGTGGATGAGTCCAGATCACAATGCTTAGATGTTGTTACCTTTGACATCGTGATGCAAAGAGGAGACGGAATTTCTGTCGTGCAGGACGAAGACGAAAAATATAGTGAGCTGTCTGACTTAGTTAAGGCCGGAAAATGACCTTTTAACCGTGGAGATTCTTTTACGTGCTTCCGCTGACAACGCATCGAGAACGATAAAGAAGACGGCATAGTCGTCATATATCAGAAACAATTTATTCGGAATGAAATTTATGTATTGTGCACGTCATTGATAAAAATTGTCCTCATACGGTTTATTGTTTGTTGGCTAAAAAAAAGTAAAAATACTTTCCAGGGACGGATGCTTCTGTTACGTAAGTTTCAGACTCTTAAAGTGGTATCAGATGTTGATTGATGTATATTAATGTAATGTACCTGTGTTTATCAGTTATGATTATTTACTACAAAATACATCATTTGAGATGCTATGTTGTACGAGTACATCTATTTCCTTTTCGAAAAGAACACCATGCATATTTTGAATTTACAGTGAGAAAAATGGACGTCTCACATATTTTCATGTCTGCAAAAATATCTGTTCAAAAACTTCATTAATTTCGCGCCAATTTTACAACAAATTCCAGCAATTTATAGCATGTAAAATAGCAAGAGAATTGTGTATAATGCATGAATTGGTATACAGCGGTCTTTAAAAGATGAAGGAATCTGGAGATACCAGAGAAAACCGTGATCTGACTAATAATAACCAATGCGCATGCCCACAGCGTGGATCAAATCTGGGACCGCAAAGGTACAACAGTATAACATCGTGTTACTTCATGCTATCATTTGGGATCAGACGATATTGCTTTTGCAATAGGTTCAGACTAATTTGGAATTTTGAGGTACTAACTGAGGAATTAAGTCTTTGTATATCTAATATGCTTAACTTATTAAAGCAAGGTAGATCTATTTCATAGTCCAATATGTTTGAAAGGTTATTCATGTATATATATGTTTGTGTGGTTTGTGTCTGTGTGTGTGTGTGTGAATATATAATCGGAGTTAATTTGGTGTCTGATGTCTTTTTTTTTTTTTGCAGTCTAGATACAGATTAGAGATAAAACTTGGGTTTGATGTACACGAAACTAACACAACCGATTTTTCCCAATCAATATCCTTAACTATAACCATTCTTTTTCAGTCGGATGTACAATAACACAAACTTTGATGAACTGGGGCGTGTGTTGGGGTGACATGTACGTCCTTCTCATAGCTGAAGTAGCTTTGTCTAAATCACTTGACATCTTGGAAAGCGGGATCCGTATTGCCGGACCGAATAATATACTTTGCACAAATATGAAACCATCATTTTAAGTTTTTCGTGATAAATATTGTAATCGGACTCTTAGTTTCTTGAGTTGTAAATCCAACTTCATCAATCTCCTCAGGATGATGTCTGATGGCGCGAGAAGACGCTGATACCATCTCTCATTTTCCTTCATTATATACTCCGTACAAACAAAAAGAGAGACAGACAAAGGAAGAGACAAGGGGGGCACTACGGCGAAGACAGAATGTATCTATAACAGATACACTCATACGAAAGCCAGTTAGGGACAGGTTAAATAAAATAAATTTTTTAAATATTTTTTTTAACATAACATTGCATTATTACGAGAAAACATTGCGTAATAACGAGAGGAGTATTACGTTATTACAAGATAACGTTGCGTTATTATTACGGGATAACATAGCGTTATTACGAGAGAGTTTTGCGTTATTACGAGATAATTACAAAAAGAGTATTACGTTATTACAAGATAACGTTACGTTATTATTATGGGATAACACTGCGTTGTTACACAAGAGAGTTTTGCGCTATTACGAGATAATATTGCGTTATTACAATATAACACTGCATTAATACGAGATATTATTGCGTTATTTCGAGATAATATTGCACTCTAACGAGATGGTATCGAGGCTTATTTCTGATCAGAGAATTTGCGTTTATATTGATTCACAGAAAATAGCCGACATGTTGGACCTATACATACATCTTTTTTTAAAATTAAATATTAGAACCTTTAGCTTCGATAATCAAATCGTAATAAACAGACGCACATTGCAAAGAAAACTGAAGAATCTTGGACCCTACTGGAAGAAATATAAGACATATCTCACTGAGGTGACAGCATTTCTTCAGAAAGAGATAGAGACAGGGCCAGAGTAACCAATATCTAATAAGGCTATAGCCTTAGGCCCTCATATTTTGTACGCCCTCCTTTAGGCCCTCGTATTTTGTACGCCCTCCTTTAGGCCCTCATATTTTGTACGTCCTCCTTTAGGCCCTCCATTCCTTATTGAAGTAACAGCTGAGCGACGGTAGCGCGGCCATCTCATTAGATATTGCTTTGTACATATGTTTGATGACTTCATATTTTTTTTGCAATATGTAATACATACTTAGGTTCCTCCCTCCTATTGTCCATATGCCCCTCATAAACTTAATCCGGCCATAGATAGAGATGTCTGTTTTTGCATGGATACAAATGGACGTAGACAAAATATTTCAATGAGGGGCTTGTTGTCAATAGTGAAATTGTCAGAGTTCTGTTGCAAATTCTTGTTCCTTAAAGAATTGAATTGCAGAAAAGCCACAGCTTATGACGCAGCATATACATTTGTCATAGGCCCAGCTTCACGTGGTATATGAATTCTAATGTTGAACAAAAACCATACGGAATATTCATCACTTGATGCATTGATGGATATTTGCGACTTGTTGTTTGGTTACATGCAAGTGGTGGGGGAATGGCGCGAAGTATTGCCCATTATTTCACAGAAGCTGTTAAGCGTCGAAGAGATTTCTTTCGAATAGTGCGCACTGACATAGGGGTGGTTGATAAAGTCATACACAAAATACAAGCTTTTCTCGGGAGAAGTCATCAAGACGATCGTGCTGGTCATAAGAGTGTTGAATGTGCTGGTCATAAGAGTGTTGTATGTGCTGATCATAAGAGTGTTGTATGTGCTGGTCATAAGAGTGTTGTATGTGCTAGTCATAAGAGTGTTGTATGTGGAGACAGCAAGCCAAGTCAGCATGTTGAGTTCTGGTGGAGTGTCCTCAAGAAGCAATGCCTACAGTTCTGCTTCGATATATTCCGACACAATCCAAAAGGATAGTTACTTTAATGGCGACTCTTGATAAACATTTGTTACGATTTTGCTTCCTGGAAATTATTCAAGTGAGTATTTGTTAATATACGAGTATTTTCAATACTGAAGCCTTAGCGTATGCATGATTTAGTTAAGAAAAGGGTAGTTTACAAGGAATATAAGCTAGCCACTTTGCTTCTCACCAGATTTTCCATTGACTGCTATAATATATATTCATCATCCGAACAGTCCATGTTTGTCTCCTCTTTTCGGAGAAAAATATGAGACAGCGATTACTAAATCGTCTGTGTCTGCCTCGTCCGTATATTTAGCGGCCTCAATACAACGCTAACGTTTTATAACATTTTTAAATATTATTTAAATTAATTATTTACGACTGAGACTCATTTCCTATGCTAGAAAATATATTTATGTATAAATCTCTACTACTAGTAATAAATACAAGACACTCCAATCGTCATCACTTGAGATGAATAAATCGCTTTCTGTAAAGCTTTTCTAACAAGTGAGAAGTTGTCTCTTCATCTTTGTTACCAGGATCTTTCTTTAATAAGATAATAATACTAACGAAGGACTTCTTTAAAAAGAACACATGTTCTACGATGAAGACGAAATAAAGGCAAATATTCCAAAATAGCAGTTCCAGCCAGTTTTTGTCCAAAAGTCACCATTCTCATTAACTCCCTTACCAAGTCACCATTCTCATTAACTCCCTTACCAAGTCACCATTCTCATTAACTCCCTTACCAAGTCACCATTCTCATTAACTCCCTTACAAAGTCACCATTATCATTAACTCCCTTACAAAGTCACCATTCTCATTAACTCCCTTACCAAGTCACCATTCTCATTAACTCCCTTACCAAGTCACCATTCTCATTAACTCCCTTACCAAGTCACCATTCTCATTAACTCCCTTACCAAGTCACCATTCTCATTAACTCCCTTACCAAGATGAGACTAACACTTCTAGAAGATAATGGATCCCATTGTTCCCGAACTAGTTACAGAAACTTTGTTAACATTCCAGATATCGATATTTTTGTTACGGCATAGTAAAATCATTGGACGAATTAAATCCACATAAGGCAGCAGGTCCTGAGAAAATCAAACCCATTGTCTTTAAATAATATGAATGTTGAACTCGTCTGAATATTGTAAATCCTTTTCGAAAAGTCAGTTACTCAAGGTTACCGTCATCTCTCTTTGAAATGTGCAGATGTACAAAAACACGGTGTACGGCACGTTATACACCAGTCCTGTGTTTACTAGTCTTCAGGCGTGGTTGGCTCTGGAGACTTTTCATTACCAGGTATCAATGACCTGGACCTCATGCGGTCTTGAACTAAACATACTGTACAGAAATGATTACCTTCTTATTATACTTACCATGACCGTGACATCTGACCTTAAGACCCCAGAATCAAGTTTGGTCAAGGAATTTACCAGAACAAAAGTTATTCTGCAAAACACATATTTCTTTGGGCCACAGTGATCTTGACCTTGAACGTTTTTACCCCCAAATCAACATCTTCCATGCTTTAAGTACAAACCCTCCACAAACTTTAGTCAAAGTACGTGGTCTAGAACTAAAAGTATTATATAAAAAAAACATGGTCCTTCCTTCAGTCACAGTTACCTTGGTATTCGACTTTTTGACCTTAAAATCGATAGGCTTCTTTCTTACCCAACGTGTAAGTCGTCCACAAACCTTGATGAAGGTACATAGTCGAGAACTTAAATGTTTGTGCAGAAACCATTTGTCTTCTGTTGGTTACACAGACCTTGATTTTCACCTTTTGATTATCAATCGATAGGCTTCTTCCTTACCCCAAATGCAAGTCATCCACAAAGTCTGGTCCAAGATTGTGTGGTAGAACTAATGCTATTGTGCTATACTCATTTTTCTTCTTTCAGTCACAGTGATCTTGACTTTTAACCTTTTGATCCCAAAGTCAAAAGACTTCTTCGTTATCCCATGAGCAAGTCATTCACAAAGACTACTCCAGGTCTGTAATGCAGTCACGGTGACCTTGACTTTGACCTATTGAACCTGAAATCAATAAGCTTCTTTTTTAAATCCCAAGTGCAAACCATCCATAAAGTTTTGTAACTGTAAATGGTGGAAGCCATGTTAGAGTTCTTAGAAAATGGTTTGCTCATTAAAATGTTTAGTTACGGAGGAAGCCACAATATGTTCTACTATTTTACAAAGAATAGAAGTGAGCGATAGGGATTTATTATTTGCTGGACTTGAATTGTCACCCTTTTAAGACTCCCGCCATAAGGAGGGGCGTATTATGTTATGATGTTGTCCGTCCATCGGTCAGTCCTTGTGTCTGTTACCAATTTCGTTTCCGCATACAAACTTGAGTTCTCCACCATCTACAGTTACCAAACTTTGTGGATGGCTTGCACTTGGGGTAAGAAAGAAGCCTATCGATTTCAGTGTCAAAAGGTCAAAGTCAAGGTCACCGTGACTGAAAAAACAAAAATGATTTCTCCATAATAACATTAGTTCTTCGTGACAGGCATGGGCCAAACTTTGTGAATGGCTTGAACATGCGATAAGAAATATGTATATTGCTTTGGGGTTTAAAAAGCCAAAGGTCGAGGTCACTCTGACTGAAAAAGAAAAATAGTTTCCGCACAATAACATGACATCACGGACCAGGAGTAATCTTAGTGGATGCAATGCACTTGGAATAAGGAAGAAGTCTTTTGACTTTGGGATCAAAAGGTCAAGATCACTGTGACTGAAAGAAGAAAAATTGTTACCGGATGATAGCATTAGTTCTACATCACAACCCTGGACCAAACTTTGTGGATAGATTGCACTTGGTGTAAGGAAGAAGCCATAGATTTGTGGGTAAAAATGTCAAATGTCAAGGTCTGGGTAACTAACATAAAAAAAAAATTTCCGCACAAAATTTTCACTTCTCAATAATGTACCTTCACCACAGTTTGTGGGTGACTTACACGTCGGAAAAGAAAGAAGCCTATTGATTTTGAGGTCACAAGGTCGAAAACCAAGGTAACTGACTGAAAGAAGAAAATGATTTTTGCAGAATAACTTTAGTTATAGACCACGTACTTTAACCAACGTTTGTGGAATGCGTGCACTTAAGTATGGAAAGTGTCGATCTTGGGGTATAAGGTCAAAGGTTATGGTCGTTGTGGCTTAAAGATAATGTGTTTTTCAGAATAACTTTTGCTCTTGAACAAATTCCTTGACCAAACTTTGTTGATGACTTGCACTTAGTTAAATAAAGAAGCCTATACTTTCTGGGGGTTTAAGGTCAGAGGTCACTGTCATAGTACGTCTAATAAGAAATTAATAATTTCTGCATTTTAGTTCAAGACTGCATTAGGTCCAAGTCATTGAGACCCGT
This sequence comes from Margaritifera margaritifera, assembly GCA_029931535.1. NCBI lineage: Eukaryota > Metazoa > Mollusca > Bivalvia > Unionida > Margaritiferidae > Margaritifera > Margaritifera margaritifera. The sequence goes on along the minus strand of JAQPZY010001265.1, from coordinate 1,050,090 downwards.
TGGTCAATAATACCCAGAGCCAACCATGCCCTACTAGTGTCTAGACAGAAAACTTAAACACGGGGTGGCGTATAATGTGCAGTTCACCGTACTCTTGTTAATAACAGGGGCAACAGCTGTACATTTCCAAGAGAGAGGACGTTGACCTTGAGTAAGTGACTTTTCGAAAAAGATTTACAATATCAGACGAGTTCTACATTCAGATTATTTAAAGACAATGGGTTTGATTTTCTCAGGGCCTGCTGCCTTAAGTGGATTTTATTCGTCCAGAGATTTTACTGTGCCATTAGCAGAAATATCGATATCTGGAATGTTAACAAATTTTCTGTAACTAGTTCGGGAAGAAGGGGAGCCATTATCTTCGAGATTTTTAGCCTCATCTTGGAAAGGGAATTAATGAGAAAGGTGACTTTGGAAAAAAATTGGCTGGACTTGCTGTTTTGGAATATTTGCCTTTATTTCGTCTACATCACAGAGTATATGGTCTCTTTTAAGAAATGTTTCATTATCATTATTCTCTTGTTAAAGTAACATTCAAGCAATACAGTAGAAGAGACAACTCCTCACTTGTTAGAAAAGCTTTAAAGAAAGCTATTGTTTCACCTCGATTGATGACGATTGGATTGTCTTATATTTATTACTAGTAGAGGTGATTTCTTCATATTATATATTGGGGTAAGAAATATATATATATATATATATATATATATATATATATATATATATATATATATATATATATATAGAGAGAGAGAGAGAGAGAGAGAGAGAGAGAGAGAGAGAGAGAGAATTGGAAATGTTTCTTGGTCAGAAATGATTATTTTAAATAATAATAGTAATAAAAATAATAATAATAATAATAATAATAATAATAATAATAAAGGATTGTATACCGTTTAAAGATGTTTTGTTCTGTAAAGGAATTATTTGTATTATTAGGCTACTTTGACCGTGGTAATATTTTTATTGCTTTTAGAGCTTTAAAGCAAATTTTGTGTACAAATATTCTGAATATTCGAGAAAGTTCTCCAGTACGAGTACCAAGTTTCAGCTATTTCTTTCCACACGGCATAGTTATCTGCAGATTGAACGGAATAATCAGTACAATTAGTACTGGTTACTACAAATAGAAATGAACTTACTGCATCAGTACAATTAGTACTGGTTCCTAGATGCAAATATGAATGAACTTGCAGCATCAGTCAAGAAGTGAATTTCAGAAATGCCATACCAGGAACGGATCCGAATATAATCCGTAACTTTTACATGCGGATCTCTGTTTCTGATAGGTGCTATTTAGTCTGACCTTATTCAAGTTCCAGTGGGAAAATGTCCAAGTTCAGTATTTCCAATCATTTGAAATAAAGATGGGGAAAATAATGATGGGGAAAATCGGGGGAAATCACATTCTAAATACTTATCGTGATACATATTTCCACTAAAAGTCAAACGTAAGGTTATTTCAGGAGTGCATTTATCACTAAAGTCCAAGTATATGTATGCTTTACTATAGAATGAACAAATATCGTCGTCTGATTACTAATATAGAAGATGACGTCAATGGTAAAATTATGGCTAGAATTGTTGTTCTGGCTCTTCAGATGTACACTTTAACCAGCTTAAAAAAATGCTCAAAAGTCTAAAATTATTTTCATATTCACTTCCTTTATTTAAAAATGATATATGTACATTATTGTTCTTTTAAACTAATACAGATTAAAGGGTAGATTTCTTTATGAAATGTAACAATTTTATATATGATAAACAGACTTGAATAGTTACAGTAATTTGAAAACGTGAAAGAGACCACTCAATGCCATAAAACCGAATAATTAGTTCTAACAATATAACCGAGTTAAAAGCGATTGTTTTTGTATAACATTTGAAACCTCCCTTCGCTATAACATCCAATCTTTGATGGTTAGCCACACTTTTCTTTTAGCTGAGTGTCCAAGGATATGTATGGTGTCATTACGTTGACCTTCAACATGTCTGACTCAGGCGTTCACCATTACCATGCCATGAAAAATATGTAAAATTATCGTTTGGATATGAATCCATTAATGTTATTGTGAAGAATCACGTGAACATGTATGTCAGAATAAAGCAAACACATGTTTGGGGTTTTGAGAACTGTCACAAATATAGAAATCATACAGGTGAACATGTATGTAACAATAAAGCAAACACAGGTTTGAGGACTTGAGAGCTGTCACCGATATAAAAATCATACATGGTTTGTCAAACTTTTGCCAGAACATGAGAGAAGTTTCTAAACCCAAAAGACAACCGTGTATGATCGTTGTCTGCAAATACTAAAAAGTAATGTATGTAATTAATACTCACAAATGCATTTTTTAAAACCAGTATACAGTGGAAATTTGAATTTCTGGTGTTTGACACTGTCGGCTGAAGTCATAAAGTCGCATACCTCAAATGAGCTTGAACCGTCGATTACAAAGAGCAATCTCGAAACTTATTATTTGGACTGTTTTGATCACTGGCGTCGCCAAAATCTTCATTTTAAAGATGATTGCCCCATTCTGACAAATTTTCGAACAATTTGCATGGATTTTACTGAGTCATCTTTTGAGTTAATTCCGAACCACCAGAAGCATGATGAAGCATGACCAGGTCCGCAGTCACGAAACTCTCTGAGCATAAAAACTCAATTCGTGTTAAAATTTCAACAGTTTAGATTTTCTATTACTTTGCTTCGAGTGGGACTGGAATCATTAAAATGTTGATATCATCCTTGTTTTGTATCTCTTCATACATGCCAAATTTAAATTATATTCATACATGCCAAATTTAAATTATATTCATACATGCCAAATTTAAATTATATTCATACATGCCAAATTTAAATTGTATTCATACATGCCAAATTTAAATTATATTCATACATGCCAAATTTATATTGTATTCATACATGCCAAATTTAAATTGTATTCATACATGCCAAATTTAAATTGTATTCATACATGCCAAATTTAAATTATATTCATTCATGCCAAATTTAAATTGTATTCATACATGCCAAATTTATATTGTATTCATACATGCCAAATTTAAATTGTATTCATACATGCCAAATTTAAATTATATTCATACATGCCAAATTTAAATTATATTCATACATGCCAAATTTAAATTATATTCATACATGCCAAATTTAAATTATATTCATAAATGCCAAATTTAAATTGTATTCATACATGCCAAATTTAAATTATATTCATACATGCCAAATTTAAATTATATTCATACATCCCAAATTTAAATTGTATTCATACATGCCAAATTTAAATTATATTCATACATGCCAAATTTAAATTGTATTCATACATGCCAAATATTAATTATATTCAATCATGCCAAATTTAAATTATATTCAGAGCCTATAAGTAGTATTTAGTCCGAGTTCCATTTTTGTGCCCAGAGAGTTTCGAGACTACGGGGCCAGGCTCTCGCGTAACTCTAGCAGTTCTATGCCAAGACATTTAAGAACTGATCTTCATGATTACAAAATTCGTGAAGTAATGAAGCTTGAAAATAGATTACACACTGCATGAACGACAGTAGCTTGAAAATAGATTACACACTGCATGAAAAACCGTAGCTTGAAAATAGATTACACACTGCATGTACGACCGTAGCTTGAAAATCGATTACACACTGCATGAACGGCTGTAGCTTGAAAATAGATTACATACTGCATGAACGACCGTAGCCAAGCGAAGGCTATTAATATCGAGTGTGTAATTGATTTTCAAACTTACGACTTCATGAATCATGTCAAATATGAAGTTTAATTATTATAATTACAAAAGAGTTATACAAATAAAATTGAATGTAAATAAATTTAAAAACCACAACTATATTTTAACCACTGTTTACAAATATTGTCAAAACACACAAGAAAGGTGCATGAATGCATAAGTAGTTCCTTTCTGCTGTTATGAACTAATAATTTCTAGTATTATGCGTCACATTATGCGATTTTAATCGATCTACATGCTAGTTACAAAGGCATGGTAAAAATATGTAGTTATATCGATTAGAGCCTCGCGTAAGTCTGGTTGAACGAGGCCTCGCGTGAGACTAGTTGAACGAGGCCTCGCGTAAATCTGGTTGAACGAGGCCTCGCGTAAGTCTGGGTGATCGAGGCCTCACGTAAGTCTGGTTGAACGCGGCCTCGCGTGAGTCTAGTTGAACGAGGCCTCGAGTAAGTCTGGTTGAACGAGGCGATATGAACTCAACATTTATACAACGTGTTGTGAATTTTATCATCGTTAATCTTCAGATTATATACAATCAGAAAATTAACTTTGTCCACTTAGAAAAACCATATGAATTCCTTTTGGAAAAAGGTAATAATAATAATAATAATAATAATAATAATAATATTTACATCATAGACAATGAGTTTAAATAATTTGCTTCAATTTGTATGGAAGAACAAATATCAAATTGAAGCACGCTATCTGACAACAAAATAGGGAGCAACAACCATTGTAGACTGAGTTCCCTCTGTTTTGGAAGTCGGGGTGAGGGGGCGGGGGCTATTACTGTCCAACTGTCTGTATCTGATTCCAAGACTCTGGAATCGAAAAGTAATTTTAGCAAATATACGTCACAGTGAACACCAACAACACGTTTAGCTTTTTAAAAGTTTATTGAACAATGAAAACAATATATGAAATAGATTGCCTTATTCTCATAAATGTATCTCCTCCGCATATAAACGCATATCTGCAGCATTCAAAACAATTCCTGAACAGTCTGAGAATATGCAAATAGCGTTACATCACATATGTGATACTGCATCTGTGACGTATCGCTATCGCATGAAAGGTGTTCACGTGGCTCCTATAGCCAAATAATAAAACGCGAATTTCGAGACAGAGAATATGTCTGTCACCATTGTACATGAGCACTTAGCTTATCGTCTTTGGTCTGGTGTTATGTGCACAAACATTAAGGCTGAAAAATGCGTTTAGGAGTGTAAAGTAAGCAAATCTATTCGTATCAACAATATCACAAATGATCATGTGAAGTACACTTACACATAGGTTACATTCACAAATATACACATTTCATTTGTTTCAGAGGCAGATGACAAATTCTATTGATATAAATACGAAATATAACAAAATATATACAGCTACATATAAGTAAATAATTGCGTACCCTAATGCACACACTTATCAATAGTATCACTCAATCTTTTCCTTAGCACATGGTTGAACATCACCTATTTACCATTATTATTCTTTCTTTCAAATGTACAAAGGTGGAGTAAATAAACGGAAACAGCATATCTTGTAATGCTTGGTCAAGGAGTTTGAAAGAGCGACATATTAAGACGTATACGTCAGTACAGCGATGCGTATTCTAACACACGAGGACTTGAGTCTCTGTAATTAACAAAAAATATTGTGAAAACAACTTGTTTACGTTGGATTGAGTAGTGTTTCAACGTAAAGGTCTATCATCTTTTATTATAGATATAATAAATGTAAATTCGTAGCGTTTTGTTTTGTTTTATTTCTTGAATAGATGATCTGTCTTTTTGCGTTCCATAGATATGATAATCAGTAGCATACAGGTCTTTCGAGAACAAAGAAATGTTAAATCTGCTTCTAAATACTTTTTAACTGAGATGTTTATGTCTTTCCCATGAAATATAATATAACAAAACCTTGCTTCCAAAGATTTTTAAAAAAACCTTAAATCATTGCCAGCAGGCAATCGCCATAAGATGTATCATGTTTCGAGTTCAGAACCCACAGAAATTATGACAGCACACCGGGATCAATATGCTTATAATTTGTTAAGCACAACTCGTGAACTTAAGCTACTCCCGACCCCACCCCCACCCCAGTGTCAAAAAAGCGTGGTGTGAGAGCATTTATGTCGATAAAATTTAGCTTGCAAGAAAAACCAAAGGAGTGTCCTTAATGTTTTGTAATTCTAACTACTACCAAGTCAGATTGCCCGCAAAAATGCCGAGCCACCCTACATAAACAACAGTGTGCTCATATGCTATAGTCTGTCTTTGAAACAAGATTTAGTAAATTAACTTCACTTAGAGTCGCCTTGTATTACAGTTACAGCCCATGTACTGTTCCAGCTCACTTAAGTAAAAATTCTCACTATGAAACAGACAGTATTTTGTCATACAGAGCCGTTTAGCAAGAAGGCAAACGTACATACATGCAGAATATTGAGTTTTTTCTAACAAAGGCTGGTATAACTTGTTACGGTTAGTCGCAGGCGTGAAGTATCTTGTTTTCTTTAAAATGCGCTATACATAACATGGTCGCTTAAAGTTGTCGATTTCACGTTTGACAAAAACCTGCCGTAGCTACGCTAAATCTGAATCCATAGTAAGCACCTGCATAAAACTGCAAAAACGTCAGACATTGTAGGTTCTGAGCTTTCGTTCAAGTTTATTTCCTTAATAAAAGTTTTGAGAATACGGGTTCATGTATACAACTAATAAAATGAATTCTAACAATTAAAGTCTGTCAGGTCGCGGTGAAAAGAGTAATGCTGGGTAATTTAAATTTTAAAAGAGAAATACGCAATATAATAGAAAAAAAACGCAATAAGTGCTTATTAAAAATATGCAATGGAAGTAATACTTTTATACTTTTTTTCGCGATGGCTTCATTCTTCTCTTCTTCATATATTCACGATCGGTTAGTCTTCCGCGAAAGTAAAATAGAAAAATAAATATCCTTGAAAGTTTCACCAAACTTGAAATATACAACTACCTAAGAAAATAACGTTCGACGAACAGCAGCGCAAAATTAAAATATTGCAAAAAAAAGTCGTAAGATCGGAAGCGTCAAATTTTGTCACCGCAAAAATCAAGCTATAAACACTTTTTTCAAACAGTTCCTCTGTTTGGAAAACAGATAGATGTCGCTCGTCTAGAAAACCTGTACTTCGTTGGGGAAAGGTGAAGTGCATACATTATGTGAACATTGGGGAGGTTCGATACAATTGATACAACATTCAAACCACAGCACTGACTTTTCTTGAAGTTCTTTCAGCTCCAAAGAATTTGCTTCACTTCAAATGATCCTCCACAGTGTGGAGAGGTAAGCTTGATACATAAAGCTAAAGATGGTAATAGGCTAATGCTTCACATTTGAATTGTATAGAAAGATGCATGCACAAAAATGCCTTACTGCTGGAGGTCGCTCCATGGTCATTTTGTTGCAAAAGAAATAGCTGTAAAAGACGTTCCTGATAGTCATATACAGAAGACAGTGTCAGCTCGATGTTCCACAGTTTCTTTACGCCGAAATGCAAAGAAAAGCATGTTGTTATGCATTCCAAATTTACTGACCACGTGTTGATGAAGCATCGTGAATATGAAAAATGATGTGTCGACGTCGTGCAATACGTATATTTGACGCCGTTTTCAGGTAGGATCAAGTTCTTGAATCTCAGAACGTGCGTTGCAGCGAAAACGATGTACACCATGGTGTCTCTCTAGAGTAAAAGAAGACAAATCCTCATTTTCCTGGATATCACTGTCCGGCGAAAGATCATATTTTGGTTGCAGGGCACTGTCTGAGGCAGATTCGTGATTTGAGTCTACAGTACTGTATGTAGCAGAGTCAAGATTTGGCGGTACAGACCTTTCAGAAGACCTTGTACCTGAATAATATACAATAATAGTCTTCTCAGCACCAGCACGTGTCAATCACGTGACCTTAAGAATCACTTGTCACAGAACACAGTCTAAAGTCCTAACACCACTAGTCAAATAAATATATATTTTCATTGATATCATTAAAAACGACGTTGCCTCGACAAATACGCCCCCAGGCTCGCTTTTCATTTCTCTTTTTATTTTTCTTTTTATTTCTCTTTTTGTTTTTGTCCTTTCTCCCTCGATGTTTTCGGTTCTTTCTGCGTTTGCTGTCCTTTCTATGTTTTCGTTTCTTTTTTCTGTGTCGTCTGCTTGACTGATGAACGCGGGTTACTCTGTTCACGTCATTTAGATCAGAATTATTGTTTGCCACATCTGGAAAAGTAAACAGCAGAGGCTGTCGTCAAATGGCAACCACGGCGAATGAACAAATTTACACTTGACACACCGACAAAATGGTGGAACAAACTCCTCCAAATAAATAAAGAAATATCGGCAGGCCGGAATGCGCAATTGTCTTGCATCCGCCGTTGTTTAGATAATATAGAGATATTTAAGGAAATATGAAAATTTTCGCGTGTAAATTGCAACTTTATGATCACAAAAAATGTCTGGATATTTCAGAAAGCAGGGATAAAAAACAAATCTATGACTGTTAAAACAAATTTGGTATTTATTTATTCAAACTAAGTTAAGACACGAATAAAATCGTATTCTATATATGTGGGAAGCGAAAATTTTCATATATCCATTCATTACTACTGTTTGCAGGGGCGTGGCCAGGAATACTCAAGTATTCATGTGAGTGCACATTGTTGCCAAAATTTACATGGGTAATATACTCCTTCACCCCATCCTCACTTCTTTTTAAATATGTCCTGCTTACACGTCATAAGTACCCTAGCTACGCCACTGGTTTGAACGACAAGATCTTGACCAAAATCAATTCTGTACCAGAAATAATTAATAGCATAAATAGTGCCATCCAGTTTTAATATTATCACTGTGACAAGAATTTAAAAATGGACTCCTAGTTCGCCTATGTTATTTAGGAATATTTTGTTGTTGGTTAATGTAAGTTTACATAATATATACATGCTGGGTTTGTTTGTTTGTTTTTTGTTTTTTTTGTTTTTTTGTTTTTTTTTCCTCACGGCATTTTCGTAATATAAATTGCATAATGTAAATTTAGACATTTTCAAACCGGTTTTCATTAGGAATGAAAAAAGAGCCGTATTTTGTTAAATCATTAATTTGTGCGTTATTGATTCCAGAGAAATAAAGGTTTTATATAAACTTAAAGTCTTTTATGTTCAATATGTAACTTCTCAAAATTGGATTAGATATTAAAATAACAAACTTATGATCTGGTTCATAAATTTCAAACAAAATGTACAAATATAATGGAATCAAAGCTTGTCGTAAAAATTATAAATGAGACTTTATGCACATGTCATAAAAATCTATCCTTCATTTATCCGTCTATGGAACAGAACAGACGTTTAGTGTTCAATACTCGATAAAATCTTAAGTTACGCTTCATATTTATAGCGACAAATATTCTACTACACTTTAAATTTCTTCCTAATTTTCCGAAAACGAAATCAGTAGGCCATGGCCAAGATGTAAAATTGGAATTTTACTTCTCTAAATTGGCAGTAAGATCAACAATATTGCCGAAAGACTGACTTTAGCTCTTGAGACCGTGAAGAATGTATAATTTTTTTTATAGAAGACAGTACAAGTTCCATGACATTGGAGATACAAACCTGAACAATGTCTCATCGCCATTCTACAACACCTATTCTCATGAAGGGAGGGGCATCGCTCCCCATTTGGGGATGGGGCTTCAATCACCTCCCTTGCCCGTATAGTGAGGCCATACTTGTAACCACATGTGCGTCCATCACGTGTACAGCTGCTCCATGGTCCCCATTGGCCCACCATGCAATCCACTAAAACAAACAACCAATTAAAATCATTGATACAACAACCAATCAAAATCAACGAAAGAAATATCAAATCAAAAGTTAAGTGGTCATTTCAAATAAAAGCAAAGAAGCGTCAAATTGAAAGTTATGAGGTCATTAAAAAATGTCTTGTCTACAAAAGGGTCCAAATGTGTTAAAATCTTGACCTATCAGCCTAAAGAGAATCAACACCTGGAATTAGACACAAGTTTCATAGTCTATATCCGGATAAATAGGCCACATGAGTTTGATGCTAGATAGTGTATGCATTGTTTTTTCCCGGATATACTAAAGACAAGGACGGACAGTCGCCATCTTTGATTCCCTTCGGTAGTCATATGGGCAGATAATTCTCCCTTCCTTGCAGAGTGTTGTTTTCACATTTTTCTGGTTTAATTTCCACCGAGTATACTACACTTTGATAGTTCCTGTCATACAGTGAACAAATGCAACGGCTTTTATTTCTAAATCCCACGTTGTAAATGATGCATCGTCTTAGACAAGAGAATAGGGAATGGAAGTTTACACCTGCATAGGATTCCCCTCGTCTGATTGGTCTATTCAAGTTACAAATTGTAGGTACACTTTTAGATCAATCAGAGGTGGGGAATTCCATTGACCTATTAAAGAAAACATGAAGCCAAATAGGAAATAAGTGTTAATGTGTACTGTACAGCAACGATATAGAATAGCAATGAAGGGACAGTTAAATACATTAACATCTTCGCCAGTCAATGATTCTATAGAACCTATCACCTCCATGGAACCTTGGTTAGCGAAGATGATGTAAATTATATTCTTCAGGACATTGACTAGTTAGTGAAAAACCAATTATTTATCTTTTGAACAGATATCGATTACTTCCACTGACTTAAAGTAACCATGTATATTTCAAGTGAGCAGATGGCACCGGTAGAAGAATTTTACAATTTTTCCAATTTGTCTTTCATATTTGCTTGGTAAGAGGGTATAGAATATATCTAATATCTAATTTTCCACTCGCTGAAGAAGGTGGTATTATTTGTGAGGTAGTTTTCAACCGAACGTTTGTCTTTCATATTTTCTTGTTCCTCAATATAACTTGTACTTAAAATAAATATTAATATTTCAAGATTTGTCAGGTCACATAGAATTATCATTTTCTATTCAAACGGGAAATGTGATGCTATTGTTTGTTTCGAAACGCGCTGATTATTTTTTTGACGTCTTGTTTTTATTGCAATTATCTCGCTTTCAAATCTAGCCATATAAACCGATAGGGGGATGAAAGAAAGATAATCTAACGTAGGTTGCACGTATTTCACATAATTCTTCACCGTTTTATGGTTTTATTTGACGTCACCCGAAGTGTCTATTAAAACAATTGAAACTGTTAATTGATTTCCTTTTTGTGTTGCAAAATATTACACTTCGCTAGATCTGTGTTCGTAAAAATTACTTGAATTAAATGAACATATATTAAGTCATCTAAAATCTGCACATAATTGTGCTTACGAAGTTTTCACAAAAAGGTCCAAAACGTTTATAGGCATAACGATATGTAAAACTTGCTTCAACGGCATGAAAACATAATTGTATCAGCTACATATGCAAAAACTAAACCTGCCTACTCAATTTAACTTGCCTACTTCATGTGGTTTTTGCGTAATAGTGTAACAAATTCCGGGACGGACAGGACCAAACCATGATGTCCCTGCTGCAAACAGTGGGGCATACAAAACAATGTATTTCATGAAAAATTAGATTATTTCTACAATATTTGTATCGATCTTTAAGCTATCCATCTAACGAAAAAAAAGAAAACAACAACAAAAATCATGTTTTTACTCATTGTTTACCCTATAGATATATTAGTGGACCTTCCATTATCCTTAATACAGAAGTAATGAAAGCGAAAATTCCGCATCCTAGCATGCCAACATTTCCCACGAAAAACACAGATTCGTAAAATGAGTCTATCTGATACCTTTGCACATCGTTTATTTTCGAACGCATATGTGATCAACAACTTTGTTATGTTGTAACACTCGGATTTACTAGATAACTATCATAAATCATTTAAAAAAACACAGTTTGGGGGACAAAATAGTAAACCAATACTCAAGAATATCATTTTTTTTCTTCAAACTTTTAGAAAGAAATAAGAAAAGAAAATATCCTCACCCTTTTCCTTGCACTCTTTTGAATAGCTGGCGTAGTGGAGATTGTTCGGACATTCCTGAAGGCACTGGCCTCTATAGGAGATGTATGGGGGCGCACAACGTGTGCAATACTGTCTATTAAAGCAGGCTTCACAGTGGGGTATGTGACATCCTAAAACATGCAGAAATTATTTTTAATTTTGACAGACAAATTATTGTTTCACAACCATGTCGGAATGTGTGTGTGTTTATAAATATATATATATATATATATATATATATATATATATATATATATATATATATATATATATATATATATATATACACACCGGTAGTAGGTTGGTTAGTGTATATTAATATTTAGGCGATTAATAGTGTGTGGATTGATGGATGGATGGTGTTGATGGATACAAAGAAGGATTTATCCACATATGGATGTATATATCCATGTCTCAATGTCTGCTTCTTTGTTTTTATGCCTGTATGTATGTATGTATGTATGTATGTATGTATGTATGTATGTATGTATGTATGTATGTATGTATGTATGTATGTATGTATGTATGTATGTATGTATGTATGTATATATGTATGTATGTATTAAAATGTTGGTTTACTCGCTGTCTCTCTGTTTTAAATGTCTAAACGCTGTCTCTGTTTTAAATGTCTAAACGCTGTCTCTCTGTTTTAAATGTCTAAACGCTGTCTCTCTGTTTTAAACGTCTAAACGCTGTCTCTCTGTTTTAAATGTCTCAACGCTGTCTCTGTTTTAAATGTCTAAACGCTGTCTCTCTGTTTTAAATGTCTAAACGCTGTCTCTCTGTTTTAAATGTCTAAACGCTGTCTCTCTGTTTTAAATGTCTAAACGCTTAAGATTGATGAACATACTGTAGCATTTGTTGTAGGTGATTCGTCTAACACCAAAGTAACGATCAGGACAGGCGTGTACGCATTCGCCCGTATGACGCATGCCGCTCCGGACCAACAGCAAGTACAAATTCGACAAACATGAGATGCAGCCATTGTACACCGAGCAGCTCGTGCAGCCAATGGGGCAGGTATGGTACTGGCCAATAATAGCTGAAACAAAATAGAAAATATATAGTTGATGAATCAATGCAGAAGCAGATTAAAAGTCACACATTTCATTCATTCGTGTTTACCAATTTTCCGAACTGTTGGTAATTAGAATCGCAACCGACAGCACAGAAATAAACACAGTTATGTTAACACTAGAGGGCCATGTGAAGAACCAAAGTCCGTCAACCTGTGGCTTTCTCTGCGGCGGCGCGAGGGGGTGGGGAGGAGGCAATCCCCCCCCCCACACCCGGCGCCAGGCGAAGAGGGCGCCATCGGGAGCTTTTGTTTTTCGCAGCTGAAGTTTGCAATTTGGCAACTGACATAAAAACTGTTCTCCGTAGCAAAGTAGTGACGTTACTAAAAACATTGCCCCTGGGCGCCTCGAACCCTCACGCCCCACTGAGTTTTCATTTCTTTATTTCCCCACTTTTTTGTACTTTTGTTACATATTTATAGCTTCTTTTTTGGGGGGTATCCAATTCATTATTTCTTCAGACTTTTTCACATAGGTATTTAATGGAAAACCCTTTTAATCAATACCCAATGTTTCTTTTAAACTTAATGGATAAAGGTAACGTACGCAACATTGGAAGCTATATTCATTTATTCAGCAAGGTAAAATGGACATGATACACGCATGACTAGGAATATCAACAACTTTACAATAATACAAATAATTATTATGAAAATGAACAATCTCAGTAATTATTCATCGTGTTTGCAAAATTATTGTTATTGGTAATTGATTGAAGAAACAAGAAATGTGATCCGTCACCGAATTTCTACTTTTCTGTTCAGACATCACAGCATAATCCTTAGAGAAAGAAACAATGCTACTATGTGAAACCCTGTCTGGATGAGTCTACCAACATGAGATGCTCCGGTTTACGTTGCGTCATGTTCTGTATGCTTACATTGTGACGTCTGCGCTCGCTATGACGTTTGCTTTTTTTTATAACGTATGCTCACGCGTTTTGACGTAAAGGTTGACTATTACAAACCCGAGCTCACAGTCCAGTGGCGCAATTGCTAGTTGCTGGCCGCCATGTTGGTGCCGAAATACAAATGTTCTGATTTCGCATCGTTGCAAGCCCCTGGCGACAATCTGCTGCGCTCCTTTATACCCGTGGCTCCCAGTGCGGAAAGTTCTTAGTTCTTCGTGAGTACGCATAAACACAAATACGTCATCAACAGCAGAATGTAACTATCTTCTACACATCAGTGAAAGTGCTCGTTTTTATCAGTCGATAAATGACTGTATTTAATAGATAAACTTTGATTGGCTTATTCAAACAGCGTGAACGGTCATGTTGAGTCACAATGGAAAGAAAATTTTACTTGCGCTCGTAGTGATTGGTTAAGTGGGTTTATGCATATTCATGAGAAATGAGGAAATCTCAGCACAGGCAGCCACATGTGATAAAAGAGCATAGCAGATGTGGCCAGTGGCTTGGGACGACGAGGCTCCATACTGTTTTAAGACTAATATGACTTGAAACAACTTGAAACCAAAAAAAATCCATGAAACAAAATGGTAAGATTTCTTAGTTAGGTACAGCAAAATTTTATATATATATATATATATATATATAAGACTGTTTTTATCCTCCATCTCTCTCTTTCCCTTTTCCGTTGGTCGGTTTATCTGTAAATTTTACCATCATTCACAGGCACAGAGACATCGTCGCATGACAGGCGAAAATGCGCTACGCTCGTTTTTTTCACGGATTTTCGCACGTATCTTGCTACGATGGTCCAGAGAGAGAGAGAGAGAGAGAGAGAGAGAGAGAGAGAGAGAGAGAGAGAGAGAGAGAAAGAGAGAGAGAGAGACTCTGGTAAAACTGATAAACTGATATGCTGAGACAGATCAACCAACAGAGAGAGAGAGAGAGAGAGAGAGAGAGGTGGGTGGGGGTTTGGAGAGACTTAGCATAAGATTTTTTTTTATTGTCCATCCCTATATTTCTCTGTGAGTCGATTAGTCTTCTGCCTGACCAACCAACAGAGAGAGAGAGAGAGAGAGAGAGAGAGAGAGAGAGAGAGAGAGAGAGAGAGAGAGAGAGAGAGAGAGAGCGGCCTTCGGATATTGTAATAATTAAAAATAATGTTTTTAGAACTCTAATATAGGTTTGAAAAAAACAAAAACAAAGCATTAAATACATTACAGTATGTGTGTGCCTCCTAACCAAGAAATGTACCGTACAGTCTCGACAGGTTATTGTAACTTTGTATAATTTTTATTGTGAACACTGTAAGATAAACCCCATGAAAAGTGTAAGCATACCATTACGACGACCCAGGTTCTTCTAGATTACTTGGTGTAAGTTCAAATTCAAGGGTTTCATCCAGCTCAAATTCTTTTTCTCTCTCTCTCCATAGATTTCCACCTATGTGTGTCCGTTATGCATGAGAGAGAGAGAGAGAGAGAGAGAGAGAGAGAGAGAGAGAGAGAGAGAGAGAGAGAGAAAAGGGAAAGCAGAGGGGATTTCAATGAAATTGTGTACCATGTTTAATTCATTTAGAAAACGGGGATTATTAATATTTTTCGCTTTATTTTATTATGTCAATAATGATTAATTAGTGGAAATTTAGAACTGATCTAGAGAGTATAGAAGCAATAACCACTGTTGAAACCATGTTTATATATGCATATTCATGCGCCATGGGCGGATCACAATGTGATATACCAACAGTATTGGTATATCAAATTGCTTTATACCAACACTTTAAAAGGCATGTTATTTTCAATGTATGTGGTGTATATATATATATATATATATATATATATATATATATATATATATATATATATTTTTCCATGTACATGCTTGTACCCTTCTACAGACAATAAAACTCTTCTCTTTTCTCTCTAATCATGATAGACTGTTTTTTGTTTTGTTTTTTTTTTAGAATCGAATTCGTTCTTAGAATGAGCGCGTACTTTTCTGAATGAAAGGAACAATTATTATGTTATTTATAACAATTATTGATTGTTTTATGAGAAGGCTATAGGGGTATTTTGAAAACCTTTGTCAATCCATCTGTCCTATTGTATGTGCATGTGTGCCTGTTGGTACATCAATCATGCCTTCTTCTCTTATGTCATCTGGCGGAATCACACAAAATTTGATAATATACCTTTCCACTTGTTGATGTAGTACTAGAAGAAAATTATTTTGGCTCCGCGAATTGGGTTTCAAAAGGAGGAGTCAAAAATTCACATGTTCATAATCATTTATAAAAGGGAAACATTGCTCTTGGGTAACCTAGACGATCTCTTGTTTCCCAAACCAGCCATTTTGTTTCTTAAACGAAAAGATGTCACGAATGACGTTGACAAGGATTACACCGGTATCCTAAATATAAGTGAAACGAATGACACACCGTTGGAATATTTCTAATTAAATAAGGATCGTTCATCCTTCAGTATTTGTAAAATACTCAGTCTAAACTAACTCCCAACCTTTTGCAAATTAGAACAAATATTAGACAAATATTTTTTTCTCTAACACTGAAATCTTTTTAATCATTTCCTTATAAAAATATTAATTTCCAGTAATTAATAATTTGTTAATATAAATGTTCCACAGTCGGAATTGGGTGGTTTAATAATTTATGGGTTTGTTTCAATCTTATTTCAGGCTTGCACCCTAACCCTAACCCAATGGACAGTAAACCACAGGACAAAAAGTCACTGACAAAATTCCACAAATACACATAGGACAGAGAAAAGTCACAGTTTGAATTATCATAGTAATAGTGGTCATGTAGGACAAAAAGTCACAGGACATAAAGTCACATTCTGTAATTATTACTATTAATGATTACAATAAATTGATGGCTTCACAGGAAAAGGGAAATTGTTTAGCACCTGAAGTCTTAAAGGAAAATTGTAAAACAAACATAAAACATTGAGATCACTGAGGTTTGTTTAAGGCTTCTATTTGACTGGATAAGGTGGGGTTTTTGTAAGAACATACAAATACAAGTTTGGTTTAAATCTCTAATTACTTTTTAAACAAGTATGTACATAAAATGAAACCCTTTTAAGACTTTATTAACCATTTAAAATTAAATCATTAATGAACTTTTGTATTAGTAGTGACAGTTACAACAATGTGATTATTTTGTTAGTACTATGTATCCACTTGTTTTGTTTTTGTTGCAAACTGTTATAAAATATCTTGAAAATGTTTTTAAAAAATCATACTTTGTTTATTATGTTAATATCTCACTGAAGAAGTTACAATTAGTTAAGCTGTGTCATACAAAAACCTGCAACATTACAAAATTAAAAGTATGACTTTATGTCCTCACGTCTCTCATAATAGTGAAAATTCAAATTGTGACTTTCTGTCTGTGACTTTTTGTCTGTAACATTCTGTCCTACATTATATATATATATATATATATATATATATATATATATATATATATATATATATATATATATATATATATATACACACACACACACTGCACAATAGATTATTAAAAAATCCAGGCGGTTAGCCATGCCCCACTTCCCGCCCCCCGCCCCCCGCCCCAGCGGACTCCCATGATCACGAGACATTTGGATATACAGATATACGTATATATATATATATATATATATATATATATATATATATATATATATATATATATATATATATATATATATATACTGCTGGGGGGGTGGGCTTGCGCCACTTCCCGCCCTCCACCCAAGCGGACGCCCATGATTACGAGACATTCGGGTCGCCGACGATGACCGCCATCTATAGCAGTGCAATAATAATTTTATTCCGGTTATAGTTTCAACTAAGAGTAAATAAACTATCAATATATTTACATTACTAGAGAAAGTACTAGAAAGATGTAATAATAATAATAATAATCGTCTGATGGTAACTACTTGTTTCTATTATACTTTAGCATTTACGGATCCACCGTAAGCAACTAGATAATATTTCTCTATTTAAGTCGAATGATGTATTTGAATTTTTTTAAAAATTAAGGCCTATATTTTATAGGCATTGTACATAAGTATTGACTGCAGTATTGACTGCAGCCTGAAAAAAATGAAGCGCTTTTATACCGCCAATTTATTTTGTACTACGAAATCAATTCGTTTGTCACGTTATGGGAAATAACTCCAACGAATGTGAATCAGTTTTTAAAGATTTAGTTCCCTTCCTAGATAGTGACTCTTTATAAACTCTGTACAACTATGGGTTTGAATCAAAAACACACACACACGCACACATAGACTGAGGGATTTATGAAGAACTAAAGAGACCCATTTTATGAGGACTTACTTAAGGGTTATGTTTAACATCCCGATAAAAAAATAGCATTATTCTGATCAAAGTGAAGTGTCAATACCTAATTGAACTTTTATCAAATATACAAACAAACAAAAAATGAATACGTTGTATTATTTGTATAGGGAAACAATGACTGTTTACTGTTTTAATGCACAGTAATGTATTCTCCAAGGAGTTCAGCAGTTTTGATCCGCAATAGATAAAGCAAGTCATTTGTTGTCTAATGGGATCGTAGGGGTCATGCAAAGTGTAGCCGACTGAAATTTTACGCTCTAACGCATCTCTCTCTCTCTCTCTCTCTCTCTCTCTCTCTCTCTCTCTCTCTCTCTCTCTCTCTCTCTCTCTCTCACACACACACACACACACACACACACACACATTGCCATGCCAAGTTTTTGGATCGTGTAATATACAGGCGAAGTAGGCTAGACATCATTCAACAGAATTTCCTGTTGGTTCATTCTTAGCCCAAATCTTTACATTTCTATTTTGGGTTGAATTTATGTTTCATTCAATATTTTTCTAAGTACCAATTATATTTTCGTTTATTTGTTCATTTATTTATTTATTAATGCTAATAGTTGTACTTTTAGACTGTGTCAGGGACAAACGTTTAGCGCGCCAAGCTCCTGCTTGGTGCGCTAAATTTGAATATGCCTTGCTCGCAGCGGCTTTAATACTTCCTCGTTTCTCATGAATATATACATAAACATAAATACTTTATCAACGAGCCAATGAAATAAGCTCTTACACATCAACGGAAGTGACCTCTTATCGATCGATAAGTGACTGTGTTTGGAAGAGAAAATCTGATTGGCTCATTCATCAGCTTGAAAGGTCGTGTTGGGTCAACCTTTGGAGAAAATTTTTCTCTCGCTGGAAAGGTTTCTGCATATTCATGAAAACACCAGAAAATCTTATCACAGGCAGCCACGGGCGAAATGAGAGAGCAGCAGAATTTCACCCGTGGCTTGCGACGATGAGAATCGGCGTAATATTTTCGCTACGGGAGACAACTCGTCGGTGCCTAACGTATTCCATTTCCTAGGTAAAAAAAAGGGAGATCACCTTTGATTTAAGAAGTTTTTTTCTTGTTTTTTTTTTTACGACCCTCTCAACATATTATACCATGCCGACGAAGTGCGAGCTAAGTTCCTTACCCAATGACACACTGAGGCAGCCCACACGGTTTGGCTTGGACAGGTAACAAACCTGCAACCCTTGGAGTATCAGTCCGATGCTCCTACAACAGAGCTAACGTGACCCTGATTGAAGCGGAAATTGTTCGCGATGGAGATCAAGAGAGACAGACAGACATACAGAAGGGTGAATAATCGATGCCGATCATTTCAGGAAGTATTGATAGTACTGTGAGATTTAAATCGGACCTATATTTCACACTTCAACGAGATATTGCCATATAACACTTCTAAAAGAAGATATTGGAGATGCCGCGAGTTTTGAAGGCCATCTGCAAACATTCGAGTTCGAAACCCTTTTTTTTTTCCAGAGTATTTGATTGTGTTGCTTACACATCAATAAACGACAGGTTATGGCGAATATATATAACAAATTTTGACCATATATTTTTAGGCGTTTGCATGTTTTACCTTTATCTTTTATTTTATATACCTTTTACAAAAGTTTAACATTTTTACCTTTTATATTTTGTCTGTTGTACTCCATGTTTATATTTATTAGGAAGGGTTTATCTTCCCAGAGTTTTGGTACAATTCTTCACTTTTACATTTTTAGAACTTTACTTTTAATTTGCATCATATAGCCATTATTGTGCTGAGGTGCCGTTCAACGTTAATACATACATACATTATGACAAGTGCAGACGATAGCTTATCGTAAATGCGATGGAATGTCATTTGAGAATTTGCGGGAATCTTCATATATTGATGGTCAGCTTTTTCTGGCTGCAACAGTTATCAGTACTGAATAAATCAGACGACTCAGTAATACTGATCATAATAAAATTATTCCCATAAGTACAAGTTACTTTATTTCTAACTATATGAACTACACGTGGTGGTAAGTCATCGAATACCGGCATTTTTCAGCGATTATCATGTATTTAATCTATTTTTTTTTTTTTTTTTTTATTAATAAATACAGCATACCTGAATAGCATCAGAGCCATAATCTATTTGCAAACTAATTACTTGGAAATGATAGTCTAGGTAGGACTACACTACATTTATTGCAGTCTAAGAGAAAAACAAATGATCATGGATAGCATCCATGTTGGACTGCAGACTTTTTTTGGGGGGTGGGGGTGGGGCATCACACGCGCATTGACATGTTTTTGGTCTCGACATCGACTATGATAAACCCTAAAATCAGAAATTAGTCTCTGAACTGGCCCCCATTTTTGTGCCAGTATCTATGGAGAGTCTTCGCACATCCTAATAATTTCGCAGAATGGACCTATTCTGATTATGGATGCAGTCTCTTATAGCATTCATTTTTATATTAGAAAATACACAAATTTAAGGTCAGTGCAATTAGTTTCCAAACTGGAATTACAGTTTTAGATAAGAACATAAAAAAACGCTGGTGTAACTACATCTTGCGCGTACTTTAGAAAAGCTAATCAGGACCCAGATCGTTTTATTACCAGGTCGTGAATACTCCCTTGATTAGTTCTTTACACTAGTTCATTTGTTCCTCATTATGAAAGTTTCTTTTCGTAACGTGCGGGGGAAAACCACGTGATCCCAATAATGTAAATATTTGTGTCTGACACACTTTTTTGATCACAAGTACCCAAAAAGTGCGATATAACATGCATAATATCATAGTAATAACAGTGCAAATGCCCCACAGTCCTTTCATGTACTGATTTAATATCAATTACAATAAAACCTACTGTAACATCCACTTTTATCGGACAGTCATCTTGATAAAACAGACACATATTGTCCCGCAGTCTTTTCATGAACTGGCTTAAGAGAAACTACAATTAAACCTGCTGTAACAGCCGCCTGTATAAGACAGTCACAAATTCCAACAGAAAACGATACATTTAATATAAAATTAACATCAGTTTAATAGCCACCTTCATATTAAAGCCAGATTTACCCATCCCAACGGTGGCTCTTTTATACTGGTGTCACTGTATTATATTATTACTTTGGGATCTGATATACAAATATCAGGCTACAACTTGGCAAAGAATTGACTAAAAGGACAAAGTACTATATGCCTGATTTCATTGTAATTAAGATACAACAAAAATAGTGTGGAATTGGGCCAAAAGATATATTAGTCGTTAGTAGAAAGCTCACATCCGCTAAAAGATCATCCTTTTCCAAACTATGGCATAAAAACAATTACTGTATACACCGAAAGTAGTGCCATAAAGATAAAGTTCACATAAAAACAATATTTTGTATTAATGCATTAAGTTCACATAAAAACAATATTTTGTATTAATGCATTAAGGTCACATAAAACAAAACGTATACTACATTCTGCCAGTAAAAATAAACAACTTTTTTCAAGCAGAATACAAAAAATATCAGAACAGAAGAAATACAAATTTCACTCAGGTCATAAATGTGACATGATGTTATTACATTTAACATCATAAATAAACAACTTTTTTCAAGCAGAATACAAAATATGAGAACAGAAGAAAGACAAATTTCACTCAGGTCATAAATGTGACATGATGTTATTACATTTAACATCATAAATAAACAACTTTTTTCAAGCACAATACAAAAAATATCAGAACAGAAGAAAGACAAATTTCACTCAGGTC
This sequence comes from Margaritifera margaritifera, assembly GCA_029931535.1. Taxonomy (NCBI): domain Eukaryota; kingdom Metazoa; phylum Mollusca; class Bivalvia; order Unionida; family Margaritiferidae; genus Margaritifera; species Margaritifera margaritifera. Next base: position 1,028,140 of record JAQPZY010001265.1, on the reverse strand, counting down.
ATAAATGTGACATGATGTTATTACATTAAACATCATAAGATGATGAAAAAAGAACAGCTTTCAATCAAACATATTATAGGAGTTAAAAAAGCACAAAACAGTCCATCTAGTCACGTGACAAATAAAATCCCCCAAATTGTGTTCATTAGACAAGGTCTTTAATAAATTGTTTACTTAAATCTTAATGCTGTATACAGTTTAGTATCAATTTGGTATATAAATAAATGAACAGTCATGTAGATTCTATTTATAATTTTTATTCCGGTACGCAAAAAACTATTGGCTCTCAGATCTTAACCACAGGTTTTGTATTAAAATTATAGACTTCATAGTTTCCGATATATTTACAATTAAGGTTAGATCACCAGGAAATTAAATGTTTTAATACTCTTCATGACACAAATTTCACCGAAAACAAAATCGGCCATGTTGCAGTTTTATTTGAAGATTGAAGTCAGAGGATCTTCTGAGATAAATACCTAGTTAAGACCTTTTCATATGAAAACTCGGCGTCTGAGTGGTTTATTCAAAGGATGACTTAGATGTTAGAATCACGGATACCTTCGGCCACCGGTAATTCATAGAAAAGGGTGAGATTTGTTGAATACTAAAATATGCATGTGCAACTTCCTCCATGGCG